>BSBM01000217.1:37322500-37922500 GCA_027924585.1 Larix kaempferi
AGGGGCTTCTGTTGGGCGAGGGTACGTGGCAGAGATGGAAATTTAACTATGACTACATCAAGGAGGATGATCCAAGACCAGTTATTTTTTGAAGTTCTAAAAGTCCCAGAACTGTTTATTATTGTCATAACGAATTTCTGGGCATCTTTGATATAGTGGAATGGTATGGATATCTTTTTTGTGGTATTTTGGCTGGATGGAAAAGATGTTATTTGACTCAGCTAATTGTTGTGAAGATGTTTTAGCATGACATGCCTCAATTATGGAAATTGTGGTTTATGTTTTAATATAAATTGCGATATTTTTTATGGAAAAAAAAGAAGGAAATGTTCATCTAGTTCTCATAAAAATGAATGATCTTTTAGAATTCCTTTCATGACCAGAATAAATGCATCAATTGAGTACATGATTGCTCCAGCTGATTTGATCATCTCTTGGTAATTCAGGAATTTTATTTTTTATACTGAGGTATAGACATTACATCTCATTTAATCTCTTTCCATGTATATTCACACGTTGTATTGCTTCACCGTGGTTGCAGCTACCAGCTAGCTGGTGGGTAGTGATGGGAGGTCAAGGAAAGGCAAGGTTCGTCAGTTGAAGGAACCTCTAACAAAGTAGAATTTTTTTCCATTTCTTCTTCTAAAACATTGCTGACTGTGGTGACTTAGCCTATAGAGGTAAAAGAAAAGTAAATATTAAAATAATTTCCCTAAACTCTTTCCCTCTAAAGATTCCAATTGAATTCCAGAAATAAAATATGACCAAGAAGGTTTGATAGAGAGTAAAAGAACGCTGGCTTGCACCCCATCACTCAGCTAGTTACATTTTCATTTAGTTGTGTGGTGATGTTAACTAGAACCCTCATACAAATTTGCATGTTTGGTGAAGCTGGGTTCTCTATGGCTTAGATTAATAAAATCACTAGTCAAATTTTCCTACTGTAAGTCTTTCTATCCGCATCAAAAAATACCACTGCCTTTTTACATAGATTCCCGAGTCAAGACTTCAGAAAGGATTCCCCCTTTCCAAACACATTCCACTGGATTATTATAAACAATTTTTTTATCTAATATAATCCATACACACAAAAGAGAAGTGCTTAAAAAATAACATAACAAAGAACTTTGAACCAATACGCTTAACAAATATAGTCTGTTTGCTTATAATTTATAAATCAGCAAAGTAGGATTTCATCCAAACCCCCTATAAAATTAGATTTTAAGTTCAACAAACAATAGTGGTACATTCAGAAGAATATGTTGAACTAGCAGGTCATTTCCCACTCGAGAATTGCTGGATAAAACAAGTAGGATAGATAGCTCCGATATGAATAGTTCATAAAATAATTAAATAGATGAGAAGACTTTTAATTTCCAGGTCAATTTTAACTGTACACTGTACAGATGGCCAGTACATAGGCCTTCTAAAAACGAGAAGTAAAATCAAGAAAAAATGGCAGGACTTGCAAGCTACTCTGCTAACAAATAGGAACCCAATCAAAATAAGATTATTTGAGCAAATGATGAATTGCAAATTCCCAGATGTAGATTAAGATTATTAGTATGCCTGTAAATGTGTAGAAAATCATCCGCAGATAGCTATTAGCATGGATCCATCTTCGACACATTAAGCAAGCATTGACAGGATTAAAAAAATCCAAACTGCAAAACTTTTACTGCTTAAAAAGTCCAGGTTTAAGACAGATCTATACAAGTAAGCAAGTAAATCGTTTTAAATGTTGTTCTGTAAGCAAGTAAAGCGTTTATACTTCATGTCCGATGAATGTGCCCGCCCCTTTTACAAATATTACTCTCCATTCAACGGATAGGATGCCAACATGGCTCGATCCGCTTCCTATGCTGATGGTGATGAAACCGGATAAACTTAATATCGAAATGGATTTACCTTTACCTTAGCCACTGGTAGTTATATGTAAACTAAATAAATTGGTTCACATGCAACTAAATCTGCCATAGCCTTTGCTGGTTCGAATGCTGCTCGATCTCTATATAATGGTGGTGGGTCAATTACCTGGTTTGGAGCTATATCTGCGACTAGAGAATCTATAATAACTCAATTTGCATTAGATAATATGATATGAGGCTATAGGATCCATGACCGGAAATGGAACTCGGTAAGTAGGTATTTAATCTGGTTCTGTTGCTTATGCTTATGTGGGAGCAACCTAAATAAATTATGGGTCAACGGATTGTTCAACTGTGAATAAATTAAAACTGGTGCTACCTTCGCTCCCGCTGTCTTTGCTCCCTGTTCAAATTTAGATGGTGAAACAAATACCTTTCTTCCTGCTGCTTTCATGGCTCACTTTGCTATTGTTGCGTATGGATCTCGATCTAAATTTGTTGGTGATGCTACTAGCTAAGCAACTGGGTCTGCTGATGGTTATGGAATATCTAAATTCGGCTCTCTAATTGGAATGGACGTTCAACAAGGTTATAGTTATATAACTAATAGGCTATAGAAATGGTATAAATTGTAAAGATTTTTAAATGTTGTTATGTAAGCAAGTAAAGTGTTTTAAATGTTAGGGAAGCAATTCACGCCTTAGTAAGGTAGTTCCGAGCAGTTAAAGACGCACTTACAACTGGTATGGGTTCCCATGAGTATAGGTTAATAATGTCTCTCTGGAATGATCTGTTGATGATGGACTATCAGATGATCCTATGGATTAAGAACTACTAGCTAGAGAAAGTAATTAATAGCCCTAGTTGAATACTAGCTTCAGTCCCACTTGTTTAATAACAGGCTCTACCGTAATGCTTCAACAACTGCTTAACTAATTGATGACTCTACGTACGATGCTGTTGGTGCTTATTCCAGCTATGGCTAAGGATCTGTATCTGTTACTTTAGTTAGGTACCTATGCTACCGAAGCTAACCAATGTTATGTAACCAACTGGATAAACCACTGGATTTACTGCAGGATAAGCTGCATATTGAGCTGCTCTTTATGCTTATTCTGTTGCTTATACTGTCATTGATAGTCTGTCGATACTCGATTGAAGAGGTGATCCTGCTACTCCATGCAGGTGGTGATCACTCGATGCTAGTAATCTCAGGAATTACACGCCTTCTTGTATGTTTTTGAACCGATGGACGAAGGCTTACTTACGATCACCTATTTTTATAAGTATATGAAGCAATTCTTGTATAACAACATATATAATGCATACTTAAAAAAAATTCCCATCTCATGGGGGAGGCATTGATCGAGTGAGCTGTGATTGATTGGATTCTCTAAACTTAGTAGACTTATGAGAGAGGCGTTCCCACTGGAAACAACAAATATATTCCTAATAGGCGAGACAGAATAATAGGAAACATTACTAAGATATAGAACATAGAACTCGTACCTCGTTAGCAGGAGGTTTACAGCTGTCATAAAGAAGGGAGATCAACAGATCTAACTCAGGAGTCAGAAGGGGAACTGAGTTGTAGGAGGAGTCAGAATGAGGGGTTACCAACAAAATCCACGACATCTGAAATCTTGACCAGCATGGAAGCGCTCAAAAACATACGTCTCAGGGACTACCTTCAGAAATACCATGAGATAGGTGCAAGTAAAATACTCTGTAACATGACACAGATGACAAAAGTAAACTTTACATTATTTCACACACCTTTGAAACGCTGAATGTTATATGATGCATTTGACCGAAAAGACCTTTGCAATTCCTTTAAATTATCATCATCAAAACAGTAATGATCTTTCTTACCCCTCTCAACCTACAGAGCCGGAGATATAATATCTTTCTAAAAGTGTGAACATCCGCCCATTTCGAGATATAAGAGGCATAGAACCCTAGAACAATTTGTGCACTGGCCAAGTTCTATTGCTCCATAATGCAGTATTGAGGCTCGAAGCTATAACAAAAGATAAGAGATGAAAATTTACCATGGTTTTATTCTTGGAAAGATTTACTCCTTTTGTGTTTTTACTCGTCCTGCGTTTTACTCTTCCTGCGCCTGCAAAACGATCAAACCCTAAAAAATACTATTAGACCAAAAGCAACAAAAAAAAAAACCCTAGAAAAATATTTGGCACAGTAATAGAAAGAAGTCCACCTGATCTAACCTATACAGACATCCATTCTACTCGACTCCATCCTTCTGGGGATCCGCCATGACAATTCCTTCCAATTTCCTAGAAGGAATTTTTCTCTGCAACACCGCGACAACCTTCGTCGAGAACAACGACCGTCATTTCAGCCACAAGCTCCAGCTACAACAGCCTAAGAATCTCTTTAACCAGAGCCTCGCCATTTTATTCATTGGCCTCAAGATCCACTTCAATGGTGTTAGAATACTAGGTTTTAGAGGCTAGCATCAATGGCTGCCGCAGAGGCATCAAAGCCATAATGTATGAAAGAAATGGATGAGCCTTCAAATCGATTGACGATCGATCACGCTTCTGCAATTTACCTGACCTCTGTCACCTTCATTTCGATCTTGCTACTGCAGAAACGGTACTATGTATGCGTGGAGTGTAACCCTTGCCTTGGCTAAACGACAACTATGATCTTTTCCCAACTAGATGCAGTCTTGGTGGGATGGGTGCCATTTGCCCTCGATGCGCGGCCTGGTTTAGTTTAAATATGTACTAATTAAGCTACTAACATTTTGGAGACATGAATTTAGGGAAAATAGATTGAAAAAAAGGAGAATATATATATTTTAAAATTGAGACATAGTGGGGATAAAAGTGGCAGGGATTGAGAATATATATATTTTACCACTTGGAGTATGTGGCTAAATTGCCTCTTGCGTGGACAAAGCGTCCCGTGCTCCTCTAGCGGTGTCAATTTCGGGCACAAAGGATGTTGGTTGGGCATCTCTCAACCCCCTTACGGATCACTAGCGGGTTATTTCAGGTGGCCGGGTTTGGTTCTTTGGGAGGGTGTTGAGCACCGCTCATGCGCCTGCTATAGGTTGCTGGAAGGGCTTGGCACAAACTTCAGAATGATCCAGACGCGTGCTTGGCTTCCGGGCCTTGACCGCCTCTGGGGACAACAAGGAACGCATTTTTCCCGTCTTCGAAAAAAAAAAGTGGAAGGGGTTATAAGGGGTTTATCCATTATATTTATTATAATTTTCTTTTTGAAAAAAAAAGGAAGGGGTTATAATAAATATAATGGTAAAGGATAATAAGGGAAAGGGTGGGACAAAGTTTTTTTTCATTTAAATAAGGGAAAGGGTGGGACAAAGTTTTTTTTCATTTAACTTTTGATCTTAGGATAAACCAAGGGAATGATAGGGATGATATAACCAAAGGGGGAAATAAAAAATTACGAAATAAAAGGTTTTTGAAGGTGGAATTCATGGATGCAGAAAATGGGATTAAATTAAAAATTAGGATGGGGATAAGTTATAAAGGGAATATATACAAAGAGGATTTTGGGAAAGGAAAAAGGGAAAGAGGTTCTTTATGAAAGGAGGAGAGTTTTTTTTCTCGAAATAGTGGTCATTGGTGCTTTCAAATGTGGGGAGATAGCCAAGGGGGGGATTTTTAGCTTTCCGAGCTTAGATGAAGTGATAATCATGATGGACGGTACAAGAAAAAGTAGTTAATTAGTTATACTAGGAAAATAATTGTCGAGGAATGTAACTTTCATCATAATATTTTGTGTTTTATCATAAGATTTGACTAACTTGAGAAGGGGAAGACGTAGATTTGAGCTATGCTGCTAAATAAACCCTTGCCCGCCTCTTCAAAAGCCTCCAAGTTTTGTCCCTTGTAGTTATCATCTCCATTGCTACTATGTTGATGCCTCGAGAATTGCAGCATCAAGCACAAAGGGATTCTCCTCGGTGGGCAATCCCAATTAGATCGCTCACCGTTTGGTGTGAGGAATCCGTCCGGTTAACGGTTCCGGCTACCGTAAGATTTAAAGTTTCTTACTCTTTATACCGGTTGAGGCCCGATCCACCGTTTATGTATTTTATTTTTAAAGATGATATGCAAGTTCCCTAAGCTAAATGCAGGTAGCTAATCTAAATTGATCTAAAACAATGTAAGCAAATCTGATCTATCCTTGCAAGGAGCAAACTGTCAATATGAACAATGTGCTGAAAGAAATATCTAAAGATTGCATGGATAGCCATTTAAATCATAAAGAAACATTTTCAGCAGAAGGTTAATGAGATTAAAGATAGCTTTAATTCACATGAAAGCATTCTATTACTCATTTAGGAGAAACATCATTACACAAAAAATAGTAAGACCATTCATTACATAGAAATAATTCACAACTGCAAAGAAGGATCTCACAGCAGTGTTTGAATGTCACGAGAAAAATCCAGCAGGCATCCAATCCACATTTCAAAGCTAAAAAACGTCCTCTCCAGGCTCTTATTAGGCAAAATCACTTTCTTGGAGCAAGCAACAAAGTAGTTCGTACAAGCTAAGAAAATTCTTTTCCCTGCAAAAAGTCCCCCTATTCCTCTTCTCATCTTCTATTTATAACTTTACAAAATGCTCCTTGAGCTGACAGGTGTACCCTAATTCTGGAATCATCTAATTTGGATTTTGGTGTACAATTACCCATTTCCCAGATTCTTGAGACACCTTTTCATACAAGACAAAAATGACAGTCAGTTGTCCCTATAAAGTATTTACAAAATAAAGGAATTAGTAAAACAAATCAACTTATGATTTCAACTGGCTTCTTTATGCTGACTTGCCGATCCGTCCCCAACAACAGGCTCACTTGCAGATGCTTGGCCATCTATGCTTTGTATATGAGTGGCCCATAGATTAATCTCTTTCACTATAATCTTGCCCCAAAGAGATATTGTCGCCTTTGCTGCAATTTCATGCTTTCGCAGATTTGATCGTACCTGTGTTGCTCCTGTTGTAGCCTCCTGAGCGATTGCTTCTAGATAGTAAGTATGTACAGCAGGCTGAGCAACGAACTGTTGAAGTTCATCTTGGGTCATCACCTCTACCTTCTGATATACTCCAGATCCTGGTCCAACTCATTTTGTAATTCAGTCAGCCGCTGTTCTTGTGCTGGGAATTCATAGATAGTCTCCGGCAGGATCAAGTGGCACTTGCCAAAAGATTCTTTGATTTTAGAGTAGAAAGAGTGACACTTGCGGACAGTTTTTTTAATCTCCAGGATTAGCCTAGCGCCACAGTCTTTACTGAAATCCAGAATTCCCGCATCTAGGTCATATTCATCTTCAATAGAGGCGCGCAAGTTTGCGGGGAATCCCAACTTTCCTTTTCTCCATTCAAACTGTTGTTTTAATCCTTCCACATGCTTGGCAAATTTATCCCTGTTCCTTAAAGCTCCGCCTTCGATGACTAACATTTTATTAACCATTTCTTTCATGCTGCAAACCTCATGTGAGATCTGTACTAGCAGTTGATGGGCTTTTATCCGCATATCACATGCTTGTTTGTGAAAGGTGAGCAGATCTTGCTTGTTTTCTGTTGCATCTTTGAGTTGACCCAATAATTGCTCCTTTTCTTTAACCAACCCTTCATACTCATGCTCATGGAGGTGGACTTGTTTAGCTCTGCTAGCCTCGAGCTCCTCTAATTCTGTTATGCGAGCTTTTAGATTCTTTTGCTCATCCTCCGAGATGGCCAACTGCATTTCTAATGAGTTTTTCTCATTCTTAAGCTGGAGAACTTCTGAATTTAGCATTGACTTCTCTTCTACCAACTCATTGTATTTCTCTTTCAATTTATTTGCTTCCAACACCTCCCTCTTCCTATCATCTCTGATCATAAAACATTGATCCCTGTAATGCTTTACTTCACCCAACAAAAGATCGATATTGGCTTTACTTGCCTCGGCTAATGCTACAGTGCATTTGGCTTGGAACGAGGGGTCAACATCAATGCCTTGGACCAATGTGGTCTCTGGTATCCTAAATTCATATGTGTCAACCCCGATTTCCATTTTCTTACCCTCCTATCAATAATGGCCCTTTTTCGCTCATGGAAATATACAGTATCTAGGTCTGCTACTTTGCCTGCTTCCTGGGGTTATATGGGGTCAGTGCTAATCCTCCTGTAGAATCCACCCCTTCCTGAGTTGTTCCTGGAGAGTCCATCAATGGTGGGTCCAACTCCATGTCTTTTGGAGTAGATGGTTCCGGCTGGGGAGACTTCTCTGTCTGCTCTCTCTCCTTCTCTCTTGCTAGTTCTTCTTGTTGTGTGTGTAATCTAGCTGCTTCTTCTGTCAGGAGCCTTTCCTCTTCTTCATGTTGCAGCTTCGCAGCTTGTTCTTGTTGCACTCTTGCAGCTTCTTCTTGCAGAAGCTTGGCAGTCAGCTCATTTTGAATTCTTGTTTCTTCTTCTTGATCCTGCTGCTGCTTGAGGGCTTCTTCTTGGAGCACTCTGTGCCACTCCTCCTGCTCTAATCCTATAGGATCCCCCGATTGCGAGGCTGATGCCTCCCGCTCCCTTTGGATCAAACCAACGAGTTTGGGTTCGGATCCTTCACGATCTTCTTCTTGTAGCATTTCCCTAACGCAGTTAGGTTGCGCGTGCTTCTGAAGAATTCCTCGTTTCGGTCCATAGCATGAGCATATTCAAAAGAAATCGTGAGGCCTATACAATGCTGATTGGTCGTACCGTAGGGGTCATGCCTTCTGAAAGGGACCGTGCCAAAATGGAACACTTCTAAGCCCTGAGCGTAGTTTTCCCCGTCTCTTGCTCTCGGAAGGCTGTAAGCTCTGATGGTAAATGGCATGGGAGGATACACGCTCTTCTTTCGGTCTGTTAAGATCTTACTTATTGTGCCGGTGCCGAAGAGTTGTCTCACGACCTACTTGTGAATTACAAAATCTGTAACATACCCAGGGAACAAGAATGGAGCTTGAGTTCCTCCACTCATCCTGATGTATGTGCCTTCGACATTGTGATAATAGTCCCCGAATGTTTCAATGATAGGCATTGCATTCTCTGACATACATTCTGGTTCTTCTATGAAAAGAAGCTAGTACAATGGCATGATAAATCTCTCGCAAATCATTTTGTAGAGGTTTGCGTATTTACTTGCTCATGTACATTGATAAGCCATGAAGAGAGCTGTTTCTTTTGGCTTCCATGAGCAACCCAAGTCCGGGAATGTATGTTTGCTTAACAAGCAGTCAATCAAGTATGAAGACATGAAAAAATCTGCCTTCTTTTGGGTTAGTCCTCCTTGGACTGCTGTTAGCTACGAGGCCAAACTATCTGAAATCAAGTCAGCCCAATTGAAAATGGTGCCATTCATGGCTATATGAAACATCACTGGCACCCATCCGATTTTAAACACATTACCGTTGGGCATGCCGAAGAGTCAACTCAACATCAACACGATGAGTCTGTAAGGGGTCTTTAGGAGGTTGCTTTCATATTCATTGTTCTGCCTCCTCCTAACCTGCCTGTCATTTATCGTCATCTTCCGGGCAGATTATAGGGTGCCCATTGGATGTCTTGCTATCCAATCATCATCCAAACAAGCTTTGGGTGAAGGAAATATGTAGGCAGCAGCGACATGCTCGAGAGCGAAAGAGGCTAGGTTCAACCCATTTTTATCATTCATGAGCCTCGTGTCGGTCCGGATGTGGGGAATTAGCCATCCCATAATTTCGGAACAAGGGAACAATTCGGGACGAGTGGTTGCCTTATGCAAACAAGACCTTCGGATGTTGGCATACACCAGGGCATCTTCTCTGGAGACTGTTGTACTATCTTGACCCATAATGAACCTGTACAGATCGCCCCACTGAAATTCAGGGGCAGAGCTCCCAGGGGGGACACTAGTGGTAGCTTGTGTGTCGGAAAACATCGTCTCAAGAGAAGTATCTAATAGGATTTCCACTTCTGATTCTGAGTCTACTTTCTGCGCGGCTTTCTTCTTTGCTAACCTCCTGTGCATGATAATCCTGCGGTGAGCAAGGCAATGTAAATAAGGAGTATGCATACATTCAACCAACTGTTAAAATGCAAGGTAACAAAAAAAATTTGACAGAGCTGGCTTTAGTGGGATGATCTTCAAGCATGGGCAACAGTTATGGAAAAATTCAGAATATCATAACATGGAGGCTGCTTCAAAAATAATCAAATACATCACAATTTCAGCTATCAATTCACAGTTGAAGAACATGAGAAAATGTCAATAAGCTACACAAGCTACTGTTATTTCATAAATTAGACAAATTGAAACATAGCTTATAATCACAACCACTTTGACTTTATGTTTATAAGGCTTATCACAGTTAGGCCGGTTCATAACAATAAGCAGGATATCAACATGGTGGAAGGGGGGGGGGGGCAAGATAATCTTTTATTTGCGCCACTCATTCTATAGCGCATAGGTGGATTTTAAATTTCCACACAAAATTACTGGGAAGAAGGCATCGGAACAACAATGGTGCAAAGACAATTGCAAGGATGTGCGAGCCTAAAGATAATTTTCTACACTAGCGCCTAAAATTATTTATGCTCCAGTCAAAAATATTTCATGCGCTAGCGCTAAAAGGAGTTACACGCGGCATCCTAATATTATTGTTGCGCCAGTGCCTAAACATTTTACGCGGTATTTACGTGCGCCAGTGTTTAAACATTTTATGCGCCGCCACTTGATAGTGGAGTTTGTGCAAAAGATTGAAAGACCACATAGCTGCTAGCCTCTATGAGTTAAACTTCTGGGCTTGGTTATCAAGTTTCCACGTTGGCTCGGTAAGTTGTTTCAACATATCCCAAGTTGGTTTCAGCCAAGCGTGGGTTTTATGCACCCTGGGCGCGAAAGGAAAAATTCTTTCCGCTTTCTTAGCTTCGGTGTCCTAAGGCGCGGCACTAGATGAATGACCAAGGGACTCAGTCATTAGCTCTAGTTCAGACCACAAACCTTACGGTTAGGGCAGGACAAACAAATCATACTTTAAAAAAAACAGGACCCTACCCACGAAAATATCTAAGTGAAAACCAGCTATCGTGCATCCAAACATCATAGAAAAACTTTTAGCTGCAGCTATGGGAAGATGCGGGCTTCGCTTGGCAATGAAATTGCTTTTTAGGGGTGTGCGGGAAAGTGGCCTCTATAGGTTTGAGCTTGGAACGAAAGCTATGCGAGATGTGTGCAATAAACCTGGAATGCCGAAAACGCGACAAAGGAAAAAACCTCACTTGCCCGTGAGACAGGGCCATCCATGCCCTGGTCTGTATGCAGCTACCTCGTATCCTCATGGCGGAAGAATGGCTATCCTATGCTTTCAGAAGCTCCTCATGGATTATGAAAGACGGTAAACAATCTATTTCACTGGGCAAAAATCTCGGAAACAACGAGAGGAAAAGGGAAAAGTGCCTACCTGTCAGACTGGCAGGGTTCTCCGAAGGTTGGTGACTGTTCCGAGATAGGTTATGGCTTCCACAGGCATCCAGCAGATGGCAACTTTGCTTTCGAAACGTGAGCGCTGATTAGCAATTGCAAATGAGACGATGAGTTTAAAAACACCCAATGGATATGTTAAATAAGGGTGGCAATTAATGTCACGTATGTCTACAAGCTGGCAGAGTTATGAGCACGGGGCTCAAGAACTCCTGCCATTAAAAGGGCACATGGCCTTATTAAAGACCCCACCAACTTCACCGGTGCACAAGGATAGAGGAGATATTTTTCACGTCAAGCATCGAGTACAAAACATAGATTTTGCGCTCAAGGGGCGATCCTGTCATTACGGTTGCGCTCGTAAAATTGCACCAGAACTTGAGCTACTGAGAAAGACAAAGAGCAGATTTACCAGCGGGAGGGATAAGTATAGCTCCTACACCGTTGGCGCCAATTCTATCCTCACGATTTGCGTTGAGAGAAATGCGCCAACTCTTAAATCTTCTAAGAAGACAAAGCGCAACTCCAAAGGTGGGAGTGATAAGGGTAGGAACCGCGCCTTCGACGGTCGAGATATGGTTATAACCTCCGCTGAGCGACATGCGCCAATGGCGGCCGAGTTGCAAAATGCGCGCTGCATGTTAAGGCTTGAGACTTGCTAAAAAAGGGGGTGGCCGAGTTAGAATCCAAGAATGCACCAGGCGGAGGGCTTAAGGTTAGAGCTTGCGCTACAGCGGGTGAGTTAAGACTAAAGGCTGCGCTAATAAAAATTTGCCTTAGAAAAGTGAAAATGAGAAAATTTCTTTGGAAGTAGGCGTTGAAACAATGTCAAGTTAGAGGAAGAAAACAACTCTGAAAGACAAGGAAAACTTGGTACAAAAGTGTTAGAAGGAGGGGCCCCAAATATCTTCAAAAGTTTTTTTGGGGAAGGATGTTGCAGCAACAACAATTGGCGAATCACTGGCGAACACAGATCTCTGAAAAACCTTTCTCATTCATCGGAAATTCTTTTAAAAACTGTCCACCTTATGTGCAATAATCGGTTTGAGCGTTCGAATCTCAGAAAAGGAAGAAGTCACTTTATCCATTGGTCATTGGGAAAGGGGAGCTTTGATGAAGACATCCTTAAAACTTTCCAAGGGCCAAAATATGGGGTTCATTTTAGAAGATTCATCTTTTAGATGACCACTGTCATCAGACTCCACAGGATTTGTAACAACATCTCATAGACACTATTGCTCTTGTTCCTCATTCCCATGCTGCTTGCATCCTTATTGGATGTTCATGTATTTGACAGCTTTTGCTGTTTGAGCCTTCTAGAAATATTTTCCTTAGAATTACGATCTTTGATTTTGGTTCTTCAATCCATAATGTCCTTTTGTGTGAGCGAGACATTTTATTGATTTATCAAGACTCACGGAAGGAGAAGAACCTAGCTTGAGCTGAGTCTTTGGGACAGCTTTCTTGACTTGAACATTTTGCTTTATCTCAGCCATGCTTTGATTGAGGCGACAATTTATGGAAAACAAACCCTTGATTATAAGCCTCTTTGGCTTTTGATTTGCAGCATGGAGTCATTTCAATACCCTATGCCTTCGAGACATGCTTCCTTTCCGTGGGTCCAACTATAGCGATCCTCTTGAGATGCTTTTAAGTGTGAGGGTGGATGGAGCCCGAAGATAGTGATAAAGATAATCATAGATCTCTGCTATTTAAACAAGGGTTAGTGCAACCAACAGAACAAGATCTCTTCATTCTGGAGAACAATCAGCAAAAGCCAAAATGCATGGATAAACTTTCTTTTGAGGATGCCTTCTCGGTTTCACGAGTTGTGAGATTTCTTGAGAGATCTACCTTCACGAGAGGCCCAATTGCAGGCATTTCAAAAAAACAAACTGTACAAAAAAGTTCAAATGCTGAGAGAAGAAGACAACTTAGCTGAAACAAAGAAAACAAGAGACTAAAGTAAAAACAAAAGAAAAGCTTTATTTATGTACAGAAAGCCTCAACGAGACTATGCAAAGTATTGTTTCAAGGTGGGGCCATTGAGAGGAAAGGTTACTTCCTCTCCCTGGAGGTCTGTTAGATTGTAAGTGGATGGGCTGAGCTTTGCAGAAATTTGGTAAGGGCCTACCCATAAGTGTTGGAATTTCGTGTGCATTCCCTTGCCTTCATGATTATGGTCCCATTTCAAAACTAAATCTCCCACTTCAAAACTTCTTTTACCAGAATTCCTTTTATCGAACCATCTTTTGACTATGTCCTGATGTTGATGAAATCGGTCTTTGGCTTTCTATCAGGCTTCTTCAAGTTGAAGCAAGGTATCGATCCTGGATTGTAAAACCTGACTACCAGACCCTCAAGAGGCTTGGGACAACTGTAAGGATGGAAGTAATATGTTGGGAGGGAGGATGGCTTCCTTGCCATAAACGAGGGTGTAAGTGGAAACCCCTAATGCATTCTTTGGAGTCACTCTATCTGCCCAAAAGGCATTTGGGAGAGCTATATGCCAGCTTCGTTGATTTTCAATCACAGTTTTCTTGAGAATTCGGATGGGGTTCTTGTTTGAAGATTTGGCTAGCCCGTTTCCCTGGGGGTAGTAATTGGATGAATAATGCAATTTAATTCCTCTTTCATAAACAAATTCATTTATTTTAAAAGACAAGAAATAAGTGGCATTATCAAATACTAAATAAATTGGAACCCCAAACCTGGTTATGATGTTCTCTTTCAAGAAAGTGATGACTGCATCTTCATTGATCTTGCACAACGGATTAGCCTCCGTCCATCTGGTGAAATAGTCAGTGGCTGTTAGGATGTATCAATGTTGAAGAGAAGAATTTGGCTTTATTTCTCCGATGACATCTATACCCCATTGTTCGAAAGGTTCTGAGATAATAACCAGCTGCAAGGGTCTAGCTTCCTTAGGTAATTTCCCCGCACTTCTTTGGCATATATCACAGTTCTGTGCATATGCATGGGCATCTCGGAATAAAGTGGGCCAATAATATCTAGCTCTAAGTATTTTTTGAGTTGTTGTCTCCCCTGAATAATGTCCACCAGTAGGACCATCGTGTAACTCTTTGCCAACTTTACTTGCATCCTCTTTCTCTAGACATCTGAGAAAAATTCCATCGTAGTTTTTTCTGAAAAGTATTCCATCAATGATCTGATAAGATGATGATTTTAAATGAAGTGCCCTTCTTTGCTTAGAACTCCAGTGCTCAGGTAGGTAACCTTGCTGCAAATAATGCACTAGATCCCTATACCATGATTTAGGAGCTGTGAAAAATGGAACATACTTCGACTGAATTCAGCTCGGCTTCATTCTTCCAATGCTGCTCTTCATCAATCGGATGTTCAGTAAGCAATTTACACAGGCCTTATCCTTTGATGATGGTGGCCGGTTTAAATTCTAAATCATATTCTTGGAGAGTTGTGACCCAGTTTCCCCTTCTTTCTCCCAATTCCTTTTGAACGAAAAGGGATCTAACAGCTGGGTGGGGAACTATAACTTTAGTTCTGTTCTTAAGAATATACGGTCTGAACTATTTTACCGCTTTGAACACGGTATACGTCTATTTGTCGACAATGGGATAGTTCAGTTTAGCACCTTGCAGACCAGTGCTCATAAACGAGATTGGGTACTCGTCTCCTAATTCTACCTTTTGCGTGAGTACAACCGCGAGAGAGTCATCTGAAGCAAAAGTATACAAGATAAAATCTTTGTCAAAGTCTGGGCTTCTTAAGGAAGGAGCCTTAGCTATGGTTGCCTTAATGTCCCTGAAAGCATCCTTTTCTAAGTCTGTCCACTTGAACTGTATGCTTTGCTTGACCATTTGTTGCAAAGGTTTAACAATTTGAGTGAAATCGGGAACAAATCTTTGGAAAAAATTGATAGTGCCCATAAATGACTGCATGGATTTCTTGTTATGAGGCATGGGAATTTTATTGATAGCTTGTACTCTCTCTTGATCTATTGAAACTCCCCCTTTTGAAATGATATGACCCAGCAGTTTACCTTCAGGAACAACGAACACGCTCTTCTTGGGGTTTAAAGAGATACCATATTTTCGGCAATGATAAAAAATCTGTTTCAAGTGAACAACATGATCTTCTCTTTTCTTTGAAAAAACTGTCACATCATCTAAATAGACCATGACACAGTGACCTCCCAATCCTCGGAAGGCGATGTCCATCGCTCGTTGGAATGTAGCTCCTGCATTTATTAGGCTGAATGGCATTCTCCGGTATGCGAAAGTTCCCCACTTAGTGCGGAAAGTAGTCTTAAGACGGTCTTCTTCAGCTACTAATACTTGATTGTAACCAGAGAAACCATCAAGAAGGGAGAAGAGTTCTGATCCTGATACCATCTGGAGAATTTGTTCCATTGAAGGGATGGGATAGTTGTCTTTATTTGAAGCTCTGTTCAAATTTTTGAAGTCAACACATAGTCTTATCTCTCCTGACTTCTTTCTCACAGGAACTAGGTTAGCAACCCACTCGGAATGTCGGACTTTAAATATTATTTTAGCATCCAGTAACTTCTTCAATTCCTTTTGAATCAGAGGTTCAAGAGTAGGGTGCATCCTTCTTAATTGTTGTTGAAATGGCTTGATGCATACCTTCATTGGTATGATATGCTGAATAATGCGAGTGTCATATGTTTTTAGATCTTCATAAGTCCATGCAAAAACATCCTTATATTGTTGAAAAAGCTTGATGAGATTATCTCTTTCTCCTGGTGAACAACATTTTCCAAGGTTAACAAATTTTGGTTCAGCTTCGGTACCCAGATTCACTAGTTCATGTTGCATCGATGAGCTATTGGTTTTAGTATTTGCTGGCCTTTTGAACCTGCTCTGTAGATCAAACATCATTTCAAGTGATCTCACCCCTTTGGGGATGAAATTGCCTCTAGCTGCATATTCCTTTTGTAAATCGGAATCATGCTCTTGTTCGTCTATCACAGCTTCTTCGAACATATCTTCGTTTGTTAGAAAACTGATAATCTGATCGTCATCATCGAAAACCCTGAAGTTTGTGACATTGTCAGGGATAGAAGGCCTGAAAACCAATTCAATTGAGCACTTGTTATTAGTTGGCACCAATTTGGAAGCGGATGTTGCTAATAAATCAGCTGCAGCATTTTACAGCCTAGGAATAGACTTTATATTGAAAGCATCAAAATGCATAATTAAATCCCATACCTCAGCCTGATAACTTTTCGAATGAGGTGAAAGACAGTGAATGGTATCTCTTACCTGTCTCACCACTATTTCTGAGTCACCAAAAACCTTCAGGTATTTAACATTTAAACTGATGGCTTTCTTCAATCCGTGGACTAAAGCTTCATATTCAACAATGTGGTTAGTACAATCAAATTCTAATCTACAGGACAAGAAGTACTTATTTCTTTCTGGATCCATCAGAACACAACCAGCTCCGGATCCTTCCAAATTTTTAGAACCATCAAAGTATAAAGTCCAAAAAAGATCGTTTGGTTTAACTAAGTTAGTGTCTTTATGATCTAAGTCAGTGACTAAGCTAACTATGTTACAGTCAATATCATCAGTCCGAGAGAAATGAAGGAGATTGGACTATTTATCTGATTCATGGCTAATAATTTTAGATTGATAATTACCCGGATCGATTTCTAAGAAACAATTTCCCAAGACTAAAGATGAGAAGTTTACAACTTCATTCTTTCCTTCTAGTTGGGTTACATTTTGTTTCATGTGTGGTTCTCTCAAAACCTTGATCTGATTCTTTCTATTCTGATATGGCAACCATAAATGGGACCAATCAGTTGCAAAGTAACCATTTAGCTTTGTGGACCAGTCCCTTCTTAGGATCAAGCCATAGGCTTCGGGAATGTCAACTACCATTATATCAATGAACTAACAAACTCTAGAATCTGCTGACAACCTAATGAGGACATCCTTCATTTCCCTAATAACTTTGATAGCAGTCCTATCTAACTGAATAATCTGGGTTGGAGATGGAATTGGTTGACTGTTAATCTTCTTGTAGATTGACAGTGGCATGACATTCGAAGATTCTCTAGAATCTACCAGACAATTGTGCACATTGTGATTGAAGATTTCAAAAGTTAAACGGAAAGGCAACGTTTGAGATTTGGATTTCTCGCCAATACTGGCTTCATTAATTTCAGGGTCTTCTTGAGTGTCAGTTAATGGAGTGCTGGGATGGGATTGAAGAGCTTGCAACAACTTGTCTCGTTGCTGGGGCAAACTGCACATATCGAAAATTGAAACATTTTCCTTTACCTTCTTTATATATTCAATGATGTCATATCCCATATCACATTCTTTTACCATTCTAGTTTGATTGTCTGTCTTACTCCATGTAACCTTTGGTTGCTGGACTGTTATGTCAATGTTTGGATGTTTGGCCGTTGTTGGGTTAGCTTTAGGTTGCGGGGGGGTGACTGTAATGTGTCTTTTAGGTATCTCTTTGGAAATTTTAGGTTTGGGGGTAGTTGAACTTGGAACTGGATTTGCAATAGGACCTTTATTGCGAGTATTGATGTTTACAGCAGAAACTGGGTTCTCCACGGGGTCGCCTTCTGTTGATTCAGTTAACGGTACCCAGTCCCATTATACCATAGTGGTATCTAGTGAGGGCTCCTCTACCTCGAGAGCTTGTTCCTGTGGAGGATCATCTTGATCTGGAATCTGTGAGTCCAGCATTTGGTTCATTACTAAGCTCATAGAATTGATCCACTGCGGGCAGCTCTTTTCAGAGTGTGGCTCTTGATGAAAGGTACAGAAATGTTCCATCCCTATTTCATTCAGATTTAACACAGGGGAATTTTTCATAGGTGGATCAGGTTGATCGTTGTCTTCTCTCTTCTTGTAGAATGGTTTGAAAGGCTTCCTAGATGTGCTAGCCGCTTTATCTTTCTCAAGATCTACAATTTTATTGGATAATTTCTCCACCATTTTAACTATGTTTTCCATGTCTGCTGATGACTCTTCTTTATTCCTGGTGAGTAGCAAGGTTTTTTTATTAGTTGCTGGTTTTGTTTCTGCATCTAAGGCATGTTTAGCAATGATGTCTTCTTCTTCTTCCACCTTTCTAGCTTCTTCGAAGTTTTCTATCAGGGTGGTTTTCTTAGTTCTTTTAACGAACATTGCTATGGGACCTTCAAGCGTTGTTGTATAATATTCAATTAAAGATTCTTCCGCAGGTTTAGTTGCTTCGCTGAAACTATTCAAGAGCGTGGTGAATCTTTGGTTAAAGTCTTGGACCTTTTCCTTCTTTTCCATTCTCCTGAACAATAATTCTTTCATGAGCGTAGCTACAGTTTTTTTATTTCCATACTTCTTTAAAAAACAATTTTCAAATTCTTCCCAATTGGAAATTGAGCTAGCTTGTAAGCTAAAATACCAGGAAGAAACTTTGGGTTCGAATGTGTATGGGAAAAGTCTACAGACTACATCTTCATGCTGTACATTTAAAATATTCAATGCCAAATAAAAACTCTTAAGATGATCTTCAGCAGATATGCCTTTACCTGGGTCGAATTTGGGCAAAACCTTCTCTGGATTTTTAGGCAGATTGTGGAATGGCCCAGCTAGATTTAATGCTCCCCTTACTCTCCAAGCAGGTACAACCATGGTTGTATGTGGAGAATTAGGTGGAGAATCATGTGGTGAATTAAGTGGAATGTTTCTTGGAGTAAAAATTTCTCCAAGATTTTCTGGATCTTCAAAATTTTATGGGTTTTCAAGATCAACTTCTTTCAGAGGTTCAGTGATCTCTTCCAAAGATAAATTTACAAGTTCTTCAAAGTCCTGCATAAGAATTGAATCATGGGTGTACTGTCTTTCTTTTCTGGGAGTGCTTTTCCTAGGGAGACAAGTTACTGCGTTTAAACCACCTAGTTGTCTAACATAAGATTGTGTATGCCTTCTGAAATATTCTATTTCTGTAAAAGGTACATCATACAATACTTCTTGATGCTTAGAGTCAAAGTTGGGGATTTCTTGATTTGTTACTTCCAGGTTTTCAGTAATATTTCTGACAATGGGAGAATTTCCTTTATCATCCATGCACTTCAGGCCCTCCTTCTAGCGCCAAAAACTGTTGATGCCCTGAGAATCGCAGCATCGAGCAAAAAGGGATTCTCCCCGGTGGGAAATCCCAATTAGATCACTAACCGTTTGGTGTGGGGAATCCGTCCAATTAACGATTCCGGCTACCGTAAGATTTAAAGTTTCTTATTTTTTATACCAGTTGTGGCCCGATCCACCGTTTATGTATTTTATTTTTAAGATGATATGCAAGTGCCCTAAGCTAAATGCAGGTAGCTAATCTAAATCGATCTAAAACAATGTAAGCAAATATGATCTATCCTTGCAAGGAGCAAACTGTAAATATGAGCAATGTGATGAAAGAAATATCTAAAGATTGCATGGATAGCCATTTAAATCATAAAGAAACATTTTTAGCAGAAGGTTAAAGAGATTAAAGATAGCTTTAATTCACATGAAAGCATTCTATTACTCATTTAGGAGAAACATCATTACACAGAAAATAGTAAGACCATTCATTACACAGAAATAATTCAGAACAGCAAAGAAGGATCTCACAGCAGTGTTTGAATGTCACGAGAAAAATCCAGCAGGCATCCAATCCATATTTCAAAGCTAAAAAACGTCATCTCCAGGCTCTTATTAGGCAAAATCACTTTCTTGGAGCAAGCAACAAAGTAGTTCGTACAAGCTAAGAAAATTCTTTTCCCTGCAAAAAGTCCCCCTATTCCTCTTCTCATCTTCTATTTATAACTTTACAAAATGCTCCTTGAGCTGACAGGTGTACCCTAATTCTGGAATCATCTAATTTGGATTTTGGTGTACAATTACCCATTTCCCAGATTCCTGGGACACCTTTTCATACAAGACAAAAATGACAGCCAACTGTCCCTTTAAAGTATTTACAAAATAAAGGAATTAGTAAAACAAATCAACTTATGATTTCAGCTGGCTTCTTTATGCTGACTTGTTGATCCATCCCCAACAACAGGCTCGCTTGCAGATGCTTGGCCATCTATGCTTTGTATATGAGTGGCCCATAGATTAATCTCTTTCACTATAATCTTGCCTCGAAGAGATATTGTCGCCTTTGCCGCAATTTCATGCTTGCGCAGATCTGATCGTACCTGTGCTACCCCTGTCGTAGCCTCCTGAGCGATTGCTTCTAGAAAGTAAATATGTACAGCAGGCTGAGCAATGAACTGTTGAAGCTCATCTTGGGTCATCACCTCTACCTTTCTGATATACTCCAAATCCTGGTCCAACTCATTTTGTAATTTAGTCAGCCGCTGTTCTTGTGCTGGGAATTCATAGATAGTCTCCGACAGGATCAAGTGGCACTTGCCAAAAGATTCTTTGATTTTAGAGTAGAAAGAGTGACACTTGCGGACATTTTTTTTAATCTCCAGGCTTAGCCTGGCGCCACAGTCTTTACTGAAATCCAAAATTCCCGCATCTAGGTCATATTCATCTTCAATAGAGGCCCGCAAGTTTGCGGGGAATCCCGACTTTCCTTTTCTCCATTCAAACTATTGTTTTAATTCCTCCACATGCTTGGCAAATTTATCCCTGTTCCTTAAAGCTCCGCCTTCGATGACTGACATTTTATTAACCATTTCTTTAACGCTGCAAACCTCATGTGAGATCTGTACTAGCAGTTGATGGGCTTTTATCCGCATATCACATGCTTGTTTGTGAAAGGTGAGCAGATCTTGCTTGTTTTCTGCTGCATCTTTGAGTTGACCCAATAATTGATCCTTTTCTTTAACCAGCCCTTCATACTCATGCTCGTGGAGGTGAACTTGTTTAGCTCTGCTGGCCTTAAGCTCCTCTAATTCTGTTATGCGAGCTTTTAGATTCTTTTGCTCATCCTCCGAGATGGCCAACTGCATTTCTAATGAGTTTTTCTCATTCTTAAGCTAGAGAACTTCTGAATTCAGCATTGACTTCTCTTTTACCAACTCATTGTATTTCTCTTTCAATTTATTTGCTTCCAACACCTCCCTCTTCCTATCATCTCTGATCTTAAAACATTGATCCCTGTAATGCTTTACTTCACCCAACAAAAGATCAATATTGGGTTTACTTGCCTCGGCTAATGCTACAGTTCATTTGGCTTGGAACGAGGGGTCAGCATCAGTGCCTTGGACCAATGTGGTCTCTGATATCGTAAATTCATATGTGTCAACCCCGATTTCCATTTTCTTTACCCTCCTATCAATAATGGCCCTTTTCCGCTCATGGAAATATACAGTATCTAGGTTTGCTACTTTGCACTGCTTCCTGGGGTTATATGGGGTCAGTGCTAATCCTCCTGTAGAATCCACCCCTTCCCGAGTTGTCCCTGGAGAGTCCATCAATGGTGGGTCCAACTCCATGTCTTTCGGAGTAGATGGTTCCGGCTCGGGAGACTTCTCTGTCTGCTCTCTTTCCTTCTCTCTTGCTAGTTCTTCTTGTTGTGTGTGTAATCTAGTTGCTTCTTCCTTCAGGAGCCTTTCCTCTTCTTCCTTTAGAATATCATAACATGGAGGCTGCTTCAAAAATAATCAAATACATCACAATTTTAGCTATGAATTCACAGTTGAAGAACAGGAGAAAATGTCAATAAGCTACACAAGCTACGGTTATTTCATAAATCATACAAATTGAAACATAGCTTAGAATCACAACCACTTTGACTTTATGTTTATAAGGCTTATCACAGTCAGGCTGGTTCATAACAATAAGCAAGATATCAACATGGTGGAAGGGGGGGGGGGCAAGATAATCTTTTATTTGCACCACTCATTCTACAGTGCACAGGTGGCTTTTAAATTTCCACACAAACTTACTGGTAAGAAGGCATCAGAACAACAATGGTGCAAAGACAATTGCAAGGATGTGCGAGCCTAAAGATAATTTCTACGCTAGCACCTAAAATTATTTATGCGCCAGTCAAAAATATTTCATGCGCTAGCGCTAAAAGGAGTTACACGCGCCATCCTAATATTATTGTTGCGCCAATGCCTAAACATTTTACGCGGTATTTACGTGCTCCAATGTTTAAACATTTTATTTGCCGGCACTTGATAGTGGAGTTTGCGCAAAAGATGGAAAGACCACATAGCTGCTAGCATCTATGAGTTAAACTTCCGGGCTTGGTTATCAAGTTTCCACGTTGGCTCGGTAAGTTGTTTCAACATATCCCAAGTTGGTTTCAGCCGAGCGTGGGTTTTATGCACCCTGGGCACGAAAGGACAAATTATTTCCGCTTTCTTAGCTTCAGTTTCCTAAGGCGCGGCACTAGACGAATGACCAAGGGACTCAGTCATTAGCTTTAGTTCAGACCACAGGACAAACAACTCATACTTTAGAAAAAACAGGACCCTACCCACGAAAATATCTAAGCGAAAACCAGCTATCGTGCATCCAAACACCATAGAAAAACTTTTAGCTACAGCTATGGGAAGATGCGGGCTTCACTTGGGAATGAAATTGCTTTTTAGGGGTGTGCGGGAAAGTGGCCTCTATAGGTTTGGGCTTGGAACGAAAGCTATGCGAGATGTGTGCAATAAACCTGGAATGCCGAAAACACGACAAAGGAAAAAACCTCATGCGCCCGTGAGATAGGGCCATCCATGCCCTGGTCTGTATGCAGCGACCTCGTATCCTCATGGCGGAAGAATGGCTATCCTATGCTTTCAGAAGTTCCTCACAGATTATGAAAGATGGTAAACAATCTATTTAACCGAGCATAAATCTCGGAAACAACGAGAGGAAAAGGGAAAAGTTCCTACCTGTCAGACTGGTAGGGTTCTCCGAAGGCTGGCGACCGTTCCAAGACAGGTTATGGATTCCACGGGCGTCCAGTGGATGGCAACTTTGCTTTCGAAATGTGAGCGCTGATCAGCAATTGCAAATGAGACGATGAGTTTAAAAATAGCCTATGGATATGTTAAATAAGGGTGGCAATTAATGTCGTGTACGTCCACAAGCTGGCGGAGTTATGAGCACGAGGCTCGAGAACCCTTGCCATTAAAAGGGCACATGTCCTTATTAGAGACCCCACCAACTCCGTCGGTGCACAAGTATCGAGGAGCTCTTTTCCGTGTCAAGCACCGAGTACAAAACATAGATTTTGCGCTCAAGCGGCAATCCTGTCATTAAGGTTGTGCTCGTAAAACTGTGCCAGAACTTGGGCTATCAAGAAAGACAAAGCGCATATTTGCAAGCGGGAGGGATAAGTATAGATCCTGCGCCGTTGGCGCCAATTCTATCCTCACAATTTGCGCTAAGAGAAATGCACCAACTCTTAACTCTTCTAAGAATACAAAGTGCAACTCCAAAGGCGGGAGTGAGAAGGGTAGGAACCGCGCCTTCGACGGCCGAGATATGGTTATAATCTCCACTAAGCAACATGCGCCAACGGCGGCCGAGCTGCTGTTAAAAAATGCGCGCCGGATGTTAAGGCTTGAGACTTGCTAAAAAAGAGGGCACCCGAGTTAGAATCCAAGAATGCATCAGGCGGAGGGCTTAAGGTTAGAGCTTGCGCTACAGTGGGTGAGTTAAGACTAAAGGCTGCGCTAATAAAACTTTGCCTTAGAAAAGTGAAAATGAGAAAATTCCTTTGGAAGTAGGCATTGAAACAATGCCAAGTTAAAGGAAGAAAACAACTCTGAAAGACAAGGAAAACTTGGTACAAAAGTGTTAGAAGGAGGGGCCCCAAATATCTTCAAAAGTTTTTTTGGGGAAGGATGTTGCAGCAACAACATACTACTAGTGCACATATATAGTGTAACCCAAAAAAAATTCCAACGGTCATGACTTAATAAAATCCCTCGACCCAATTTCACGCCTCCAAACAGGTTTTCATGCCCCCTCCTGCCGATTAACTAGTAATGAGCATGATGAAATCCATCTCTATCTCCCAAAGTTCTATCCAAAATTGACACAACTAAAAATGACCAAATAAATGACCAATTGTTATGTGGTCATTTTTAGTTTAGTTCTTATCCCATGACCAAATTGGTCATTTATCTTGGTCATTTTTAGTTTAGTTCTTATCCTGTGACCAGATTGGTCATTTATCTTGGTCATTTTTAGTTAGCTCACTTAAAATTTCTCAATTTTGGTCATTTATCCCTTGAAAAAACTTTGGTGAGCAATTTTTTTGGTCACCTGGTCACTTATCTCTCATTTTGTACTAGTGCCACCACAGTGGATAAGTAGCCATCTAAGTCATGCTTGTTTAGGACATTGAGAATCCTGTACTTCCAATTGTTGAAGTTTGAGGTTCCCTCAAGATGGTCTTCCGGTCGTACAGAGACTGATGCCGTAGTATTAAAATCTTGTGATCAACTTATCAGGATCCGAATGTAGGCTCCACCTGGCATGCAAAACTGAGCTCCTTCACGCCCTGAGCTCTGATACCATGTTAATATTTGGTTGAGATTTGATCTTTAATTCTTTTATATGTAGAGACTTGAAGCAATGAGACAATTCAATCCATGAAATTCATACAACCATAACACAAGATATACCCTGGGGAAAATCCTCAAAATTATGAACAAAAACCCCAACAATTCTTCGTAGTATAATATAATGGATAGCAGAGAATGCTTTCTTTTAAAACATAGCAGATTGCTTTCGAAAGATAAGAGATCACCAAACACTCTTGATGAAGATACTGAGGCAATATAAAAGAGAGATCAATCGAATGTGTTCCCAACACAACAAAAACAAGCATGTACAATACTCTGCACAAAGAGAAGCGCCTTTCCTTCAATGGAGAAGATAATTCACTTCACATTGGATTCATCAATCCCGTATAACATATTTATACATTCTTCTCTTCTATTTTTAACTTCTAAATTTAGGATGAACTTTCCCTTAAACTAAATGTATTAATCTTGCATGCAAAGGTGCACCCCATTTCTCATGTAGTGCTTTATCTCACTGAGTTGTCACTTAGGATGAACTCCCCTCTTAACTGAAAGCTTTCCCACTTAGTTAGGTGGCTAACTTAAGTGTCGACATGCAAGTGTCACAACTCACATGTCATCTTTTAGTTTAACATAAGTGTCGTCATGCAATAACACTTAGTTAAATAGATCTTCTTTGTTGTCACTAAGTTAACTCTCTTTAACTTAAGTGTCATTTTTTAGTTTAACTAAAGTGAAAACACTTTAGTTAACTAGTCCTTTTTATATAACACTTAGTTAACTGAAATCATGCTGATTGATTTTCTTGAAGTGACCACTGTGAGTTCTTTAGTTAACCGAGGCATATCTTTAACTGATTCTTTAACTGAAGCATTGATGCTTAACTGAATATTTATAACTGAAGCTTTAACAATTTGAGTTCTCTTTAATTAGCTGAAGTGTTTGCATGGGAAATTTCAAATTCTCTTGATCTCTATGCTTTATCTTTTATTTATTTATCTCTTATTGCATGGTCAATATGCGCTAACTTTAATTATCCATCACATTACATTATACTAAGAAGAATCATCGAATTCTATGATCATATTATATTATTTCAGACCAATTGATCATATGCTAAAGTAATTCACTTTAGAGGTGACCTGCAATCTCTAAAGGAGACTTAATAGAAACTAGTGATGATGGTTAATAATACATCACACAACATTAAATGCTTTTAACAAGTAAAGCATGAGTTTTATATGGAAGGTCCACCTCTGTACAGGAGTTCCATCCCATGGATACCTTTATATGGAAGGTTTACATGAGAAGCATGACTTGAAACACAAGTCTGGAGTCTTATCCAACAAGACTTTACAACATCATTACTTTGATCAAATACCTCTATGCAGGAGGAATAGCCTTTACACGAAAGGAAATCAAAGTGCTCACCTATATACGAGAGGATCAATCTTGGCTACATAAGATTGGTTTGGAGAATGTCTCCTAATCCTGTATATTTAACAAATTGTTGCTATCTCCTCACTAGAATCCCCATTAACCCCAACTAGTTTCCTTTTTTTTTTAGGAGTTTGTCCTTCTTGGTTGAAGATCGATCTTTTAACTCACTTTGGCACTGCTCTTCCAACTTCTCCCACGTATCAGTTTCAATTCACATCTTCTCCTCTACACTATTGAAAAACTGGATACTTTTCGAAGAATCAAATGTATCAATATCAACCTTGCTAGCCAAAGCAAGAGACCATTGACGTTTTTCACTCTCAAAATATTGTTGACCCAGTGCAAGCAATACCTCATAGAAATAAGGATCGATCCTCAAAGATTCCTCATACTTTTTTCCATCTTGGGAGTATTGATCCTAGACCCAATCATATGTGGTTTGGAGTTGTGTAGTAACCAATTCCTTTGAAGAATTTTCATCCAAAGGAATCCGCTTCCTAGTTGCACACTTATGTACATTTCCCCAGTTGAAGAATGCCAAAGATGCCACCTCCTGGAACTTCAATGCTACCATCTCAAAGAGGCACTGGGATTCTTCACTGGTAACAAATTCTTCCAATGCCTTAGAGCATAACTCTATCCCTAGTTCATGCACATCTTGTTGGGACATTTAAAAACCCATTCCATACTTAGGATATATTTTATTAGTCATCTAGATTATTTTTCCTAAGTATTGACTATGTAGTTGGCCTAGATTTGGTCTTTTATGACACCACATGCTATGCTGAGTCACTAGGATGAGTTTGGATAGATTCTGGATAAGATATTTCTTGATTTTGTCTGATTTTATTATATTCCTTGATTAGAATGGCGCTTTCTTTCTTTAGACATCTTTATCCTGCTTTTTCTGCTTTCCAGTGGATAAGGTAAAGCTAGTTTGACTTGGAAACTGTCTCTACTTGGCCAATTCGACCTCCACCTATTTCTTCTCTCCAAAATTCATCTTCACATTCCATTTTCATCCCTCACTAGCTGCCATACCATATTTATCTAATTTGTGAGCCTGTTGATTGATTTGGAAAGTGCTTTTGACACCTAGGGGCTTTTTAGCTTTTAGTAGGTCTTCCTTTTTTGAGCTTTTCATACTTGCCTCTAAGGCATTCTATTCTCTCTTGAGGATTATTATACATTGTATTCATATTGTTGAATAATATAGAGATGATATTTCCATGAATTGAGTCCTCTCTCTCTCTCTTATGTTTCTGCTTCAATATTTCTTCTTATTCTTGCATATCTTTGAATAAATTCTTGTGATGACTTCTTTGTTTCAAGATCCTTGGATATTAGAATTATTTCATGGTATTCAAACTATTTAGAATTCTCATAGATCCAAGTGGGAATATGGATCAATGCCTATGTGTGTGCGAAACAATTGAGAAAATTCGAATACCCAATCATTGATTTCAACTTCTTTCCCTTCAAGCTCATCCCCATTTTTGTCTTTAGAACCTTTCTCCAAGGATACATGCTTATTAGGTTCTTTTCCCAGGTCTTCTACTATGCTACCATTGCTTTCTCCTGATGAAATAGAAGGATTCTCATACATTATTCGTCGTTCTTTGGCAAATATTTATGTAGCAAAGTATAAGCTGCACTCTCGATCCAAAGTTTACAAGATTGCTTCGCATAATATCAGCCGCCCTTTGGAAGACAATAAAGGGGAATAACCACATTACAAAGAAATTTGTAGGACGGGACTATCGGATTACATCGATGGCATTCAATACACAATAATGGCTCTAGAACCTGGTAAACGAGTGGCAATTCTCGAGGTATATCAAGTAGGCATCCCAGACTCCCATAGAAATGCACATATTTTCTAGTTTTCCACAGACTTGGCAACACTAGTGTTATAATAGTATGGAGTATCAAAACTTGGGAATGGGTGGGTGTAAGATTCTTGTATGTTTGATTCTTCTCATTGATTTGTGTTCATAGTATTAATGGAACAACTAACTCTTTGTTTTAACTTATCACAATGGTCCCCTGCTCAACACCATGCATACCGATTGTGTGTTGATGTATATGTAACTTCGGAATGTATTTCATATATGTATGTTGTACTCCTATAGAGATGGTATTATTCCTCTATGCGGAAGTGTTTGTATTCCTATATAGATGTTATTATTCCTCTATACGGAAGTGTCGTAACTTATACTTGATGGGTTATTAGACCACCTTGTTGGGGTCGGCCCTGTATAAGTCATGTGGGTCGAAGGGTTATTAGACCACCCTATTGGGGGTCGGCCATGTGGGTCAAAGGGTTATTAGACCACCCTATTGGGTTTCGGCCCAGTCAGCATTATGTTATGTGGTTAAGTTGAGGCCGACCTAGTAAAGTTTATTAGGCAAGTCAAGTCAAGTATAAATAGAGTGCGGGAGGCACTCTATTTGATCATTCTATTCTCACACACACTCTTTGGAGAGTGGCGCACTTGTGGAGGAGGAGAAGATGCTGCTAGGAGATGTCTATCTCTTATGCTTGGGTTGTATCATTGCTCTATCTATCTCTGAGGAAGTTATTGGGGTTTTTCACCTTTATGGTTTTCCCCAAGTAAACTCTATGTCTCTTATGTGCTTGCATTATTGTGTCCATGATTGATATGTTGTACATGTTGTTCTCTCAGTTAATATCCTAGATCATATCGAAGTAAATTTTGAAAAACTAACATGGTATCAGAGCTAGCCTGAAAGAAGGCATGGTATGGCATGTATGACACTTGTTGCACTTACGATGCTAGGGCTTGATATAGAAAAAACCAGTCATCGTAGAACTTTCGCTATAAATCCATTTTGGAGAAGTTTTCGGATCTGAAACCTTTACAGGTCTAAGATCAGATCCCCATGTACCTTGTATCCAAAGGAAAAATTCTAATTCATTGTGCTTTGTGTTTTATGATCTGTACAATCTAGGGTTTTCGCCTCTTCCAGATCTGAGTCATAAACATGTGACCTAGGAAAAAAGGTCATAACTTGGGCTAGGAAGCTCCAAATGAAATTTAGTAAAAAGGGACAGGTAGTGCATGGACGATACTTTATCAGGTAACTTTTTCAGAGGTTGAAACTGAACCAGTGACATGTGGCACACCGTACAAGTTCACTCTCCTGTTTTATCCCATAAACAGGTCATGTTGCGACACTTGGCATAACTCTCTCTCAGAGAATCCAATTGAGGTCAGACCTATGGGGTTGGAAATATGACAGGTCGAGATACCACAGGTAGAATTTTCAGACCCTGTGGATTGAAAATTTTGGAGTTACACCAGAAACAATCAGGTACATATTTCTGTCAAAACATAATTATTTTTTAGCACCTTCATTCATGGCTTCAGGAATTTAGGGTTTCAGAGAAAGATGAAATTTTTGTAATCGGAGACCACGGCTGAATGATACTCATAAAAATCGAAATTCAGAAACCAATATCAGAATTTTGGTTTGGCAGGAGGCCGGGCTTGATCAGACCCTAGTTCGGGACTTTGATCGGAAAAGTGGAAAATTAGGGCTTCTGCAAAAATGGGAATTTTTGAAATCTGTGACCACGGTTGGAAGCTCCTCAGAAAAATAGAAGCTTAGAGCTTTGGATCGAACCTTTTGATTGGGAAGAAGTGTGGGCTTTATCAAACCCTAGTTTGGGGTCATGTCTAGTGAATCCGGAAGTTTCAAAGGCAAATTTGAGGGGTGAAATTTTGTAGTTTTCAAATTCTGAACATACCAGCTTGATCATCTCATCAAGGCGCATCTTTCTATCCTTTCAGAAGTTTGAAATTCAAAGTTTGAATTTTTAGGGTTTCTCTAACAAACCCTAATCCAGCTCCAGATCCAGTTCCTGCAAATCAAGTGGATTGGGTTAATCCTAGAAGAGAATGGATTGGTCACCTGCATAAGTGAAGAAGTTCTTGTTTCAGAGGGAGATGAGGCTAAGGCCTTACATAAGAAGATTACAAGCAATCTCGACAGGTATGACTTATCCATGTATGTTTCGAGATTTGTTCATGATTAAGTTTATGGTATGTTTGTCTTCATATTGTTAAGGTTAGTACAATCTTGTTTAATTTAGACTTGTCGTATCACCTTAATAAAATTATGAATGCATGATAGAAGATATTCATTGATTAGGGTGTTGACACTTATGATTGTACTAATGCATTATGGTGTTGTAGGAGGTTCATGTTGTCCACTAACATAAAAGGTACACCAAGAAAGACAAATCATGTTCTAGTTCAAGAACATATGATCATGGTGACATGAAGACAAAGATTCATCCATTGTCATGGATCACATAGAAGATCTATTTACGAGGTATGTATAACTTGGTTCTATAATGGTTAACTTATGAGATATGCAGGTTACTAGCACAAGTCATTGAAGAGAACAAGAAGATATCATGTAGGTATGTTAGACATAACTAGCTAACATGCTAATCCAGGTATGTCTTTCCTATATCAAGTTAGAATCCTACCTTGTGATAGGATCTCTTATATAAGTATACATGGCATGATTGAAAATGATTATTCATAGGTTTGAATAATCATGGGTGTATGCATATTATGTTTCTTACCTTAATTAATGATATGACCAAAAGAGTCATGAAAGTATAGGTTTGAGTAATCATGGGTTTAGGCATATTATGTTTCTTACTTTAATTTATGATATGACTAACCATAAGAGTCCTTGAATACTAATGCTTATTATTTCTGTTTGAAATGATCGTGACTATACATGCTTAAGATTATTGTGTTTTGATAGTATTGAGAATATACTAATAAATGTATGATTATGTATGAGATCTCGAGGATATCACAATAATGATACCTGTAAGCATGCATAGTGATCGAGGATGGATATAAGTTCAAGTACAGGTAATCCATGAAGCAAAGATCAAGAGGGAGCACACTCCAGTAGTTTCTGCAAGGATGTAGATATTCAGAGGGATTCGACCACTTCTCACAATCCAAATCAGAATGGAGTTGCAAAGATTCAAAGGGAGTCAATCCAACAAACAAACAAAGATAAGTATTTGAATTATCATTTCTTGCATATTTGTTTGTTTAAATAATGTTGTTCAATGATGTATATGCTTATGTTCCTAGACTTAGGTTGTGTATTATGCATATTAGATTAATTTCATTAATGAACAGTATACTACTAATATGCATGTGATGGGTAAGTGGCCTATGGCACTATACAACATTCCATTGCTACTTATCTAGAATGAAACCTCTTTGCTGACATGCTGGGAGTAGTGCAAACTCTTAACAATGTTCTGGTAGAGATTGGAAGGCATCTAGAAAGTTACAAGATATGGATGAATGTTGTATTGAAGCATTGGCTAAAATAATTGCATGACTGTATGACATATTTATTTATGTGTAATAATTTGTTCTGAAAACTATGAGATGTTTCTAATCATACAATTTAACTTGTTTTGTAGAAAAGATCATATACCTTCACCTACAAAAGAAGGACTACAACATTTGTTCCAGCAACAAAGATATCTATTGAAGATATTGAAGTTCCCAAGATCTGGGATGAAGTAATGGAAGAATGTCATGATCAGTCGATCATGAAGAATGATGTTTGAGATGCAGTCCCAAGACCTGAAGGGAAGTCTGCTGTGACTTCCAAATGGATCTATAAGATCAAGCATGCTGCAGATGGTAGCATGGAGAAATACAAAGTGAGGTACACTTCCATTAGATCAGTACTTGCTCTGGCTGCAGTGATGAAATGGAAGATACACCAGATGGATGTCAAGATAACCTTCTTGAATGGTGTAGTCGAAAAGGAAGTGTATGTGGAGCATCCACTTGGTTTTGAAACACATGACAGGGAGTCATATGTGTGCAGATTGAAGAAAGCCTTGTATGGCTTGAAGCAAGCTCCCAGAACTTGGTATGGTAGGATGGATAGTTTTCTATCTAGTTTGGGCTTTACCAAGAGTAAAGCGGATTCCAACCTTTACTACAAGGTTGAGGAAGGAAATCCTGTGATACTACTCCTACATGTGGATGACCTATTTGTAACAAGAGATGATAGACTGATTTCCGATACAAAGAGGAAGCTTGCTACCGAGTTCGATATGAAGGACTTGGGGATGATGCACTATTTTCTAGGTATGGAGGTGTGGCAGAGTGCAGATGGGATCTTCCTTGGACAAGGGAAGTATGCAGTAGATATCCTGAAGAGGTTCGGGATGATGGACTGTAAGGCCATGGCCACACCTATGGCATCGAGCCTGAAGCTTCTGTGTGATGCTTCATCTGAGCCGGTTGATATCTCTATGTATCGTCAGGTGATTGGGTCCTTGATGTACCTGACGAACACGAGACCATATATTTTCTTTGCGGTGAACACATTGATCCAGTTCCTGAAGGATCCGAGGAGTGTTCACCTGGTTGCTGTAAAGCATATTCTGAGGTACCTGAAGGGTATAGTTGATTATGGGATCAAGTATGATGCGAATCAAAAGTTTAACCTACAGGGTTATGTTGATTCAGATTGGGCAACCTGTGCTGCAGATAGGAAGAGCACTTCTGGGTGCTGCTCCAGTATGGGATCAGGTGTGATCTCTTGGTTTAGCAGGAAGCAGTCCTGCATAGCACTGAGTACAGCCGAGGCAGAGTATGTTGCAGCATGTGCGGCTAGTTGTGAGGCAGTATGGCTATAGAAGCTACTGTCAGAGTTATTGGATCTCTCACTGGAGGCTACTAGTATCTTTTGTGACAACCAAAGTTGTGTAAAGCTGTCTGAGAACCCGGTGTTCCACGACAGGTCGAAACAGATAGAGATCAAATACCACTATATCAGGGATATGGTACAGAGAGCAGTGAAGCTCCTGTATGTTGTGACGGATGAGCAGATTGCAGATGTAATGACGAAGCCACTAGCCAGAGTGAAGTTTGAGTACTTTAGAGAGAGGCTTGGAGTTCTTCAAATTGAGACACTTCGAGGAAGAAGTGATGGACACATTTGCTGAAGCCATTCCAAGCATTTTGGAAGGAGGATCCTTCACATGGCTGTGGATGTAAGTGCTGGATGATGAGCATCAGGACAATGCTCTAGTTACTGCTCTGTATATGCATTAGGATGATGCTGGATATGATCAGTTGGATCATTTATATGTATTTGTATATGCATCATGTTGGATGCTGGATATGATCAGTTGGATCATTTATATGTATTTGTATATGCATCATGTTGGATGCTTGGACCATGTATCTGTATATGTATCAGGTGGATACTGTGTATGATCAGGTAGATCATGTATGTTGATATATATCAGGTGGATACATTGTGTGGATCATGTATCTATGTATATATCAGGTGGATACATTGTATGATCAGGTGGATCATGTATGGTGATATGTATCAGGTAGATACTTGGTATGCATCAGGTAGATGCATTGTATGATCAAGATGATCATGGATGACGAGCTTCAGGATGTTGCTCCAGATGACTTGCATCAGGACGATGCAGTGATGATGATCAGGACGATCATGTGTACATCAGGATGATGTATGGTGAGTATCAGGTTGATACTCTGTGGCCGTGGACAGGTTGTGCAAAGGAAATCCTAGATTTGTTCTAGGTCACATCCAGTATGAAAAAGGACTGGCATTGTGTATCACATGTAAGACCTGGGAGATCCGATAGGTTGGGCTGTGTGCCTGTAATGAGTCCTGGGATGCTCTTTCGAGGGTTTCTGATAGTGGGCCACATGTAAGACCTGGGAGATCCAATAGGTTGGGCTGTGTGCCCGTAATAAGTCCTGGGATGCTCTTTCGAGGGTTGGTGGTGGGCTGCTACATGTAAGACCTGGGAGATCCGATAGGTTGGGCTGTGTGCCTGTAATAAGTCTTGGGATGCTCTTTTGAGGGTTTGTAGCAGAGGTCACATGTAATCAGTCCTGGAGATCTTGCTGATCATGCTTAAGCAGATAAATGTTCCTGGGATGCTCTTTAGAGTTCTTGCCGGTCGTGCTATAAAAATAAACGTTCCTGGGACACTCTTTTAAGGTTTTGTGACAGTCACATGTAATCAGTCCTGGAGATCTGGACAAGATGAAAAAGGCCTCAGATGCTCTTTAGGGTTCTTTCTAGTCAAGAGACTCTTTTAAGGTTTTGTGACGCACGTAATAAGTCCTGAGGATTCCACAGTATGGCCAGTGATGATGAAGACCTACAGGTGGTGGGCCTACATCCAGTATGAAAAAGGACTGGCTCTGTAGAACTTCCTATGACGAGTAGATTCAGAGATTGATTGAGATAGCAGCAGTAGTGATGATGACGATTATCCAGTGACGATGATCCAGAGAAGAAGACTTGTGCTAGAAGACCTGTGTCAAGAAATACCTTCCTAGTTAAGAGGGAGTGTTGATGTATATGTAACTTCAGAATGTATTTCATATATGTATATTGTACTCCTATAGAGATGGTATTATTCCTCTATACGGAAGTGTTTGTATTCCTATAGAGATGTTATTATTCCTCTATACGAAAGTGTCGTCATTTATATTGTAAGTGTCGTAACTTATACTTGATGTTTTATTAGACCACCTTGTTGGGGTCGGCCCTGTATAAGTCATGTGGGTCGAAGGGTTATTAGACCACCCTATTGGGGGTCGGCCATGTGGATCAAAGGGTTATTAGACCACCCTATTGGGTGTCGACCCAGTCAGCATTATGTTATGTGGTTAAGTTAAGGCCGACCTAGTAAAGGTTATTAGGCAAGTCAATTCAAGTATAAATAGAGTGCGGGAGGCACTCTATTTGATCATTCTATTCTCACACACACTCTTTGGAGAGTGGCGCACTTGTGGAGGAGGAGAAGCTGCTACTAGGAGATGTCTATCTCTTATGCTTGGGTTGTATCATTGCTCTATCTATCTCTGAGGAAGTTATTGGGGTTTTTCACCTTGATGGTTTTCCCTAAGTAAACTCTGTGTCTCTTATGTGCTTGCATTATTGTGTCCATGATTGATATGCTGTAGATATGTTGTACATGTTGTTCTCTCAGTTAAGATCCTAGATCAGATTGAAGTAAATTCTGAAAAACTAACATTGTGGATGTCCATGTCATTTGGTATGGCAGATTCAGCCTTGCTCAACATTCAATTGTCTGGGACTTTGTGTAGTCCTTGGAATCTAGACAAGAAAGGGGAATCACCACATTACAAATAACTTTTTAGGATGGGACTATTGGATTCCATCGATGGCATTCAATACACAAGAATGGCTCTGGCACCTAGTAAACGAGTGGCGCTTCTCGAGGTATATCAAGTAGGTATCCTAGACTCCCATAGAAATGCACAATTTTTTTGGTTTTCCATGGACTTGACACCACTAGTGTTATAATAGTAGGGAGTATCAAAACTTGGGAATGGGTGGGTGTAAGCTTCTTGTATGTTTGCTTCTTCTCATTGATTTGTGTTCATAGTATTAATGGAACACCAACCTCTTTGTTTTAACATATCACAGTGGTCCCCTGCTCACCACCAGACCCATTGTGGATGTCCATGTCATTTGGTATGGCAGATTCAACCTTGCTCAATGTTCCATTGTGTGGGACTTTGTGTAGTCCTTGGAAGCCAGCAAGTCCATGGAGCCATCTATGTACATCTGGTGGAAAAACACTGAGAGATATAGTGGTGCCTCCGACAAGGCCATCACCTTGGAAAACACAAGGCTGGGAAAGTACAAATTGAATTATGACTATTCACTCGGAAACTCCATGAAGCGGAGCCACATTGCGGTTCTGGTGGAAAGGAAAATTGCTTCCAGAGCATTGTGAGAGAATGTGAATGCCTTGTATTTGGTTCTCACATCCGACGATGTTACTGTATATATCTTCTGTATGAGGTGCAAATTCCACGCTAATCAAAAAGTTTATTCTTTCATACACCTGGGCGGGGAACTTGGAAAATCATTGTTTTAATTGTCAAACTACTAAATGTACTAGATAGATAACATGTGGTGTTATTAAAAAATTTAGTTTTATAAATATATATATATTTTTTTAAAATTTTGATAATTAAAACCATTCCTGCAGGGATTTATGTCCCACAGGAGTTGTCCTTGACCAATCATAAAATTAAATTAATGTATTTTAAAAAATATTGAATTTATTTTCATTTTTCAAAATATTAAGTTTAATATTAAAATTATGCAGAAGATTATAAAACTTTGTGTTTCAAACAACAAACTAATGCAAATCAATGAAAGTTGACTTCCCAATGAAAAGTATATCCCTACCTTGGCAGGGATGATAATGGGATTTCATCGATCGACCTCCTCTTCCACAAATCGGGGTTGAAGAACTTATTATATATAACTAGTTAAGAACAATTTTCCCTTTCTTCACATGTTGACCACTTGGTCAAATGCAACCAAGTTTAATGAAATTATTAGTTTAATTACACAAATCCAAATTGATTTAAAAACATTAAAAATCATGAGAGCATTCATATGTAATCTCAATAATTAAAATTCTTGACTTCATTGAAAACCAAAATAAAATTTAATAAATCGTATTGAAAAAAATTGATATTTTCTTTTTAAAATCATTAAGCTTAGTTTCTTAGAAAATTTGAAATCTAAAGTTTTGATAGTTCATTAAAATGAAATAACAAGAGTCACAAATTAAACTAAGAAAATTGTATTAAATATGTAAAAAGAAATAACACTGTAAAATTATATAATTATAGAGAGATAAAACATAAGCTTAATGCGAATATTTTATCTTAGAAAGAATAATCTAGGGAAAAACACATTTTTTAAAAGTATTAGATTTATTTATGTTATATATATATATATATATATAATCATAAGAATAAAAAATATTGTTACAGGTATAAAATAAAATTCGAAATGCCAATCATATTGTAGTAAATAAGATCATAAATAAAAGTCTTTCCAAGTAAAAGAAACAAAGTCTCATTCAAAAAAAAGCATATGACTAATTTAACTCCTTTATAATATACTTATAATCTAGACTGCTTTCTCCAGACTGGGCTAGTATTGCTCCCAAAGCTGTACCAGAGGCATCCACATCCACATGAAATGAAATATTCCAATTTGGTAATACCAAGATAGGGGCACTTACCAGTTTTTCTTTTCTAGTAGCAAAGGAAGCATCACATTCTGGGGACCAACAAAATGCTTCAGACGTCTAAAACAATTTTTCCAATGGTTCTGTAATTGCAGCATAATTGCGGATGAACCTCCGATAATGTCCTGTGTGTCCCAGAGTGGAATGCAAAAGCTTTATAGGATTATTAAAATTAATAATAAAATTACTTTGTAACCATTTTGTAATCCTATAATCCAATCAATTTGATAAAAAATTCATTATCTCATACATAATGATGATTACAACAAATTAGACTTTGTTTAGCCTTGAACAAGCTTGTTCTATTTCAATTGAAAAAAACTTTCAAATCAATCATCCATAGGTGTTGAAATATTTTGTGAACCATTTATCCTTAGGGCAATAATTGGACATTGTAAGCCCAATCCAATAGGGAAAAACTATCAAACTATGGGACATGGCAATAAGAATTATAATACTATGTTGTCAAAAAAATGATGAATCTCCACAATTTTTATTAATATTGTTTGTCTATTTGGACATCAGGGTTGAAAAATCAAATTACAATTGATCTTATCACTACATATATTTGTTTTTTTTTTTTTTTTTTTTTTCAGCAGAAAAAAGCATACTATTGATATTTAGTGTGAATCAAATAGTACACACTGTTCAAGTTTTTAATAGACTTATCAACAAAATAAACTTAAAAACATTTCTTCCTTCTCAAAACAAGTTTCAAAACTAAGCTCAACTTCCCAACCTGTAAGTATCTAACAATATAAAGAACAAACTTAGTCACATAGTAATTTATCATTAAAAAATCCTCACTAATCCCATATCACAAACCTGAAGTCCCTGAAATCCCTCCCAAATAATAACACCTTTCTCGCCTTCCAAATCTTGTTTTGACAACTTATCCGCCAAAGAGTTGTGCTGTTAATAGATATGCTCGAAGGATATATCATTGTATAACTGAATTTTTGCCTTGATTCTATGGCACCAATGAAGAAGAGAAGTGACTTTTAGGATGTATTCACCACAAGCCCATTTAATGGTCACCCGAGAATCGCCAAATACTTTGAGGTCATTAATACCAAAAATATTTGCCACTTTCAGAACACACCAAAGAGTTAGAAGCTCATATTTCATATTAGAACCTGTACCCCAATTGAGTCTCGGGGTATAAAAATGATCCTTATTTAAAAAGATAGCTCCTCCTTCTGCACATAAGCCATTAGTAGCCGCACCATCGAAGAAAGCAAAAGGACCATTGAAAAGTGGATTGAAAGTGCTCACTTTTTGAATTTTTAAACTAGTATTTTCTGTACAGTAATATTTGATCAAGCTAAGAATTTGATTACATGTGTTCAGTAAGATCAGAACCTTATTTTCGAAAATGGATTTATTTCTGGTATACCAAATGGACTAGGATATCAAAGCCGAAATCGAAGGAAGATATCTGCAACTTCTGAACCAATGAAGAGCACAAATGTCAAAATTTTCCACACCCCGTTGCTGATCAAGTTTTAAATGAGACAAAATCAAGTTCCAGATATTTCTTGTAAACTCGCAATCCACAAGAAGATGATTGGTAGACTCAAAACTGTTTTGCATAAAATACAAATACTTGTCCCATACCACCCTTTCTTCAATAGATTATCCCAGGTTTTCACACCCCCTTGCAGTGCATACCACATGAAACATTTGATTTTTAATGGGAGCTGCCATTTCCAGAGCCTTTTATACCACCAATTTTGTGGAAAATAACATCTATTTTTAATAATAGAACTGTAAGCAGATTTAGCCGTCACCATGCCAGTATATGTATTACTATTCTATATTAGCGCATATCTCTCTTTTGTAAGTCTGCAACCAGCCGAATTCAGGTTCCTAATGTAATGATCCCATTCAAAAGTCGCACTACCTGTAAAACCCAAATCCTTAGCATTGAACCAATAGGAATGTTGTTCAGACTTATCTCTAGTCTTCTTAATTTTATTGAGAGTGTATAGATCACATTCCTTCAAGTAGTTAAGAATATCCTTTGAAATTTTGTAATTTTCCTCTAAACCCAAAATCGCGTCAATCCCAACCAAGATCTCTTTACCATTTCCTACCCTCCAGTATAGGTCCTTTTCCAACCAATTGTAGACTTTGATGAAACCATCCCAAACAAGAGAAGCTCCCCTATTTATTTTCTTTGGATTCCTAATCCACTTTATAATATCCCCTTTTATATACTTCACATAAAGCACTTCGGACCAGAGATTAGAACCAAAAATTCCTCTCTAGAAACTTTTTAATCTAAGCGCAACACTGAAAGTGGAGAAATTTTTCATGCCCAATCCTCCACAACTTTCAGGAAATGCTAATCTCTCCCAACTACCCATGACCAAATTACTGTGATCCATACCTCTAGCCCAAAGAAAATTAAAGAAAAGTTTCCTTAAATAATTGATAATAAAACTTGGGACCTGAGAGAGAGAGAACTAGTATACCGATATCCCTATCAAAACTAATTTAACAAGTGTGATTCTTCCTCCCATTGATAGCAATCTGTAGGTCCACTGGTTAATTCTGCATTCAACCTTTTTCAGAATCCACATCCAGTCTTTAATCTTGTAACCGTTAGGATTCAAGAAATAGCCTAAGTATTTAAATCCATCCTCCAAATGACGTATTTGATATGGAAAAATTTCTTTTATGTCAGCTAGCTTCGAGTCTTCAACTCTGTAGTGAAAGAAGCTAGATTTTGTAGTACTCACCAACATACCTGATGCATCACAAAACACCTTAATAATATCCTTATATCTCAACCATTCGTCAATAGAATCTGTCCCTGCTAATAAGACATTATCTACAAACAGAAGGTGAGAGAGAAATAAATCAGATGAGATTCTTATACCCTTTATATTACCTTCAAATTTAGCATTGTTCATCAGTCTACTGAGCCCTTCGATGATTAACAAAAATAAAAGAGGAGACAATGGGCAACCTTGTCTTATGCCCCTTGTGATCTTGAAAAGTCCCGAAGGAGCACAATTGATCAGAACTACAATGTTTGTAGTGGTCACACAAGCCATTATCCACCTTAAAACCAAAGGAGGAATGCCAATTTGGATGAGGATCAGTCTCAAGAAAACCCGGTCGACTCTGTCATACACTTTCTTCAAGTCCATTTCTAGTAAAATAACCTTCAGATTTATTTTCTTAATCGAATGAATAATCTCCTGGGAAATTCCAATTGCATCAAGTATTTGACAATCCTATAGGAAACCAAATTGTTCAAAAGATATACATCTAGAAAGTGTACGCTTGAATCTAACCGATATAATCTTGGAGATTAATTTATAAGCCAAATTACACAAGGAAATTGGCTAAAATCCCCAAATAATTTTGGTTTACTGCGTTTTGAAATCAAAGTGATAAAGGTAGAGTTTAAAGCCCCAAATATGAATCCTTCAGTTCTTGAATATTCCACCATCTTTAAAATATCTTCACCCACGATGTCAAAAAGGTGCATAAAAAGCTCAACAGTACAGCCATCAAGCCTTGGAATTTTTTCCTTTGCAAATAATTACATAGTTTCTTCAATCTCCATCATGGTAACCTCTTTGCCCAATTCCTCAGCTTCATGGTCATACAAAAAACTAGGAAATAATCTGGAAACTTTCAATTGAGCACTCAAATCACATTTCCTCGTATCCGTGAAAATTTTGCCAAATTTGTTTTTTGTTGAGGACTGTAATTTTTCAAGACCAGTAACATTGTTTCCCATATCATCACAGAGTTCCCATATAGCATTTATATTTTTCCTATGAGAAGCATAAGAATGGATTTTTTGTTTTGTTTTCATCCCCCAGCCCAATCCATAGGGCTCGGTTTTTGAGTCTCCTGTCTATCTCTTCATGCTTCCAAATATCTTCACTATTCTTCTACAGAAGTTTTAACTTAGCAAAATATTCATTATCCATATTCTGATCAAAATTTCTAATATGTAAGTAGTGGATCTGCTCCTCCAACTCCTTATACTCCTGAAGATCCATTTTTTTCTTAATTTTAATCCATCTAGTAACAACATCTTTAAGGTTTCAAAGCTTGAGATCAACAATCGAATCCATTGGATTCAAATCTTCATCTAATTCAACATTGATCCAATAATTCTGGATGAGGGTGCAAAAGTCCTCATTCTTTAACCACGAATTATTGAATTTAAAGGGATACTTCAATATATTTTTCATATCATCAAGTTGAAAGTAAACTGGCAAATGATTGAAGAATTTGGCATACCCAACCCAAGACCTATGACACTGAAAAGACTGAAGAAAGGTCGCTTTTACCAGAAACTTATCCAATATTTTATGTATACCTTCCCCACCGAGCCTTCCATTTGTCCAAGTAGGGGAAAGGACACATGGAAGAACATCCAATAATCATAAGAATTCAATAATTCTGATAAGTACACAACCATATCATCCATTCTAGCCAAGGGTCCCCAAATTTCTGAAGCATACCTGGTGAAATTAAGATCACCTGCAATAATTAAATTTTCTATACTTAGCAAACCAGATGACTTAAGGGATTCCCAGAAATAACCCCTATCCTTGTAGGGACCATAACAATTCAATACATACAGTTTCTTGTTTAAAATCCCACTCCACCCATCAAGGAAAATTCACCAATTTGTCTTAAAAGCTCGAAAGTTAAAAAAGCGGGGATTCCAACCAAGGATAATTTTAGGGGCGAAATTTATCCAATGGGCTATTTTTTCATTTTTTTTCCAAAAACAGGTTTTCCAATTTGCATTTTTTGAAGCCCCATTTCACCCAATTTTGATGGGGTAAACTTTTTTCACTCTAAAAATCGCCAAATTATTATATAAACTATATAAAATCCTTAGAAATTGAAATAATTTTAGAAAAATATCGCCAAATATTTTATAGTTGATATTTTAAGAATTGGTAAGATTCGCCAAGGTTTATACACTTTTAAATAAGTATGGGTCCTTAAAATTATCCATGATTCCAACCAACTAATAAATCCCCTGACAAACCAGTAGATCCTATAGCCGATAGTTTCGAACCAGGAAAAATACCATCAATTTTATTCACCGCACATGAATAATCACACATGGTTTCCTGTAGTAAGATAATATCCGGGATAATAGAATGAAATAAACTGGTTAAGGCCCTAACCCTAGAATCCTTCCTCAATACCCTCACATTAATAGACAAAAATGTCATTGATCATCCCCCAAAAGGGCTTCTTTGCTCCAAGTGCCCCAAAGGAACCAACATAAGGAAAATTGATGTTTTCTTTATCAAAATCACCAATTTTAGTTGATATAGGTTTGTAATAGAGAGCTTCAACATCTTGTGTAGTATCCTTCAATTTCTTCTTATTTTTTATGATGGTTATGTTTTGAGAATGTAAAATCTGAATGGGTTTGACATCTGGGTTCAAGGATGGATTTTTTGAATACACCATCAATGGTGTAAAACAATTAGCATGAGAAGTAGGATTATAGCCACAATCAGTTAAGACATCCCTTTCCTCTGAGGTAAAAAACCTAGCCTGCTCAATAGAGGAAGAAAACCCATGTTCATTGACCTTCCCCATATGTTCACTCTGTCTCTCAAAGGCTAAAATTATGGGCACAATAGGACATTCTTGTGAATGGAAAACCTCGGTATGGGAACGGGCACCAATGTTACCCCCGTTATCAGTGCAGGTCAATACCTTCTCATGGTTATTAACAAGTGTAGAAAGAACCCCTTAAATTTAATATAACATCCCCATTTGAAATACGCTTGTCTAGGGATTTTTCCACTTCAATGTAAAATCCAATTCATCTTTGGAAACATCTTTGTAGGGCATAGTAGAAGATGGAGATAACTTACCCGGATTCAAGTACAAAGGAGGAGAAATCCTGTAATCAGACTTTAGCCATCCCAATGAATCCGAACCCAAGAACAAGGAGGAATAATATGCACGAGCATCCCACAAAAGTTTAGGGAATTTAGCCATAATGTGACTCGTATTTATGCAATTATAGCATCAAAAGGGTATCTAATTATAGTAATCGAGTCATTGCCGAAAAGAATGAAGACCCCAGGTAACTTCCACTTCCACCGACAAAGCCTTCACCATGTCAAATTCAACCATAACTCGAGCCAATTCCCTATACACACCGAACATGGATTTCTTATCCAATCTAATGAATTTACCCACAACATTTTCCAAACCAGTTAATATGTTCTCAGTCCAAAGCCCAATGGGTAAGCCAGGTATTAACATCCACAGGTGTCAGCGTGTTTGCTTCTTATTCAATGGATCAAAGGTGATATGCCACTACTTTAAAACAATGGAACCTTCTTTGAATATCCAAGTCCGTGCCAAAATATCCCCAATTCCCTCATGATCCAGAAATACAAAGAGAATCCATCGATTCATCAACAAATTAACCCTAGGTGCCAAACCAACAACCAGAGCCCAATTATGGTTCACCCATTCCAGGATTTCGCCACAACTGCCAGAAGCAAATTCAATCCGCCCCACCAGGGCCCTACTCGCCAACATTTCCACTATGTCAAGGTTTGTATTCTCTTCTATTAAGAACTAGTCCAGTCCTTCCCTCACCTTAACCGCATTCAATCTCCTCCGACACCTTCTCCCCACAGAGGTTCTTCCCCCGAACTATTCTCATCTATTGTAAGAAAATGATCATCACTACCTCCCCCACCAGTCCTATGTTCTCCAAACACTACCTGCCCAACTCCTGTCACATGTTCGGGCGCGTTGTAAAAAGGAAATGAGATCTTGAATAGGGCTTAAAACTATGACCCAGTAGATGAACAGTACAAACAACCCACCCTTGTAGGAAACCAACACCTATCCAAAAGTAGTCCCGTCACCCGTCCAAAAAAAAACCCAGGTGCTAGAACGGAAGGCAAGTAGAACAGTGCGGAAAAGACACGAGTCAAAGGAGAAACCCAATTTTTTTTTTAGCATTAAAGGTCTGAAAAGCAAACCCACCAGAATAGATCAAATTTCACTAAAAACCAAAACAAGCTTGGGCCGAGGGAGACCAATGGAAAAAAAATGAAAACCCTAGTGTCAGACCTAATCAGAATGAGTGCAGTAGATGAGATTTCCCACTTTTTTTTTCCTTGGTTGGTACTGGGTTGATTCAGAGAATCAACTTGACTCCAAGTTCTATTGCAACCCATTCCAATCATTCTTCCAGAAAATCCAGTAGTCGCCAAAAACCTCCCCACGCCCCAATGCTCACCCAAAACCCCCTACATATATTTGATTGTTTCTATATATTTTACAACATTTAATTTTTTTTTGTTATTATATATAATGATCAATAAATATATCTATACATATAGTACTAATATTTAATAATAAGTTGCTTAATGGATTATGCAGACACCACACTTTTAGGGGAATCAACAATTGAAAAACAAATCACTTTTCAAATTCTGAAAACTGAAAACAAACCGTTATATCAAAATTAAACTTCTTTGCAATTTGGGAAACCTAATTTGTCACTTTGTATCAACGCAAAATTCCTTGCAATTAGAGAAACCTAATTCCTTGCAATTAGAGAAACCTAATTCCTTGCAATTTAATAAATCTAATTCCTTGCAATTTAAGAAACCTAATTTTATTTGAAAACCATTACAAAAATCATTTAAGAATTTGAATATATCTATGCAACAAAGCACACCGGAATACTCTTATATTGGAGAAATCTAGACTTTGAAAGGAAGAATACAATTAACAAGATTCCAAATTATAAGCACCGAATTTTATATGCTATTTTTAGGAATACAAAATTCAAAGAATCTTAGGCATCTTCAAAAGTAGTAATTAAGTTAGTGATCACTTGGAGTTCAATTCTTTCTTTTTTTCAGCGGAAAAAAACCATACTATTGATATTCTATTGAATCAAATAGTACATGGACATATTAGTCTTGATGAGACCAAAATTCTGCTAATCTTCCGAAGAAAGAAAATACACAGTATCATAAACAGAAATATACACCAAACTAAAGATTTGAAAGTTCAAAATAGCACTACCCCAACAACAACAAAAAACCAAAGGAACCAACTAACTGTCCCAAAAATTTAGAAGTCAAAGATCCAGATAGATCCACTATCCCAAGAGTGAAGCCCCTGATTTTCATCCCACAAAATAACACCTTCTTTGCAAGCCAAGGATTTCTTAGATAACTTATCATCCATGGAGTTGTGCTATCGGTATATGTGCTCCAACGATATAGAGTGAAAATATTTCAGTGCTTCCTTGATCCTCCTACACCAATGAGCCATAGAGATGAATTTTATATTGTATTCTCCTGTATCCCACTTAATGAAAACCCTAGAATCTCCATATACCTTTAATTCCCACAGACCAAAGTAATTTGCAGCTTTAACAACACACCAAAGATGCATCAACTCAGCTTTCATATTTGATCTTGTACCACAATTTAATCTGAGTGAGAAATAATGATCTTGGGAGAGAAAGATCACACCACCAACCACACACAACCCATTATTAGCTGCTCCATCAAAAAAGGAAACAGGTTCGATGAACTGAGGAGAGAAGATACCAATTTTCTTTACCTTAGAATTCAACTTCTGATGACCAAAGTCTTTAATAAAATGCAAAATCTGGGCACAAGTTGTCTGCAAACAAGGAGCTTTATCTTCAAATACAAAGATGTTTATGGTATGCCAAATGATCCAAGATACCCAAACTGGAAGAGTCGTATATGTTTTGCAAGTGCTCATACAATGTCTTAAACTAACTTCAAATTGATCCTGAGCCCACATATGATTCAGCTGTAAAGAAGAGCAACACTGATTCCAAACTTGCCTTGTGAAAGGACATTCAACTAAGATATGAAAAGTAGATTCAACATTAATTTTGCATAACATACATATATTTGGTCCCTGCCAGCCTCTTTTTTGTAGATTTCCCACGTTTTTAGAATTCCTTGCAATGCAAACCATAGAAAACATTTGAGTTTGGGTGGAATCTGCCATTTCCACAAACTCTTATACCACCAGTGTTGTGGGAAAAAGCACTTGCATTTAATCACAGCCTCATAGGAGGTTTTAGCAGTCACCTTGCCAGTTGTTAAAATTTAATATGCTAAGACAGAAAATAGCAACATTACATCCATTTCACAATAATAGCATATACAGGATCACTGAAGAAACAACAAGCATAGCATAAACACAAGAGACACAGATTTATCCTGGGAAACCCTCATGGGGTAGAAAACCCAGTAAAGCTTCCTCAATATAGATGACCAGCAATATACAAAGATGCAAACCAAAGACATGATCTCCTCCTCCACCATAGCAGACCTCTGATCCACAAGTGCGCCTCTCTCAAGTGTGTGAGTGTATCAAATGAGGAACATACCTCCTCTATTTATACACTACACTAACATGTATTTTACACAAGTACATGTAGGCTCGTATTTAACCATTAGGTTAAATACCCTAGTATAACTGACTGGGCCGACCCCCACATGGTGGGTCTAATAACCCTAGTTACCACAACCAATTCGGAGGAATAAACATCTCCGGATTCATAGTATAATCACATCGGAGGTATGGAACATCTCCGGAATAAATAATATACAAATATAATATTCTTAGAAGTTACAATATTCAACACTCCCCCTTAACGAGAAGGATATTATAACAACATCCGCAGGAGCAACGAGTCATACATCATACATGATACATCTATAAATCATTGGAAGCTTTCTCAACATCATCAGTAACTCAACCAGTTACTGGAACATCTTCAATACTGGAACATCAACATCTTCAGTACTGAGTCTTTATCTTCTGCAGTACTCAAACAACTACAACAACGTCAATATCTGAATCCTCACGATCGTCAGCATCGTCATCACACGATCATCAGCATCGTCATCACACGATCATCAGCATCGTCATCATACGAATATCAGCATCGTTATCATATGATCAACAGCATCGTCATCACACAATCATCAACATCATCATCACACGATCATCAGCATCGTCATCACATGATCATCAGCATCGCCATCACATGATCAGCATCGTCATCACACGATCATCAGCATCGACATCACACGATCAACATCGTCATCACACGATCATCAGCATCGTCATCACACGATCAGGATCGTCATCACATGATCATCAGCATCGATCATCAGCATCGTCATCACACGATCATATTACAGGATGATCAATCCTGCTCTCTTTAGGACATAGGTCCATGGATGATGCAATCCAGATCAAGTTCCAGGATGATCAATTCTTATCTCTTTTAATACAAGTCTCATGTCTAGGGATGATCTAATCCCAACCACAGTGCCAATCCTTTTTCATACTGGATGTGACCTAGATCAGATCTAGGATTTACCGCCACAGAGCCAGTCCTCTTTCATACTGGATGTGTCACGTCTACAGAGCCAACCCTGTTTCATGCTGGATGTATCACATCTACAGAGCCAGCCCTGTTTCATGCTGGATGTATCACATTTACAGAGCCAACCCTGTTTCATGCTGGATGTATCACATCTACACAGCCAACCCTGTTTCATGTTGGATGTATCATATCTACAGAGCCAACCCTGTTTCATGCTGGATGTATCACATCTACAGAGCCAGCCGTGTTTCATGTTGGATGTATCACATCTACAGAGCCAGCCCTGTTTCATGCTGGATGTATCACATCTACAGAGCCAGCCCTGTTTCATGCTGGATGTATCACATCTATAGAGCCAGCCCTATTTCATGCTGGATGTATCATATCTACAGAGCCATCCCTGTTTCATGCTGGATGTATCACATCTACAGAGCCAGCCCTGTTTCATGCTGGATGTATCACATCTACAGAGCCAGCCCTGTTTCATGCTGGATGTATCACATCTACAAAGCCAGCCCTGTTTCATGCTAGATGTAACCTAGAACAATTATAGGATTTGTCACGTACATTTTGAACCGAGGTCCAGGGACGATCCAGTCCTATCATGTACCTTTTGAACCGAAGTCCAGGGACGATCCAGTCCTATCATGTACCTTTTGAACCGAAGTCCAGGGACGATCCAGTCCTATCATGTACCTTTTGAACCGAAGTCCAGGGACGATCCAGTCCTATCATGTACCTTTTGAACCGAAGTTCAGGGACGATCCAGTCCTATCATTCAATTCTCGGAGACCTCATGTCTACGGCTCAATTCAAAGGACCATAGTCCGAGGATGATCCAATCCCCTTACCTGTTCATTCAGGATTTAGTTCTTGGAGACATCATGTCTACGGCTCAATTCAAAGGACTAATAGTCCGAGGACGATCCAATCCCCTTACCTGTTCATTCAGGATTTTGTTCTCGGAGACATCATGTCTACGGCTCTCTTTAGGACTGAAGTCCAGGGATGATCCAATCCCCTCAAGTCCACCAAGGACTTCATTCTCGAAGACATACGTCTACGGCTCTCTTTAGGACTGAAGTCCAGGGATGATCCAATCCCCACATCACTATGGGTACAAGTATCTTCATCCATACAAGTACAAACACGTATCAATACATCAAGGCATCATGTAACCTCATCATCAAAACATGTATATCAAAACATGTATATCATCATCAAAACATGTATATCAAAACATGTATCCTCATCATCGAGACATGTATATCAAAACATGTATATCATCATCAAAACATGTATATCACTAATACATCTATCATCAAAAGCATGTATTCTCACTAATACATCTATCATCAAAAGTAAAAATATAAGAGTCCTAAATCTAAATAATTCTAGGTAACTAAGTGTAGTGAATAGGTAACCTCATCATTGATGAGGTAGACTTGTTATCAGATACTATGCTACTCCCCCTTTCGAGGAGAGTTCTTTTGAACTATACCAAGCTTGTATCGAAAGTATTCAAACTTCACTCGAGATAGAGGTTTAGTTAAGATATTAGCAATCTGATCCTCAGTGCTTATATATTCGATCTTGATAACTCCTCTTTGCACCATATCTCGTATATAGAAGTATCGGATCTCTATGTGTTTTGACTTATCGTGGAACACAGGATTTTCAGTCATCTTAATGCATCTTTGATTGTCACACATAATCACAGTGGGATCCATTTCTAAGTCAAACACTCCATATAAAAGCTTCTGAAGCCATACTGCTTCACAGCTGGCAGAGCAGACAGCCATATATTCTGCTTCAGCAGTACCGAGAGCCACACTAGATTGTTTCTTGCTGAACCATGAGATCATGGCAGATTCAGGACTATAACATCCACCTGATGTACTCTTTCTGTCTGAGACACTTCCTGCCCAATCAGAATCTGAGTAACCATGTAAACGGAGTTCATGACCTCCAAGATAATATAGACCAAAAATCTAATGTACCTTTTAGGTACCTCACTACATGCTTTATAGCTATTAAGTGAACCTTTCTAGGTTCTACTAGATACTGACTTAGGGTATTTACAACAAAGCATATATCTGGCCTAGTATTTGTTAAATACATCAATGACCCAATGATTTGTCTATATAGGGTTAGGTCCACTAAATACGATGAGTCATTAACTAATAACTTCAAGTTGGAGTCCATGGGAGTGGCCATGGATTTATACTCCAACATATCAAATCTTTTTAGAAACTTCACAGCATACTTACCTTGATTTAAAAGATTCCTTTTGGATCTTGCCATACTTCTAGACCTAAGAAGTAGTGCATTAATCCAAGATCTTTCATTTTCATTTCTGCAACCATTTTCATGACCTGTTTCTCATTCCTTGTCAGAAAGAGATCATCGTCATACAATAATGGTATGATAGGTTCATCATCCACAACCTTAAGGTAAAGGTTAGGAACAACTTTACTTCTGGTAAAGCCTGAGCTTTGTCATGAAGTTGTCAAATGTCCATTATTCACACTCTGCATTGAGTGATCTTCTGCATATCTATCTGTGCCATCTCTCATCAGATGGGTCTACTAATATGAGCCTCAAAATCATTCGAACTATGTGGTGAGTTCCTTCTTGCATCCATGTCATATGTGTATAGAAGCCATATTCAACCTTGTAGAAAAGGTTGAGATCCACATCACCCATGATGATCATTAAGCTCATCAATTGACTACCGATCCTGGGTACCCATACAGAACCTGATTCACACTTCTTCTTTAATTACATCATTAAGAGAATGGTCTTATCTAGTCCCTTGGAGCAAAACATCTCATCATGATTCTCTTCCTACAAATCAAAGTTAAGTACATGATTAGTAATACTTCATAATCATCAAATCTAATTGGCATGATAACCTATTATGCATACAGATATCATTTACATAGTTATGCAACTATTTTGACCAATACTTTGGCACACCACTTTCCCATATCCTATATGCATACAGTAGCTATCTAGATGCCTTCCATCTTTACCAGAACATACTATCGAGAGTGTGCACAGCTCTCAGCATGTCAGCAAAGAGGTTTCATTCTAGACAAGCAACAATGGAATGTCTGTCCAACTTACCAGTCATATGCATATTAGTAGTATACTGTTCAATGCTTTATGAATGTTTACACTCAGCATGATATATTCTAGGAATACAAATATGCATACAAGCAATATCATTTACTATTTCTAATAACAACTCAAATACTTATCTTTTATGTTTGTGTGGTTTCCTCCCGCTTGATCTTCTATATACTTCTATTCATTCTGTACCACTGTGCATGCTCAAGTGTACACTAGTGTCATCCTCGTGAGTCTTTGTCTTCATGTTGTCATGGTCATGGAACTTGAATTGTCTTTTGTGATGTACCTGTCTGTATCTTGTTAGCAGACAACATCAACCTCACACAACACCATAATGCATTAGTACAATCATATAGCCCTAATGAATGTCTTCATGCATTCATACTGTTACTAGGGTGATAAGACAATTCTAACATTAAACAAGATTGTACTAATAAATAATATGAAGACAAACACATCATGAACTTAATCAAGAATAAGATTTCAAGACATACCTGAACCTCCTTAAGTCATACATGTCGAGACTTCTTGTAGTCTTCTTATGTAAGGCCTTAGCCTCAACTCCCCCTGAAACTTGATCTGGAGCTTGATTAGGGTTTTCTAGAGAAAACCTAAAAATTCAATCTTTGACTTTCACACTTCCGAATGAAAGGAAGGATGTGTCTTGCTGAGCTGATCAAACTAGCATACTTCCATTCCAAAATTTGACCCCTCAAAATTGCCTTTGAAACTTCTGGATCTTCTGGACAGGATCCCGAACTAGGGTTTGATGAAGCCCACTCTTCTGCTCAATCAAAAGGTTTGATCCATGGCTCTAAACTCTTATTTTTCTGAGGAACTTCCAGCCGTGGTTACAGGCTTCAAAAATTCCAACTTTTGCTGAAGCCCTAATTTTCCATCTTTTCGATCAAAATCCCGAGCTAGGGTTTGATCAAGCCCGGTCTTCTACCCAACCAAAAAATTTGATATTGGTCTCTAAATTTCGATTTTCCTGAGTAGCATTCAGCCGTGGATTCCGATTCCAAAAATTCTAACTTTCTCCGAAACCCTAAATTCCGGAAGCCATGAATAAAGGTGCTCCAAAAATAATTCTGTTTTGACAGAAATATGTACCTGATTGTTTCTGCTATAAATCCAAAATTTTCATTCCACAGGGTCTGAAAACGTTTTCTGCAGTAGCCTGACCTATCATCTTTCCATCCTGACAGGTCTGACCTCAATTGGATTTTCTGAGAGAGAGTTATGCCAAATGTCGCAACGTGACCTGTTTTGGGATAATGCAGGAGAGCGGAATTGTACGGCGTTCCACGTGTCACTGTTTGAACTTCGGCCTCTGAAAACTTTTACTGAGATAGCTTTCCCTGTTATCTTTCCATCCTGACAGGTCTGACCTCAATTGGACTCTCTGAGAGAGAGTTATGCCAAGTGTCGCAACGTGACCTGTTTATGGGATAAAACAGGAGAGCGAACATGTACGACATTCCACGTGTCACTGGTTCAGCTTCGGCCTCTGAAAAAGTTTCCTGAGATAGTACAGTCTGTGTACTACCTGTCACTTTTTACGAAATTTAATTTGAAGCTTCCTAGCCCAAGTTATGAGCTTTTTGCCTAGGTCACCTGATTTTGACTGAGATCTGGAAGAGGCAGAAACCCTAACTTATACTGATCATAACTTACAAAGTACAACGAATCGGAGGGTTCCCTTTGGACACAAGATACCTGGAGATGTTATATACGACCTGTAAAGGTTTCAGATCCTGAACCTTCTCCAAAATGGAGTTATAGCGAAAGTTCCACGATGACTGGTTTTTGCTATATAAAACCCTAACCTTCAAATTGTCGTAAGTAAAGCAAGTGTCGTAAGTGCCATACCTTGACTTCCTTCAGTTTAGCTCCGATACCATGTTAAAATTTAATATGCTAAGACAGAAAATAGCAGCATTACATTCCATTTCACAATAATAGCATATACAGGATCACTGAAGAAACAACAAGCATAGCATAAACACAAGAGACACAGATTTATCCTGGGAAACCCTCATGGGGTAGAAAACCCAGTAAAGCTTCCTCAATATAGATGACCAGCAATATACAAAGATGCAAACCAAAGACATGATCTCCTCCTCCACCATAGCAGACCTTTGATCCACAAGTGCGCCTCTCTCAAGTGTGTGAGTGTATCAAATGAGGAACGTACCTCCTCTATTTATACACTATACTAACATGTATTTTACACAAGTACATGTAGGCTCGTATTTAACCATTAGGTTAAATACCCTATTATAACTGACTGGGCCGACCCCCACATGGTGGGTCTAATAACCCTAGTTACCACAACCAATTCGGAGGAATAAACATCTCCGGATTCATAGTATAATCACATCGGAGGTATGGAACATCTCCGGAATAAATAATATACAAATATAATATTCTTAGAAGTTACAATATTCAACACCAGTTGCTGGATTGCCTCCCCACATTAGTGTATATTTATCATTTGTAATTCCGCATCTTGCAGAATTTAACCTTTTAATATAATTATCCCACTCACAGGCTGTCGGACCCAAAAACCCCAAATCTTTTGAACTTGACCAATAATTTCCTTGATACTTCTCAGTTCAATTTTTTTTAATATGATTCAAAGTTAAGATATCATAATATTTCAATGTAGACATAATAAATTCAGATAATTGATAATTTTCATCCAATCGTAAGATCGGATCGATGCCAATTCTAACTTCCTTACCGTCACCCCACCTGCCAGTAGAGATCAATAGCCATCTAGTTGTAGATTTTAAGGAAGCCCAACCAAAAAGGAGAGGAACCTTTTGTTTTTTTATTTGGGTTCCTGAGCCAATTCACCATATCATATTTGATATATTTTTCCTTCAATACTCTAGACCAAAGAGTAGAACCTGCCAAGCCACGCTATAAAAACTCTTCAACCTGAGAGCCACACTAAAACTTTCAAGATTTTTAATGCCCCACCCACCATATTTCAGAGGTAAAGTTAACTTATCCCAACTTGCCATAATCAGACTATTGCGATATTTACCACTGGTCCACAATAAGTTTGAAAAGAGTTTCTTTAATGAGTTGATGACAGATTTTGGCACCTACGCAAGGGAAAACCAAAAACCAGAATTCTAGTTAGGTCTGCTTTAACCAAGGTAATTCTTCCCCCAATAGAGAGGAGTCTATATGTCCAATGATTTATTCTCCCTTCAACCTTTTTCATTAAACACATCCAATATTTTACCCTGTAATCATTAGGATTCAAATAATAACCTAAATACTTGAATCCATATTCCAATTTGGAACATTTATAGGGAAAAATATTTACAATTTCATCAACCTTAGACCCCTCTGAATTGAACTGATAGAAACAAGATTTAGCAGAGCTAACAATCATTCCTGAAGCTTTGCAAAATGTTTGAATTAATTCTTTATACTGACCCCATTCTTCAACATAATCATTACCTGTGAGAAGAACATCATCTACAAACATTAGATGAGAAATAGAAAGATCTCTGGATAATTTAATGCCATGGATTCTTCTTTCATATTTAGCATTGTCGATGAGCCTGCTAAGACCTTCGATAATGAGTAAAAATAGTAGGGGAGACAAGGGGAAACCCTGTCTGATACCTCTGCTGCATTTAAAAAATCCTGAAGGAATGCCATTAATAAGGACCGCAATATTAGCAGAAGATATACATGCCATAACCCAATTTAAAACCAGCGGGGGAATACCAATATGAATCAGGATTATCCTTAGAAAAACCCAATCAACTTTGTCATACGCTTTCTCAAGATCCATTTTTAGAAGAGCCTTCAAATTTCTTTTTTTGATGGAATGATAAATTTCTTGTGTTATACTGATCGCATCCAAAATCCGACGATCCTGGAGGAAGCCAAATTGTTCCAGAGAAATGTATTTGGACAGCGCTGGATTCAACCTTGCAGCAATTATTTTGAAACCAATTTGTATATTAAATTACATAATGCAATGGGACGGCACTCTCCAAATGATTTAGGCTTCCCACACTTAGGAATAAGTGTTAAGAAGGTAGCATTCAACGCACCAGAAATATACCCATTGATTCTTGAATACTCCACTAACTCAAGCAACTCATTCCCCATGATATCAAAGAAATGGAGAAAGAGTTCGACCATCCAGCCATCAGGGCTCAGAATATTCTCCTTTGCAAAGATTTTTAAAGTCTCTTCCACTTCTGTCAATGTAACCTCCTTACCCAAATATTTTTCCTCTTGATCATACGAAAACCTTGGGAATAATTTTGCAATATTTAGTTGAGAACTAAGATCAGATTGAACTGAATCAGTGAAGATATTGCCAAAATAATTGTTTGCAACTAATTGAATGTTTTCCATACCAGACTCATTGCTTCCAGCTTCATCATTGATGTCCCAGATGGCATTGCAATTTCTTCTATGAGAAGCATATGCATGTAAAAATATGGTATTCATGTCACCGAGATTGATCCAAAGAGATCTGCTCTTTAGCTACCATTATTCTTCCTCTTGTAACAAATAAAAATGCTTCTTTTGATCCAAACACATTAATCTTTTGGATGCCTCAATGTCCAGCGGATGAATGAAACTCTTCTTATAAATATCCTAAATCTGTCTCTCCAAATTCTTTAGTTCCTCAGTGTCTTTCCTGTTCTGTTCTTTAATCCACTTAGTAAGATATTCTTTCAGATGTCTCAACTTTAGTAAAAATGAATCCATAATATTCAAGTTGGCCTCCACATTTAACTTTAACCAAAATTGTCTTACATCTGCACAAAAATATTCATTTTTTAACCAAGCACAATTAAACTTGAAAGGAAACTTTAGTTGCGATAAGGAATCATCAAGCTGCATAAATATTGGCCAATGATATGAGAAGATAGAATCCCCAACCCATGATCTATAAAGCGGGATGGATTGGATCAAATTGTACTTAACCAGAAAGTTATCAAGGCGTTTATGAATTCCATCCTCACCCCCTCTCCTATTAGTCCTTGTACGGGTAGATACAATAGAAACTACATCAACCAGTTCAAAAGACACCATTAAATATTTGAAATACATCGCCAGCTCATCAAGTCTCCTGCAATTATCAAGTTTTCCAAATTTAGAATCCCAGAAAATTTAAGAGAATCCCAAAATTTTACTCTCTACTTATAAAGCCTGTAGCAATTAAGTATATTGAAAATATTTTTGAGTTTCAATCCCCAACCCTTTAGAAGAATACCCCACTTAGTTCTAAAAGCACTGAGATTGAAGAGTTTAGGATTCCATCCAACTAGAACACCCCCAGAGAGTCTAGTAGAACTTATGGCAAAAAATTCCCATCCAGGAAAGATATTAGCCACTTTTAAAATAACAGAGGAGTCCATACAGATAGTCTCTTGTAATAGAATGATATCCGCATTAGTAACATGGATAAGGTTAGATAAGGCCCTAATCCGGACAACCTTCCCCAACCCCCTTGTATTCAGAGAAATAATTGACATTAATCACTAATCTCAATGGGCTTCATCGCTCTAAGTTCCCTTGTTGATCCACACAATAAAATCTTTGTATCTGAATCATTCAGCCTATCAAAAACAAATTTATATCCTGAAATTTCTTCTACCCCCTTGGAAGCATATGAACCTTTTCTATTTTTCTGTATTGTCACATTTTGGAAACGAAGGCTGTGAGCATGTTTAACATCAACATTCAGAGAGGGGTTCTTTGAATAGTCCTATAAAGGAGTGATAAAATCAAAAGAATATTTTGGGGAGTATCCACTTTCGGCCAGAATTTCCCCATCCTTCTCCGAGAAGGGTAAATTTAAGGGTTTAGGGGTTTCAATAGCCTTCGGAGGAACAGTTTTTGAATAAAAAGGACGCTCACAGGGCCTATTAGAAAGAGAAAATGGAGTACCTCCCCATTTATAGTCCAACAAAGGGTCTACAGGTGAATCGGTGGAATTTGATAACACAACATTAGAAGGACAATCCATAACAATACCCTTATCTTGACTCACTGAAGCCCGATTCAATTTGTTAACCAAACCCAAAACCCCTAGGAAATTTTCCGATGAAGATAACCTATGGTTTAAAGACTCTTCAACCGAAAAATAGAATTCAAGTTCACCTTTAGATACATTATCATAATGGGTAGGAGAACCAGAAAAAGACTTACCTGTCTCCGCCAGACCAGTAGCATGCTCCACCTCAGAAGAATGGGGAAGAGAAGTCTTAGAACCGACATTTGGCGATTCTTCAGAACTGGTAGAGACCGACTGGAAAAAAGAAGGGCAATTTTTCCTCACATGACCAGTCTGTCGACAGTGGAAGCAACAAAACGATACATTGAAATAATCAAGCTTTTGAATAATAACCCTCTTCCCCCATACAACTTCGATTTCTTCCAGGAGACCCTTCCCCATTTCATATTCCACCATAACCCTAGATACCTTTTTTTCCACACCATATAGAGAATTATTGTCAATTTTGATAAATCTGCCCACAGTGTTAGCCATGCCCTTTAATATATTCTCCGTCCAAAGCTCGAAAGGTAAACCGACATGCCATTTTTTCAAAATGATGGACCCTTACCGATAAGACCAAACTTCCTTTAAAAACAAATCCAAATAAGTGTTTGCAGGGAAGATAAAAATGATCCATCCTTTCATCAAAAGGTTGATACGAGGAGCAGAATCCAACAGGGGAGTCTAGTGACGATTTAACCAATATGAGAGCTCAAGTTTGTTTAGATGAGAAAAATCCACCCTATCCACAAGTGCTCGAGTAGCCAACATCTCCATACGATCAATGTTTACATCAGTTCCTAGAACATAGCTATGAAGGCCATCCCTGGCTTTCACAGTTTTCTGTTTACGCCTTCTGTGCGCAAAATTGCCCGAACATCTAACAGGTGAGGAAAGGAATGTCGGGGATGCAGAGGGTGAGGTTTTGAAAAAATGCTTCTTACCCGAATCAAGGCCGATGGGACATGCCCCCACCTGAGTAGAGGGACAAGTGTGGTCCCCTGCCACCGATGCATGAACCGAAGGACGTTGCATGGAAAAGGACACCACGTGTCCGCAGTAAATCACTTAAAAAAACCCCAACTCGTGTAGAAAGGGAACATACAGAAAACATTTGGGATTTGAAATTATTAACCAGCCACCAGCCAATAAAAAACAGATCACAAGCACCTAACAAAAATATTCCAAATGTAGTAGAGGGAAGACCAAAACCACTAAAACAGTGAGATCAATCCAGAGATAGAACCAAACCAAAACATATCAAAGAGAAAACCCTAACAACCGATGGAAAAAAGACTAAGGAAACAACCGTAAGGAGAAACAAACAAATTCCCACTTTTTTCTCTTGGTTGGTATTGGGCTGATCCGAAAGATTAGCTTGACTCCAAGTCCTGGTCGCCAATCGCCATTAGCCTCCCTTCCAGGTATGCAGAATTCTTCCAAACCCTAACACCATCGAGTTAAATTCTTAAGCGACAAGGATGGACGTTAGGCAAATGACATAAGGGATATTAGACATATACTTTATTTCAAAATTCAAATTAATATTAAACATTTCAAATTATGTATATTAATATTTAAATTGATATGATATTAAATTTTAACACATTTTTAATTCTTATTTCCTTTTTAAAATCAAGCAGATTTATATTTTATATTGTAAACTATTGTTTTTTTCTAAAACTATCTTATATTTTTGTCTTTCATATATATATATATCAATTGGAAACTTTATACAAACTTTAATGTTTATTTCAAAATATTTGTTATTCAAAATACACATATAATATTATTTCATTAAATATTCTATTCAAATTATTATAACTAATTTATTAAACTTGTTTTTTTTTAATGATGATGATGATGATAGTTAATGTCTACTTAGACTAATTTTGGTTTATAGATCTTAAAAAAGAAAAGAAATGAATTACTTGGTTTGTTTTAGAATTTAATTTCTATGCTCAAAAATCTTGGAGAGGAGTGTTCCTAAATTACTATAATTTTGGTGAGATAGATGGTTAGGCAAGTTAGCATTGTAACAAAAATTTCGAAACTGAGATTTTTGTGAGTGTGTGCAGGACAATATAAGAGGAAGTGTTTTTCATCCTCAATAGTCATAATCTCACAAATATGACAGATCCTTTAAGCTCATAAAAATTTAGGAAATGTACACTTCCCTATTTCACTATGCAACTATGAAAATTCATTCTTATTTTAACTAATTATTATATATAGAAATACATTTAATACTATTATATTTTATTATAATATTATTCCACCATAAAGAGGAAATAAATGCCAAAGTGAATGTAAAAACGATAACTATATAATATGTAGTTTCTTTAGATGTTGAGTACTATAAGATATATATATTAGCACATTGCATAACTAGTAGTGTGTGAACGTTGTCAACAATCCGAGTTATGTGGTGTGTTAGTTTAAACACGAGGGATAAATTTATTTCTGCTTATATGTCTAGATTATCTTTTAATTATTTCATAATGTATTTTTCCTTAGCATTTGAATCTAGGTTAGTGGAATTATCTCAGACTAAAACATATTATACAATTTGATGAGAACTTTATACTTAAAATGAGAACTCTTGCAAAAAAAACTTATATTTTTGCGTCAAAAACATAAAAAACAACCCTTGAATCGAAAAATGGTGCTATCGGTAGTACCTTTTTTTCGGGATAAAATTACAACTTTTTGAAAACCCCAGCCGGTTTCGATGCAATCAAAACCCTAAATCAACCCCCGAATCGAAAAGTGGTGCTACTGGTAACACCTTTTTTTTCAGGGCTAAAATTATGACTTTTTAGAAACTTTGGTTAGTGTCGGTGCAATAAAAACAAAAAATCAACCCTCGAATCAAAATTTGGAGCTATCGATGCCCCCCCTTTCTTCTATCAGGTTACTATTTTATGCATTTCGAAACAATTCATGGTGTAACAATATATATATATATATATATATTCTTTTAAATCAATTTTAAACGGATGAGAGAGCCCAATTTTAATCAAAAATATAATTTTCTCTAAAAAATGAAAATAAAATTAGATGATTTTGAAAAAAAGGCATTTAAATGCCCAATTTTTTAAAAATAAATTTGAAAACACACACACACACAAATATGTAAAAAAAATTAAAAAACGACAGTTTTGGTAAGAAGGTTGAGGTAAGTTTTTATTTTGTAATTTGGTAAGATTAATTTTGAGTACTAACTTGCTAGGTCTTATTTGGCGAATCCGTTGAAGAGAAAACAACAAGAAGTACATTGTAAAACAGAGTCCTAAGTTATTGATCACATTGTCTGGTGTGGGGGTGAGCACATCCATCAGTTAAGAAGAAAATCTCATTCTAGCGACTCCACACATTTTTAACATCAATAAAAAAGTAATATGGAGTTTCTCAAGCATCAATCGTGTCTTATTTGGTTTGATCCATTGGATTTATTGGTTTGATAATAATGATTGGAAGGAATCCATCCCAAAATTTCATCAATATGAGAGTACGATTGCAATGCATATTATGTTATTAAGGAAATTTCATAGAGCATTGGGTGTGGTGCACGAGGATGTTAAAATGAAGTTGTTCATAATGTCTCTTCATTTGTGCAATAACAGATATGTGATGGATTGGTGTATTGATCTTCTTGATAAAGGGATACCTTCACTTGTACATTTAGTCAAGACATTTGGCAATGAATGTGATCCTACTCTTGATGAAAAACTTATCAAATCCATGATTATTCCTCCTCTAGAAAAGCATGCCATAGAGGAAACCCTTGAAGGTGAATATAGTGATGAAGATTAGTCCCTAGAAACTTATCATGAATAATCCCTTATTGAAAAGCCTCCTATACAAGATTTTGTTGAGGAAGTTAAAAACGACGACATTTCGAGTCTTGTGATCCAAGAGGGAAGTACTCTTGAAAATAAAGATGAGGGTGCTCTAGAAAATGAAGTTCAGAATGTCCTTGATGAAGGCCGAGAGAAAGAATTTGAAGAAGAGACATATAAATATCAATAAGCACTAATTGAATAAAATGGAAGGATTTCAGTTTGTGATGAAGAAAACGATGATTATTGGAGCTTTCTTGACCCTCCCATTTATGATTCTTCGAGGGCTGGTAGTATTGTTCTTGATCATTTGGGGAACATATGTCCCGAGGTAGATTCTTGTAATATTTCACTGCCATTCAAAAGCGGAGAGGGTGTCAGTTTGGATAATACAGATCCGGTTTTGTGTGCAGATTCATAATGCAATGAAGAAACTCTTGAAAAGCCATCCTTTACAAAAAAGAATCATAAATACATGGTGGATGCATCTCTTTGTTATTTTGAGTATGACAAGTATGAGGATATTTTTTCTAGTGATGATCATTGCCATGGATGTGATTTTGTACATTTTCCTAATGAGCATGATATGGGTATGCCATCTCGTAAATTTATGGGAGATCCCACTTATGATTCTTCCAATGAGAAAAGTGAAAATTTTGAAGACCTTGGAAGACCAATATCAAATGAGATTTCACAGGATGCAGTTCAATCATGCTTGCTTACCATTGATAATAATAAAGGGCTACATATGGGGATATCTATTGCTGATGTTGAGCAGTTTAGTTCACATTCTCATATAGTTGGTTTCTACCAGCATTCTTCACCATGCTTCTCCGGCACTAATGTGCGTTTTGGACAACAAGAAGCCACTAGTAAGTTTTGGAGGATGAACTTCAACGACGAAAAATCCTGATCAAATATGGGTGCATGTATCGTATTAAATTTCCCATCTAGTCATGCTTCTTATTTTCCTTTTGTTTTGAACTTGATGGTACTAATAATATGGTTAAGTATGAGGCTCCTTTGTATGGATTTGAGTTAGTTAAATATTATGCTATTAAATTGTTAAATATTATTGGAAACTATGACCTTATTGTGATGCAAGTAAAATAAAAGTTTGCTAGAAAAAGTGAAAGGCTGAAAAGGTATAGGGATGCACTTGACATATAGCTATGGAATATTTCATTGTTATATCTTTAAAAGTGGTCCTCAGAGCTTAGAACCAATAGACAAATGCATTAGCAGTTTCTGCTTCCAACTTGTCTCCGTGTGAAGGCCTTGTAAAGGAAGGGAAGGTAGAAATAGTGTTTAGATTATTTGTGCCAGATAATATGGGACATTTCCAAGTGTTTGTCGATGATGAGCATATACATAGGTTTATGAACAATAAGGTAGGATTTTTTCAACCCCATTGTGCAGATCTCTTTGTTGATTTTGAAATACATTTGGGGTGGGAGACAAATTTTTGAGAGAAGGTGTTCACCCAAAAAGTGATCACTAGCTCATTTCCTTACTCGCATGACCCATTTGTCCACTTTTTCACCATTTGAGCCTCTAAAGCCATCAAAAGGTCACCAAAAGACCTTAATACACCCCGTTTTCCACTCAAAATGAATACTTTTCCTCAAAAAACATAAAAAACCCTAAAAAAGGGTCCAAAATTCCCAAAAATATTAAAAAGGGAATACAAATATTAAAAATATTCAAAAAAGGAAAAAGGAGGGAAAAGGTACCTAAACCATGTTGGTCAATACCATTGGTTTCCTCAAAACCATAATGGTATTCCCCACCACCAAAAACTATAAAAAGGTGGTAGGGGCTCCTCACTTTCGATCCATCCATCTTCTTATCCTCATGCTTTCAAAATCTCCCATGAGCTTTTGACTATTGTAGCTATCTTGGAGAAGAGACCTTTGGAGCTTGGAGCTACTCACCTTGGAAGTTGCTCAACAATATTCATCACTTGGAGGTATTACCATTGCAAGCACTTGCTTGCCCCTATTCTTAATACAAAATAATTTCTTTTACATATTGTCAATTGTTTTGCTTTCTATAATATTTCCATTATTTGCTTATTTACTTCACATAGATCCATGATTAATATAGTTTAGATTAGTTTGTTATTTATTTCTATTGAAACTGCTGCTACTAGTTAGCAGGTCCCCATTGCACTAAGCTTGGTTGCAAAACCAAGCCAACAAAAGGTATATGATCAAGGTAGTTTTTACTTGAGCCCAATCCAAGCATGGATAGAAAGTGCTTGTGAGAAAAGAAGATCTTCGTCGGTAGAGTTTGAAGGCTTCCAGGTCCATGATCTCTTCTACCATTACAACTACATTCCGATGAAGGTAACGAAATCCTCTCATTTCATTATTGACATGGTTTTGTCTTGTATTATTACCAAAGACAAAAGAAGAAGTCATATCATGAATGATATTCTGAGTTGGGTTCACTGGTAGTATTATTTCACTTAACTTATCTCTCGCATCATGCTTATAGTAGGTAGGTAGGTTGCATAATATCATACTCAAGCATTTTGATTTTGTCATTTACACCCATGCATTACACTTGTTATTTATTGATGTTCATTTTGATTTGAACAAGGAAGGACATAAGTGTATGCCTCTGATGCGTTTGATGAAATTGTTGTTTGAAGTGTGTGACAAACCCTAAAAAACTCATTGAAAAATCATTTTAACTTATTTTATACTTTTTTCCAGTTCGTAAAGGAGGTTAAGTTGGCCTTGGTCACAAATAAATAAGGCAACTCCTGCTCATTTTAACTCAAGATCATGTGATCAAATAAAGTTCTTTTCTTATTTCTTCTTGTCTACTTGGGACAGTGGTGCTCACTCTCTTCTTACCACTCTTGAAGCTTCATTATGGAATTATTTTGGTGCTTAAGGTTGATACTTAATCTTGCAAGTATTGTTTAGTGAAATGGATTCTTAGGAGGTTACTCTTTTCTCCATTTTTCTTCATTTGTGGTAAGATATATGGTTCTCTTTCTCTTGCACCATCAGAGACATCCAAGGTAAGAGTAAATTAGGGTTTTTTATGCATAAAAGCTATGTCTTGTAAGTGAGACATCCCACTTTGGAGGGTCTCTCTTGTTAGGCCTTTGACACCTATTTTTCCCTAATTAGGTCAAGACCAACATAGCCCAGGGTTTCTTGGTTTCTCCCTAATTCATCAAAATAGGGTTATCAATTCTCAAGAGGAACGCTAATCACGATTCCTTTGTGGCCTTGAAGGGAAAATACTTTAGTATTTATTTCCCTTGTCTTCACTTGGAATCTTTTATTAAATTTATATACTATATATTGTTAAAAATACCGAAACAAATCATATATTGTGAAAAAACCCTAAAAATTATATTTTTGCAAAAATCACCAAAATATATATTTTGTGCAATATATTACTTTGATTGTGGTTTTTTAAGTATTCAATTGCAACAATAAATTTCAGATATAGATAAAATGTAAAAAATATTTTTTTCAAAAAATATTGCAAAAAGGTGAATTTTATTTGCTAAAAATGACCTAAAGGAGGTGTTGTCCTCCTAAGGTTAGTTGACCAAGGTCCTAATGGATTGTTTCATATCTGGTTATTGAGTTATTGTAGGTTCAACTCGAAGGAAAAATCAAACCCTCTGGGTTTGAGGTAGTTTGGGTCAAATCCAAGGTTATCTGGGAGGACACTAGGGGGATTTGAAGCCAAGGATATCTATGGTTCACCTTGAATGCAGTAAATTGCATACCTAAAGAATAAAATAAAATAAAATCACACATTTCATCTACCAAATGAGTGGCACCCTAGGGGTGATTTATGTTCCCTTCCTAACTGGTTCTAGGGAGGTAACGTTTGTGTGATTTTGATGGTTGGATTGAGAGATATATTTTGTTTTATCTTGATGAAGAAGAAATAAACCCAAAAATGAACCTTAGAGTTTCCCAATAAAGTTCACCCTATTGGGGATAGGTGTGCCCCTCTTTGGTGGTTGCTGGGAGGTTTATTTCACGCAATTCTGACGGTTGGTTTGAGAGTTATCTCCAGTTTTTTATTGTTGTTTTTAACTGCAGAAAATTTCTGAAGTGATTTACATATTCATTATTGCTCCTAAGCTTCCAAGTATGAGGGTTCATTGTGATTATATTTCATTGACTCAATTAGGCATTGGTCTATTGACAGTGGGAAGGTTTTGTAGGGATAGAATTGTATTTTTCCATGTTATTACAAGACTACCCTTACCTCATTCGAGGAGCTTCTTGTGGCCCAAGGCCCAAAAAGGTATAAAGTGGAAGGGGGTTACATCAAGGTGACAGTGGATGTAATTCCTTGAAGATTTGTCGATCATAGCACCAGGTCCACATATTTCTATTGGGACCACATATCTTACTTGGGTCCACATACTTGAAGTGGGTCCACTTATCTTCGATTGTGGGAGAGTGCTAGTTTTTGAGGTACCATTTTTTGGCACCATTGTCAGGGACATATTGAAGCTGTTGGGTAAAATCCTATCTCCATGGAAAGAACAAAAAAATTGGTAAGGTTGAGGTTAGTTTTTTTTTTTACTTTTGTAAGATTATTGTTGAGTACTAACTTAGCAAGTCTGATCTAGCGATTCCATTGAAGAAAAAACAACAAAAATTACATTGCAAAACATATCCCTCAATTATTGATCACATTGTCAAGTGTGGGGGGTGATCACATCCCTCAATCAAGAATAAACACTCATTCTAGTGACTCCACACACTTTTTACATAAATAAAAAAGTAATATGGCGTTTATTAAGCATTAATTGCGTCTTAGTTGGTCTGATACATTGGATTTCTCGGGATATAACCAATGTATAACCAAATCAGTTTGATAATGATGATTGGAAGGAATCCATCCAAAAATTTCATCAATACGAGAGTACGATTTCAATGCATATTATGCTATTCAAGCGATTTCTTATAGTTTTGGGTGTGTTGCATGAGGATGTTAAAATGAAGTTGTTGATAATGTTTTGATTTACACAATAACGAAGATGTGATAGATTGGTATATATTGAAATTCCTGATAAAGGGATACCTTCACTGGTACATTTAGTTAAGACATTGGGCAAGGAATGGGGTCCTACTTTTCCTTCACTTGTACATTTAGTTAAGACATTTGGCAAGGAATGGGGTCCAACTCTTGATGAAAAACTTATCGAAGCCATGATTACCCATCCTCGAGAAAATCATGTCACGGAGTAAACCCTTGAAGGTGAATATAGTGATGAAGATCAAGCCATTTAAAATTATCATGAAAAAGCCATTATTAAAGAAAATCATGTCACGGAGTAAACCCTTGAAGGTGAATATAGTGATGAAGATCAAGCCATTTAAAATTATCATGAAAAAGCCATTATTAAAAAGCCTTCCATATAAGATTATTTTGAGGAAGTTAAAGACGATGAAATTTTGAGTCCTATGATCCAAGGAGGAAGTACTCTTGAAAATAAAGATAAATGCACTCTAGAAAATGAAGTTTATAATTTCCTTGATGAAGGCCGAGAGAAAGACTTTGAAGATGAGACATATGAAGATCAACAAGCCCTAAGTGAAGAAAATGGCAGGATTTTAGTGTGTGACGAAGAAAACAATGATTATTGGAGATTTTCTGACTCTCCCATTTATGATTCTTCAAGGGACGAGAGTATTTTTCTTGAGCATTTGGGGCACACAAGTTTTGAGATAGATTCCCACAATATTTCCCTACCATACGAAAGTGAATATGATGTTAGTTTGGATAAGATAGAGTCAGGTTTTTATGCATATTTAGAATGCAACGAATAAACTCATGAAAATCCATCCTCTATTGAAAATAATTATAAATACACGGTGGGTGCATCTATTTGTTCTTTTGAGGATGACATGTATATTTGTTCTTTTGAGGATGACATGTATGGGGATATTTTTCTATTGATGATCATATCCATGGATTTGATTTTATACATTTTCCTGATGAGCATGATATGGGTATGGATTCTTTGAAATTTTTGGGAGTGTCCATTTATGATTCTTCCCATTAGGAAAGTCAAAATTTTGAAGACCTTGGAAGAATAATATCATATGAGATTTCTTAGGATGTAGTCCAGTCATGCTTGGTTGCCATTGATAATAATAAAGAAATACATATGGGGATATATGTTGTTGATGTTGAGCAGCTGAGTTCACATTCTCATACAATTGAGTTCTGCTAGCATTCTTCGCCATAATTCTTGGGGACTAAAGTGGGTTTTGGAAAACAATAATCTACTGGTAAGTCTTGTATGATGAAATTCAATGGGTTTAATCTCGATCAAGTATGGGTGTAGGTATCATATTAACCTCCCTATCTAGTCACACTTCTCATTTTTCTTTTTGTTTTGAATTTGATGGTACTAATAATATGGTTAAGTATGAGGATCCTTTGCATGGATTTGAGTTAGTCAAAGATTGTGATATTAAATTGTTAATAGTTATTGGAGACTCTGACCTTATTCTGATGCAAGTAAAAGAAAAGTTTTATTGCAAAAGTGAAAGGATGAAAAGGTACAGGGATGCACTTGGCTGCCATGGAATCTTTCATTGCTATATTTTTAAAAGTTGTCTTCTAAGCTCAGAACCAACATGCATATGCATTAGTAGTTTCCACTTCCAACTTGTCTATGTGTGAAGGTTGTAAAATAAGGGAAGATGGAAATAGTGTTTAGACGATTCATGCTTGATAATATGGGACATTTCCAGGAGTTTGATGACGATGATAAGATACACATGTTTATGAACAACAAGGCATAAGTTTTTCAACCCCATTGTGCATATCTCCTTGCTGGTTTTGAAAGACATTTGGGGAAATAGATATATTTTGGAGAGCATTTATATGATCAAGGTAGTTTGTACTTGAGCCTAGTTCAAGCATGGATATAAAGTGCTTGTGAGAAAAGCATCTCTCCATCACTAGAGTTTGAAGGATTCCAAGTCCATGATCTCTTCTACCATTACAACTACATTCCTATGAAGGTAATGTCGTCCTCTCAGTTCGTCATTAAAGTGGTTTTGTCTTGGATTATTAACAAAGACAAGGGAATAAGTCCTAGCATGAATGATATGCTAAGTTGGCTTCACTAGTGGTATGATTTCACTTAAATTATCTCTCTCATCATGGTTAGAGAGTAAGTGGGAAGGTTGCATAATCTCTTACATAAGCATGATGATTTCATCATTTACTTTTACCCATGCATTTCACTTGTTATTTATTACATTTTAGTTTGATTTGAAAAAGGTAGGACATAAGCGTCTTCCTTCGATGTGTTTAATGAAATTGTTGTTTGAAGTGTATGTGTAGGTCTACAAGTCCGAGAAGATTTAGATTTTCTCACACACTCTTGAGAGAAGCACATGTAACATAATTTGAGCCAATTGTTACCCTCCGGATACTCTGCAATGTGCCATACTAGATTTCCATAGAGGATGGGTCCCTTTTTCTATGTAAAGGCCAAGTTTGGGCTTGATTTATGTATAGTGTATCTTTGGCGAGGATCAATACTTGTGGTCTGGTCATGGAAGGTCTTCTTGGTTTTCATTCCAGGAAGTGTTGGATTAATGGCATTGATGACTTCCCCTTGATGGGAGGAAGTCCCCCATAATGTTGGGCCATTTGTGCCTTGGGTTAGTGTCTGATGCTCCTTGGGATGAGTCCATAGGGACACATGGATTAGGGTATCCTAGCCACACTCATGTTTATTCTTCGTAGAAGGTGATTGCGTGTGCAAGGGCTGTCATACCCATTTTAGCACACCTCATTATGCCCACTTGGACCTATTTTTATTATGTATTGACCCCCCTCCTGTCTCAAGCAATCCAAATTGATGATGGTGCCATCCTTTTAAGAGTTCGTACAACCTAAAGGATGAGGATGTTAAGGGAAAAAGCACAATGTTGGGGTTAGATGGAGCATCATACCCTCCTCCCATGTTCAAAACCTCATCAAAGTTGCAACAATTCATGATATTTTATCATTATTTTATGTTGTATGAGTTTTGGTCCCTGACTTGTGGGTGAGCAACCCTAAAAACATTGAAAAATCATTTTAAGTTATTTTAGATAGTTTGGGTTGGTTGTCTTGTAAAGGAGGTTAAGTTGGACCAAGTCACATATAAATATGGAAACTCCTCATCCTTTTAAATCAAGATCATGGGATCAAATAAAGTTCTTTTCTTTTTTCTTCTTGTCTACGTGGGACAGTGGTGCTCACTCTCCTCTTGACACTCTTGAAGCTTCAATGTGGCATTCTCTTGGTGTTTGAGGTTGATACTTAATATTGCAAGGCTTGTTTAAGGAAAGGGATTCTTAGGAGGTTACTCGTTTCTCCCTTTTTCTTTGTTTTTGGTAAGATCTCTGGTTCTCTTTCTCTTGCACTTCCATAGACATCCAAGGTAGAGTAAATTAGGGTTTTTTATGCATAAAAGCTATGTCTTATAAGTTAGACATCTATCTGTATAGGGTATCTCTTTTTAGGCCTTTGGAACCTCTTTTTCCTTAATTAGGTCAAGACTAACACAACCTAGGGTTTCTTGGTTTTGCCCCAATTCATCAAAATATGATTATCAATTCTTGCGACGAATGCTAACCATGATTCCGCAATAATCTTGAAGGGAAAAGACTTAAGTTTTTATTTCCCTCATCGTCATTTGGAATCTTTTTTATCAAATTTCTATAATATTTATTGTTAAATATACCAAAAAACCATATATTGTGAAAAACCCTAAAAATTATACTTTTCCAAAAATTCCCAAAATATTTATTTTGTGTCGTAGATTGCTTTGATTGTGATTTTATAAAGTATTCAATTGTAGTAAATAAATTTCAGATATAGATCAAATGTAAAAAATTCAATTAAATTGTTTTTTTTTGCAAAAAGGTGAGTTTTATGTGCTAAAAGTGCCCTAGATTAGGTGTCGTCATCCTATGGTTAGGTGAAGATAGTCCTAAGGGAGTATTTCAAATCTGTCTATTGTGTTATTGCAGGTTCATCATTGAAGGAAAAATCAAATCCTAGGGTTTGAGGGAGTTTGGGTCAAATATAAGGTTGTCCATGATCATTTGGATTTTTCACCGTGTTAAGAATTTGAAGCCGGCCTAATTTCGAGTAGTAACTCTGCTCATCTTAAGGGAGGCAGAACCAATGATACTTTTAAGAAGAAACCATCATGAGAAATTATGTTCAGATGCAAATACAAGTGGGATATTTATATTGTTAATAAAAGTAGCCATTAAATTTTAGGGTAAGAAAGTCAAAAGTTGTTTGATTAGAATAATCAAAATACTAATTTATATTGTTAAGAAAAGTAGCCATTAAATTTTTAGGGTGAGAAAATCAAAAGTTAATTGATTAGAGTAATAAAAATATTAATTTAAATTAGAATTTTATAAAAAATAAGTTGGAATTTGTAAAGAATAAGGTAAATAATTAATTTATTAAATGATTTAATTGAATTAAAAATAATAATATAGCTTAGGCTAATGTGTAAAGTAAAGAAATTAAAAGAACAAGAGAATAAAACTAAACCATTAAACAAACTTTCACTTCCGTAAAGGATAAAACTAACCCTCTTCTCCAACAAGGTGTCTACAAATTCCTTGCTCCTGTGGCACTTCCTATATGTTGTTCTTTTAAAACAAGAATAAAAGAACACATAGAGGACACCCAACACAACTGGACCTCAAAATCAGCCATCACTGAGCACTCCTCCAAAACAAAACATCTAATTCAGTTTGACCAAACAAGATTTTTGGCTCGAGAATCCCACTATTCCACTCGCTTAATCAGAGAAGCCCTATAAATTGAAAAAAACCCAAATAACATCAACAAAGAAGATGGACTAAAAATTAGTCAATCTCGAGCTCATATTATCCACAAAGTCTCTAATCCTAATAAGAATTCCCTAATCAATTCTAAAGCTTCATAAGAACTTCCTCTCATTTCAGTTCCTCTCTTCATTCCTTTATTAATCTCTCCCTTCTTCTTTTCACCAATAACCCTTTCATTTATTTGTTTATCAATCCCTCCCTAGAAAAAAACTTTTAATTATTATTTAATTTTATTATAAATTTGAATTCTAGTCCATTTTTATTCTATTATTATTTAACTTATTAAATTATTTTTCAAATTTTATTTTATTATTAATTATTTTAAAACATTTTATTATTCAAATTTTTAATTATTTTTCAATTTTATTATTATTATTTATTGTTAATTAGTTTATTTCTAAAAACTTTTTAACCGTTTTTATTTAATCCTCACTTCATCATCCCTACCCTCATCCCTTTTAAAGCTTATCTTTAATCTAAAATTTTAAGTTTTGTCCTTAATTCCTTTTCTTTTATTCTTTTTAATTTAATTTCTCAATTCTGATTCTCTTATTATTTTAATTTCTTTACTTTACACATCATCCTAAGCTATATTGTTATTTTTAATTCAATGAAATAATTTAGTAAATTAATTCTTTACCTTATTTTTTATAAATTCCAACTTAATTTTTATAAAATTCTAATTTAAATTAGTATTTTTATTATTCTAATCAAACAACTTTTGACTTTCTTACCCTAAAAATTTAATAGCTACTTTTCTGAACAATATAAATTAGTATTTTCATTTTCTAATCAAACAATTTTTTACTTTCTTACCCTAAAAATTCAATGACTACTTTTCTTAACAATATAAATATCTCACTTGTCTTTGCATCTGAACATAATTCCTCATGATGATTTCTTCTTAAAATTCTCGTTGGTTCTGCTACCCTAAAGATGAGCAGAGTTTATGCTTGAAATGTTGGTTTCAAATTCTTAACTCAGTGAAAAAACCAAAATATCATGGACAATTTTGATAGCTATGAAATCCTCAATCATCTTAAATCTAAGGTTACTCAAGAGGACCCTAGGGGGATTTGACGCCAAGGACATCTCCGGTTCACCTTGATTGTAGTAAATTGTATACCTGAATCATAAATTAGCTTTAAATTACATATTTCATCCACCAAAATATGGTCTCCCTAGGGGAGATTGATGTTCCTTGCCTAGTTGGTTCGAGGGAGGTAAGGTTTGCGTGATTCCAACAACTGGATTGAGAGAGATATTGTGTTTTATATTGCTTATTTTTACTGTAGAAAAATAGAACTATAGCATAAATAGGACCCAAAATCAACCTTAGAGTTTCCCAATCAAGTTTTCCCTAGTGGGGATAGGTGCGTCCCCCTTGCTGGTTGTCGAGAGGTCGATTTCATGCAATTTTGATGATTGGTTTGAGAGATATCTCCAATTTTTTATTGCTGGTTTTTAATGCAAAAAATTGCAGCAGTGAGTTACATATTCATTATTGCTCACAACCTTCCAAGACTAAGTGTTCATTGTACTTTTATTTCATTGACTCCATTAGGCACTAGTCTACTGATGGTGGGAAGGTTTTGTAGGGATATAATTTTATTTTGTCGTGTTAGTACATGACTATCCTTACCTCATTCGAGGAGGCTCCTGTGGCCCAAGGATCAATATATAAAGAGGAATGAGGTTACATTGAGGTGATAGTGGGTGTACTTCCTTGAAGAATTATTGATCATAGCACTATGTCCACATATTTCGACTGGGTCCACATACCTTACTTGGGTCCACATACTTGAACTGGGTCCACTTATCTTCGGTCATGAGAGAGTGCTAGATTTTTAGGTAACACCCCTCATATACATTCTTTCATCCCTCCATACTTCATCTTTTAGCTAAGCTGGGTTTTTTCCTCTTCAAAGATCTCCTTTCCTTCAAAAACCTCCTTTTTTTCTAGCTCTCATTATCCCATTCAATTTGTTCTTGAATGCATGAGTGAATGAGGACTGAGGGAGGGGTATTTCCTCCATGCCTTTCTTGATTACTCAAAGTTAGGAGGTGTTTACTTTTAAATATGAGCTAAGCACTTTGTCTTAGGACTACTAAGTGCTCAATTCACATTTCCTTTCCCATGTAACTATGTTCTTTAAGTAGTTTGACATAGAAAAAGGATAATAAATTAGTTACACGAAGGAGGCTCATGGATTAAGGAAAGGAACTATACAAATTCATAGGTAATTCCATCCATTGAACCCCCTTACCCTTCTTCATTGGTGAAATAATAGCCCATCGGTGTCTTGATCCCCCAGTCAACCTTGGAACTTTTTCTTTTTCTATTGTTAAAAAACAATCATGTTATAAGTTTTATTTTTCAAAAATCACCATGGTATATTTGTCTCATGGCCGAATACAAAACATAATATTGAAAGCTTGTTTACAACATATAAAAAATTTAAAAATCATACTTTCCATACAATCAAAATTGGGGTATTACATTCCCCTCCCTCTTGGACTCAACACCACCTTGGTTGTTCTTTTCATTTTCAATAGTGTTTCATGCTTGGAATATAAATAGATATGACTCTTTCATGGAATCCTCCATTTTCCATGTGGCCTCATATGGACATAAGTGATTCCCTTACACCTTTACTTGTGCGATGGTTTGGTTCCAAAGTAGTGTAAATTTCTTGTCTAGGATACATAGGGGCTTTGAATGGAACTCTCCCTCTAGTTCTTCCTAGATTATAGCCCAATCAACTACATGGTTATGATCATGTACATATTATTTAAGAAATGAAACATGAAATAGATTATGTACTTTCATTTTATTAGGAAACACAAGCTTATATGGTGCTACTGGACCTATCCTATCTAGGATTTCAAATGGCCCATAGTATCTAGGTACAAGCTTGGAATAATCTCCAAATTTTAGGGAACTCTTTCTTGGTTTAACTTTGAGGTAGACATGTTCACCAATTTAGTAAATTCTTTATGTACTCTATTCTTGTCTTCTTAATTTTTTTATCTATCTTGATCTGCCTTCAAATTTTGCTTGATTCTAACAACTTCCTATTCCATATTCTTGATCATATCAAGCCCAAAAATGACTCTTTCTATCAAATTATCCCAACACATTGGAGTATTACATATTCTATCATAAAGAACCTCAAATGGAATCATTTTCAAAGATGCATGATATCCATTGTTATAAGCAAAATCCTTAGCATGTAAGTGTTCCTCCCACTTAGTTGTTTTATTCATTAAATAAAGGTGAAGCATGTATTTAAGTATCAGGTTAGACCTCTTAGTTCTTCCATCTATTTTTGGATGACAATAAGTACTAAAGTTTAACTTTGTACCCAACCCTTCAAACAATTCTTTCCAAATTTTGGAAGTAAAATTTGGATCTCTATCTAATATGATTGTAGTAGGCATCCCATTCAATCTGAAACTTGCTCTCACAAAAAATTATACAATATTCACTGCTTTATATGTGGAATTTATAGGGATAAAATGGGAAACCTATTTTAGTTTATCAACTACAAACATAATGGCATCATGTTTTTAAAATGTTTTTGGAAACAAAGTGATAAATTCCATCATAGTGATCTCTTCTCATTTCCACTCTAGAAATGGAAAAGGTTACAAAATTCCTGTTGGGTTTTGGTGTTCCTCTTTTACATGTTGGCATTCAAGACACCTAGCAATATATTCTACTACAACTCTCTTCATTCTAGACCAAAAGTATTCCTTCCTACCCATATAAATCATATTTTGGTAAATTGGATGCTCTGAATATGGTTTCTCGTGCATCTCCTCCATGACGAGTATTTTTTCATCTACTAAGTTGGGAATGTACAACTTGTATTTTTAAACCAACAATCCATCTTTAGTCATTTGATAACCTGCATACCTTTGTTTAGGGTTTTCTTGTTTCAAAACCTTTATTACTAGATAAAATGTTCATCATTTGTAAGATATTCTTTCACTCTGAGTTTCAAATCAGATTTACAAGTGCTATTATCTACCATATTTATTACTTGCATGCTTCTAATGAGTGCATTTACTACCTTATTCTATTTTCCTTTAATGTTCTTTATTTCAAAATCAAATTCAGTCAAGGAGGACAACCACCTAGCTTGTTTGGTGTTCAACTATATATGGATGATCAAACAAATGTTTCATCCCACTATGATCTATCAATATGAGTAAAAATTCCCTTCCTATCAAGTAATGGAACCACATCTTCAATGCATGGTTTATAGCAGCAAGTTCCAGATCATGGATAACATAGTTTCTTTCATGGTATTTGAGTTTCCTAGGTTCATACAATACCACATGGTTGTATTGCATAAGGACTGCACCTAGCCCTTCTCCACATGCATATGTGCACTCCACAAAATATGTGTTGGGGTATTCTATTTTTAGAACAAGAAAATTGGTGAGAAGATGTTTTAACTACTAAAAACTCTCCCCGCCTTTTTCTAACCATACAAACTTTACCCCTTTTTTGGAATGAAGTTATTGGATTTCCTAATTAGGAGAATGCCTGAATGAATCTTCTATAATACCATGTGAGGTCTATAAAAAGTCTCACATCTATCTCATTTTTAGGAGTAGGCCACCTGATTATGGCCTCAATATTAGCTGGATCAATAGCTATTCCCTTTGTTGAGATTATTTTCCCCAAGTAATGGATATTCTTTTGATAGAAATCACACTTACTGAACTTTGCATATAACTAGTGTTGTCTAAAAATTTGCAAAACCATTATAAGATTCTTCTCATGCTCTTATTCATATTTTGATTAAATCAATATGTAATCAATGAATAAAAGTGCAAATTTGTCCAGATACTTACTAAATATATTGTTCATAAGGAACATGAACATGGATGGTGCATTCGTAAGACCAAATGGTACTACTACAAACTCATAATGACCACACCTTGTAATGAATGTTGCCTTTTGTATGTCTTCATCTTTGATTATGAATTGATGATATCCTGATCTCTAGTAAATATTTTAAAACACCTTTTCCCCTCTTACTTGATGAAACAAGTCATCAATTTGAGGCAATGGTTCACTATAACCTTGTTTAACTGTCTATATTCTATTCACAAAATGAGAGTCCCATCTTTCTTCTTCTAAAAAAAATTTGGTGCACCCCAAGGAGACACATTGGGCCTAATGTATCCTTTCTCCAATATTTCTTGTAGTTCAATATTCAACTCCAATATTTCAGGAGTATTCATTCTCTAAATATCTTTGGATATAGGTGTAGCTCCAGGAATGAAATGAATGGAAAGTCAATATCCCTCTTGGAAGGGAGACTAGGTCATTTGGAAACACGTCTTTGAACTCTTGTAATATTGGATAGTCTTCTAAATTTTGTCCCTTGATTTATGATGAAATAGACACTTGGAATGCGTACAACTGACATCCTCTATTGAAATTCTTCTTCAAATGTTTAGGTGAAATTTGGATGATGGAAATGGATTCTAGAATGTTTTTTTTTGTTCTTGGATTTCCATCTTCATTTATACAGTCAGAAGTTTTGTTGAGGTAGTCTAAATTAAACTTATGTGCTTCCAACTAGTCCATACCAATCAAAACATCATATGATCCAAGTGGAAAAATGCTTTAATTTTACCAATTGGACAATCCATTCATTTCCTGTGGACATGCCTCCACCAACTCACTTAGTTTTGTTTTTGTTCTTGTGGCTTGCACTAACCATAAATTTCTAGGCTTTTTTTTCCTAAGAATACGCGAGTAAACAACTTTAGGTGCAATATAGTTGTAGATAGATCTTGGATCAATCAAAATAGAAATAGATTGTTGAGTAATCTTACCTTTAACTTCCACGACTGATGCTTGTTGGTTTACTTGTTGATATTTCAATGATGCATGAATTCTCGGAAAATTCCTTGCAATGTCATTATTGTAGTGGCATCTTGGAGATTGTAAACAACCCTCTTCTATTCTTGTCTATGAGGACAATTCTAGATAAATGGTCTTCTCCACATGCCCAACATTTCATGGGTTCACTTAGCCTCTTGTTATCCCTCCAGGAGTCTTTCTAGGTTGTACTCGGAAGAGCCTGGTAACTTAAACTTATCTTGAAAGATGGGGTAAATATGGATCAAGTTGGATGACTGAGATCAAAACTCATATGCTCAAAACATACAGAGATACATCCAAATAGACAAGGCTTTAGCCATTGGTGTTCAGGAAGTTTGTAAACGATAGACAGAAGAACTCTTATCGTGCTAGCAAACTCATACATACAACAACATATATATATATAAATGGCAAATCACGATATGAATACGAGCACTGAATATTCTGTTCTCAACATGAAGATAGGATTATAGCTATCTGGCATAGACAAATGAAAACTCAGGAAATAGACATTTCACTGCAAGTATAAAAGATATAAGAATGGAAGCTGAACACACATATGGCAAAAGAAGCTTATATAAATGACATGTAACCAGAATTTTTATAATACAAATTTAAGCAAAGTTTCTCCAAAATCGAACCCACGTTCTACTTCAGTTCTAGGCTTTATAGCCATTACAAAGTTTTTTTAGATCCCAAAAGATGGATCGAATCTGCTAAAAATAACAACTAAGAACAGTTAATGAAAGATGTGACAGTGTATTATGATCGAAATAACTGATTCTTGCTGATACACCTACGCTTGACAGCTGAAACAAGCCTCTGGGGGTTGGAGGACGAGTTTGAAACTGTTGTTTGCAAAAACCTGTAGGCGTCTTTTTCTAAAAATAGACAGGAATATTCCACTATTAATCCTGTTGGTGCCCTCAGTCTGGGACCAGAGGCGATCATGATTCACTTGAACGCTTATCAATTCCCTGGAAATTGCCTTTAAGATGCTCGGACCAACAAAAAGGGGTTTGATGCCCAAAGATAGACCTCTGCGTTTTTTGTGTTTTCGGTAGCTAACAAAACTGGGCTTGGAGGTGATAAGCAACCGAAATCCTGGTATTCGGTGGTTAATGAATTAGATTAACGCTTCACCTAAACCATCAAATCACTTTAAAGCGTTGGAAACCTTTATCTCTTTTTGGTATCCGGGAGGGCGCTGCCTGTATGTCGTAAACCGCGAAATTGGGATTCGACAACTAATGAACAACTCCTATGTTCGCCCAAGCTGCCGAAAACGGTGCATGATCCAGCCTGCAAAAAATTTACAAAACTGTGTTTCTGTTCCCTGCTACCTGGATTTCTCTTCCTCCTGGGCCAAAACTGGAGGGTCAGCAAAGTTGATTGCAGTTGCTGCTAAGGTGTCGAGGTCTGAATGCACCTTGGGCTGGGGACTCTGAGTTTTTTCCTTACCCTCCAAAGAATCGACCTTCCTCCTCAGCCTGATATTTTCTCTGATCAACCTAATGTTCTTCCTCTCATTTTGCCATGTTTCTTGGTCAGCCCCTAAAAAGAAACATACAGCTCATTATATCTTTCAGTCAGCCTCTCATTTCTCTCCTTGATGACTCTCTGGAGTATCTCGCGTTCATACGCCCGTTGGAGGAGTCGATTAATTTTCTGTGAGGCAGAACTCTTTGCTTTATGGATTAATTTTTTCGGCTACCTGTTGACCTTGTTCCTCCACAGGTGTAGGGGAGGGTAAGTTTGCACATCCGAATACCTGCTCTTCCACTGGTGTAGGGGAAGGTAAGTCTGCACATTTGAATCCCTCCTCTTCCACAGGTGTAGGAGACGGCAAATTAACATAGGTGGTCTCCTGTTCCATCATAGATGGGGCTGCTTCCCGGAGCTCCTATTCCGTAGCCACCTCTTCATTTCCTGCTCTGGCTTCCTACAATTCATCCTCCTCAGAATCGGTGTAAGGGAGGTTTAAAAGGTTTGTATTCTTTGAGGGGGATTCTTCTAAAATAGCTCCCTTGTCCTCAGTCTTATCTTTAAATGCCAATTTCCTTTTGGATTTTTCCACCTTTGGGGCTGAGGAAAGGGGGTCGATTGTAATTAGGGAAATAGCTCCCCTCTTCCTTTTCCCATGTCTAGGGGTGGAAGACTTCTTTCCATCCTCCGATTGCATTCTATTACGAACCCACTCCAGAAAAGGAAGAAAGCCCAGTACATATTTTTCCTTTGCAGCAACTCAGAGACCATGAGCTTGATCAGACCGTGGTGGTACAACCTGCTTGCAATTTTGGTTGGCTGGGATTTGACCTGACGTGCCATTTTAGTTAGGTCCTTGTGGAGGAAAAAGGGGATATTTAAAGGGCTCTTGCCAGTGAAGTGATCCAATAATCTAAAATGGTAAATCAACACCCTGTTATACCTGCCCTCATAGGTTATGTAAACCAATATCGACTTCAGTAGAAGTTACCATTTATCCTCCAGGTATGACATAGGAACGTCTTTCTTCCATACCATGTTTTTATGCTCAGGTTTCAGATAAGATTGAAATTCAAACTCCTTTGCGACAGTGGTCTTAAACCAGTTTTCTCTGGTCGTTGGAAGTCCTGTCACCTGGGCTATGAGGGCCTCGTCCACCTGGAATTCCTCCTTGCCTATCACAGCCATACTATCGTCAAACGTGAGGGAAAATGCTTCGGCCACCTGTTGATGAGAACCCTGTAGTTTTTTGCAGAAATTATAGCAACCGACATTTTTGAAAAAATGACATACCTCGGGGTGTGCCTCCAGGTAGAAGATGTTGTTCAATTCCTTCCTCGGGACTGCCCCTCCTCCTTTCTTCATCGGTAACCTGCTCGCTGGCACCTACTGCTAAAATCGGGACTGAGGGAGAGACGGGAAATCAGAGAAAAAATGAGTTCAATCGACGTGGTGAGGGTGAAAGAGGAAAGGTGGTGTGGCTTTTCGGGAACGGACTCTGAGGGGTATGAAAAGGTGGATAATCATGAGGGTGTAATGATGGCTACTGTGGCATGATTATACTGGAGGAACGAAAATTAAGAAATGCTATTATGCAGAGAGGAAATGAGGTCCATCTAGCCAGAGGTATGGCGATGGCGTCCGACCTCACCTTGGAGCAAATTGTGTTTTCGCCGAAGTGACCCTTTCGGCGGCTAAGCCATGATGAATTCCCTTTATTATGACCAAACCACCAATTTGACGTGTCCACCGATCGATGCCAACTCCTTTTCGGTAGTCGATAATCTGCCCTTAACCCCGTATGCCACCGGAAAACAATCTTAACCTGTGCTTTTTTATTTCGGTGGCTGTAGAGAATCCAGTCTTTGGATGGTAAGCTACGAAAAAGTATCCGCCTTTTCGGTGGCTAATGAACACCATCGTGTTCACCCAAACCCCCGAAATGGCCTCTTGGATTACGAAAATGACTTTGCTTTTCGGTAGCTACAGAAGGTTCCAAACTTGCACTGCGAACTGCGGAAAATATCTACCTTTCGGTGGCTAATGAACACCATCTTATTCTCCCAAGCCACCGAAAACTGTCTTACAACTCATGTTGTAATTTTTTTCTTTCGGTAGTTGGAGCATTTTTTCTTTCACAGAGTAAGCTGCTGAAAATAGGGTTTTCGGTAGCTAATGAACCATCGCCAGGCCAACCTAAGCTACCAAAACCTGAAATTTGCCTTTCGGAAGGAGAGCCAGCTTTAAAATGTTATTTCAAACTTTGTTACTTTCTTAAACCTATCAGACTGGAACTTAAACACATGCGAAAAACGAAAAATTAAAAAATTCCTATCACCTAGATACCATGACTAGTCTATGTTTATTGAGGAGATAACATCTGGCTCCTACTTGGGGATGGAAACCTCCCAGCGAGGTTCCAAGAACCACGGACCAAATTCATTTCCCTAAAAAAACAAAACTCTAACCCTAACTTCTAGTGTTCCATTGGGCATGGAGTTATTTGTAAACAAGACAAAAAAAACTGAAAACAAAATGATATTTACAGTGACCAGGCTGTGAAGCCTCAGACGAAATAAAGTTTCAGGAAACGCCCATTGACTGGGCCACCAAACATCTCTTGACCTTCCAGACTTTGCAGTTTGAAGGTATTGTTCTGCTTTGCTTGATTTATTACGTAAGGACCTATCCAGAGAGAAACAAACTTGCCGTGCTTGCCTTTGTCCTGCCTGGGGGCATACCATTTCAATACCCAGTCTCCCACCTGAAAACTGTCCATCTTGGCCTTCTTGTCAAAGGTGCCTTTTATTTTTTCCTAATGAGCTTCTGACCTTTCCACTAATTGTTCTCTGGTTTGCTGCAATTCAACCAAATCAAGCATTCTTCTCACCATGTCATTCGGATCATTATGTTCCTCCTGAATGAATTTAGTCACTGGCAAGATTAGCTGGACTGGGAAAATGACATCAGTACCATAAACCAATATGAAGGGAGAGGTCCCTATAGATTTCTTATTTGTCACCCTGTCATCCCAGAGAGCAAATTTTAGCTTTGAATCCCAACTCCTTTGATCTTCGTCCAATAGTTTTTTGATGATCCTGACTAGGCTTTTATTGGAAGATTCAGTGAGGCCATTGCCTTGAGGGTAGTAGGGAGTGGAGTGAACTAACTGAATACCCTTTGATTCACACATGTGTACTAACTCTTTATCTTTGAAAGTAGGTGCATTATCAGTTACCAGCCTTTTTGGGAAACCGAATCTGGTGAGGATGTTTTCATATAAAAATTTGATGATAACCTAATGGTTAGCATTCCTGGTGGGAATTGCCTCTATCCATTTGGTGAAATAATCAGTGGCTACTAGGATCCATCTGTGTTGACCGCTAGATGAAGGATTGATATCCCATATGAAGTCAATGCCCCATTGTTGGAAAGGACCATTAACCACAATAGGCTTCAAGGGGAGGGATTTCAGCTGTTGTTTTCCTGTGAATCTTTGGCATTTGTCACAAGTTTTCACAAAAGTGTATACGTCAGAGAATAGACAAGGCCAATAGTACCCAGCCCTTAGAATCTCGTGGGAAGTAGTTTTCCAATAATGATGCCCCCCACATATGCTTTCATGGAAGTAATGCATGACTTGACCTGATTCTTCTTTGTCCAAACACCTTAGCAGAACTCCAATAGGGTCTTTCCAATACAGCAGATTATCACTTATGCAAAATTTTACAGATTTGAGCTTGAGAGATAGTGCCTGAGTTGTACTAAGTCCAGGGGGAACTTCTAAATTTTGCAGGAAATGAATGATACCTGAATACCACTCGCATGAGAGCAAATATTCAGCCACCTGTTGGTTGTTACATTGTTCTGCTACAGCTACCTTTGTTGGCAAATTTTCAGAATTTATTCCGATGAAATTAATGTCTAACAGTCTGCAATTCTCTTCAGCCATCAGCTTGGCTAGACCTTGGCCTTTTACTAGCCTGGTGGGTTTCACTTCTATGTCGAATTCGATCAGCTTAGCGATCCATTTGGCCCTCTTTCCATCAATGCCAGGATGAGTTAAAACATCCTTTACAGAAGCTGAAGGGACATAGGCTATAACCTTTGCATGTAGGATATAAATTCGGAATGCTTTTAATGATTTTATTAGAGCATAGGCCTGTTTCTCTATGGGATCGTACTTTAGCTTGGCATCCCTCAATGTTTTGCTAAAGAAGGAAATTATATGATCAAGCCCTTCGTCATCTTTCTGTAGTAAGACTGTTGCCGCTGTATCATGGGAAGCAAAAGAGAAAATATAGAACACGTTGGTGTAATCTAGGCTAATCAGAGTGGGAGCCTCCATGATGGCCTGCTTGATGGCTTCGAAAGAATGGCTGGATTTTCTGTCCATTTGGTTTCAGCACCCTTTTTTAGCATGGAGGTTATGTGCTTTACCAGCTCAGAAAATTCGAAATAAATCTCCTGACAAAATTTATCTTACCAAGGAAAGATTGGATATCCTTTTTTGACCTTGGTATAGATACCTTCTGAATCGCTTCAACCCGAACTGGATCAATCCTTACTCCCTGTGCCGAAACTATGTGGCCTAGGAGCTTTCCCTTCCTAAGATCAAACTGTGACTTCTTAGGATTCAACGAAATTCCAAATTGCCTTCATTTCAGGAATACCTCCCTTAGGTGCTGCAAATGTTCTTCGTGACTGTTTGAGTATACTGTGATATCATCGAGGTATATGAGTACAAAATTATCCTTAATACCCACAAATGCTATATCCATGGTCCTCTGAAAAGTGGCCCCGAAATTCATCAATCCAAATGGAATCTTGGCGTACATGAAGGTACCCCAGGGAGTGGTAAAGGTTGTCTTCTCTTGATCATCGGGGTGTACAGAAATTTGATTATAGCCCGAGAAGCCATCTAGAAATGACATGAACATAGATCCTGACACTCTCTGCAGTAAGTGCTCCATCTTGGGTAGAGGGTAGTTATCTTTTTGGGAGCCTTTGTTTAGGTTCCTGAAATCAACACATAACCTGACTTCACCATTCTTCTTCCTTACTATTACCAAATTTGCGACCCATTTAGAATACCTTAGCGGGATTATGATCTTGGCATCAAGGAGCTTTTTTATCTCCCTCTCGATCACAGGTAACAGGAGAGGGTTGATAGGCCTTAGTTTCTGTTTAAAAGGGGTGGTGCCCTTTTCGAGTGGAATTCTATGCTGAATGGTGTCTTCATCATAAGTTTTAAGGTCACTGTATTCCCAAGCCAACACATCTGCAAAATATTTCACCAGGCTGCAGTAACCTGACCTCTGATCAACTGTCAACTCAGTGGACAGATTTATGAATTTGGGGTGATCTTGGCTGCCTATATTATGTTCATGGGTAGCTAGGTCTTTTCCCTCACTCACAGGTTTAAAGGGGATGTCATTATGGTCAAACAACCTTTCGAGAGGTACTAGGCCCCTAGGTATATGGTTCCTTGGCAATTGAACAATGTCATGTTGGCCTATTTTCCCTTTCAATTTAGATCTCTGAGATTCTTCTATATTCAGGTTTTCTTGGTCAATATGCATATCATAAAATTCATCAACAACCTAGAGAAATCTACTAAGATCATCATCATTCTCAAAAACTTTCCAAAATTTGACATTATCGGGTAGGCATGGCTTGTACCTGACTTGGATATCATAATTCAACTTGGGAGGCATGTGAGGAATGAATGTGCTAGCAGAGATAGTAAGGAAATAGGCCAGGTGGTTCATGGCTCGCGGGATATAGGAAATCTCAAAAAACATGAAGGAATCTCTAAGTTTCCATACCTCATCTCTGTATCACTTCAGTCTGACGTTCTTTGCCTGATAATTTCCATTCACTTGCTGTATGATGAGCTCCGCATCCCCAAATATTTTCAGGCACATGATTCCCATTTCTTTGGCAGCCTTGACTCCCAACAACAAAGCCTTGTACTCTGTTGTATGATTTGTAGTTTTGAACTCCAATTTATAAGACAAATGGGTAACATCCTTCAGAGGAGAGATCAAGACTACACCTGCACCTGCTGAAGCCTGGGTACTAGCACCATCAAAAAACATGCTCCACACAGCAGTGGTTACTTCCTCAGGTTGCTGACTAGTGGGCTTTGTGAGTTGTAGAGGGGCTTCCTGATCGTCATCTATTTGCAGGATACATGCTCCAAAATCTGTGTCCACTATGTAAATGGGGTGATTTACAGAATTCTTCTCATTGCTGATGATATAAGCCATCCAATTTTCCCTGTAGAGCCTCTTAGTTTCTCCTCAAAACATAGGAATGGTAGCATAAGTCAGATCCATCTGTAGGGTACCCCCTAGCCGTTTACTCCATGATCGGAATAAGAGGATACCAAACTTTGGTGGGATGTCAAAAACCACTACATCCATTACCATGTTTTTTTAAGGCAGCTGAGTCAAGTTTATGACAAGATACTTTATGAGGCCCAGGCATCTAACTTTCATAGAGTCAAAAGAGAAGAGATCATGGTAAGGTTTTTTGATGCTAAGCCCAAGTTCGTCCATCACAGCTTTAGGCATAAGGTTGTGAGACTCTCCTAAGTCGAGTAAGCAGTTGTGAAGAATTTTGTCATGGATGTTTAAGGATATATAAAAAGGTGGGCAGGACCCATCTTGTTCTTCAACCATGGGACCCAGGGTTACTGTGGGCTTGTCGTCTTGTAAATTCACAAAGTCAGCATCTATGGGTGCTTTTGGCTGGAGGGATTTTAGTATAGATGACTTGAAGGAATCGTTTTTCATCAGCTCAATTAGTGGAAAAGGGATTTTTATTTTATGAATCTCAGTTTCGAGATTGAAGGAGTAGGGAAACTTGTCAGGGATTCTTGTCTCTTGAGCTGGAGCTGTAATTTGGACAGGATCTGGGACAGCTGGCTGAGATGGTCTTTGCTGCTGTTTTGCAACAGTAATAACCTATTTTGCAGGAGTAGGAGACTGCTATTTTGAAAGAGTGACAGACTGTTTTGTAGGAACAGCAGGCTATTTCGTGGGGGCAGGAGTCTTCTTCCCAGGAGCGAGAGTTAAATGTTTCTTAGCAATAGTCCTGGACCTCAAATCATAGCTCCTTTGATCGTTAGCCTGATATAGTGATTCCTCGGTGATTTGTTCATTCATGAGGGCTTCCTCATAATCAGATTATGTCAGGAAGGCGGGGTCGACCTTATCCTCCATGCAGTTGACATTGTCTTCTTCTTCTGCTTGTCCCTGAAGAAGTTCCTGTTCTTCTTCTAATACCGCATGCTGGAAAGGGGCTTTGATCCTTTGTTCTTCAGTTGGATTCCTGTCTCTCTTGAGGATCTGAGCCTGTGGGCCATTTCTTCTGTAAGGGGGAGCATTGGTGTTCCTAGGGACAAACTCATTCGGTCCTTTACTTCTTGCAGATGGTTGGCCTTGCACCTTCATCTTGGACATTTTGGAGGTCATGCTGTCCAACATTTTAGACATTTTTTCCAGGCTAGTCCCTGACGAGGAGGAGGAATCTGGGGTCTGCCTTTTCTTGTCAATTTTCCCTTTGAGGATATTAGATGCAACCATATTTGAATCAACTTCGAGCGCAGCATCTTGCATGAGCAATAAAGAGGCAGATCTTCTTTCTCGGAGATGAAGACAAAACTTAGGATCGAAAGAATTTGCATAGGTAATCCTAGCTGAGGTATCTGTGGGTTTGATCTCTGCAGGGATTTTGCTAAACATTTTATTAAATTTCTTGGTGAAAGCTGCCACAGACTCACCACTTTCTCTCTTCAAATTATCAAACTCTATGAGGTAGTAAAGGTGGTCTCTTCTTCCCCCCTAATGCTTCAAAAATAGTTCATCTAGGGCTTCGATATCATTTATTGACCCAGCAGGTAATTCCTTGAACCACTTTTTGGCCTGACCATCTAAACTTTGCACAAACACCCTAGTCCATACATCTTCATGCTCGATATTTATGTTTTAGCATAGCTATAGAATGCCTCCAAGTGCTCTTTGGCTGTAAAATCCCCCTCCCCGGTGAAATTTGGCATATATTTTTGGTAATCTCCGGTAGGCATAGCAGCAAGGGGATTAGGCAAATTTAGAGGGGCATACCTAGCAATGAGGATCCTTTCCATTTTGGTCAGAGGGACAACCATAGTGGGTGTGGCTACTGCAAGGGTGGTAGAAGGTATTTTGGGTGTGGACGGTAGTTGAGGAGGTATAGGCAACGATGAAGTTGAGGATTTCAATTCAGTGGAGTCACCAAAAATGGGGGTGAAACAAATTGATGGTTGTTCTGGACAATCGGTTCTCTTACTGGACTGTGCAAGTAACGAGGACAACCTCTCTTCACGCTGGTCCAAAAGGTCCTGAAAAATATTTTCAATGGTAAGTACGTTGGTATAAACAAAATGGTACTTCTCTTCTGTTTCAGTCGGTAAGGGCTGCAGGTAGGAGGAACAACCTTCTTCTTTGATGGATTCTAGGATTTCATTTTCTAGGTCAGCTCGGGTAGCAGATCCAGGACTTGGGACTTGGGCAGCAGAAACGGATGAGGATACTTGAGCCCATAAGTCTTCTGATCTACTTATAGTTACTTGTGAACCAGCTGCTTCAGGGAATGGAGATTCAAAAGGAGTTTCATTTGATGAGACAGAAGAAATACCTCTGGTAGTGCCTGATGCGGTTCCCCTTGTGGACCTGGAAATCTTCCTCTGCGTAGTCCTTCCTCTACTTATAATCTATTCGGGATCCAAAACAGGTGTCACTGGTGGCCTTTGAGGATTCGATCTATTACTTGGTCTTCTCGAAGCCACTTCATTCCAATGGAGTCGCTAGATAGATGATTACAACCGAAATAATGTCCAGGCTTTGTCTATCATCAAAGCTGGAACTATGTCGTCTCCTAGGGAAGCTGCTACTTCAATAATATTTCCCCGACAACGGCGCCAAAATGTTATCCCTCCAGAAGTATTCCTAGGTTGTACTCGGAAGAGCCTAGTAACTTAAACTTATCTTGAAAGATGGGGTAAATATGGATCAAGTTGGATGACTGAGATCAAAACTCATATGCTCAAAACATACAGAGATACATCCAAATAGACAAGGCTTTAGCCACTGGTGTTTAGGAAGTTTGTAAACGATAGATAGAAGAACTCTTATTGTGCTAGCAAATTCATACATACAACAACATATATATATAAATGGGAAATCATGATAAGCAAAAGGGCACTGAATATTCAGTTCTCAACACAAAGATAGGATTACAACTATCTGGCATAGACAAATGAAAACTTAGGAAATAGACATTTCACTGCAAGTATAAAAGATATAAGAATGGAAACTGAACACACATATGGAAAAAGAAGCTTATATAAATGACATGTAACCAGAAGTCTGATAATACAAATTTAATAAAATTTTCTCCAAAATCGAACCCATGTTCTACTTCAGTTATGGGCTTTATAGCCATTGCAAAGTTTTTTCAGATCCCAAAAGATGGATCGAATCTGCTAAAAATAACAACTAAGAACAGTTAATGAAAGATGTGACAGTGTATTATGATCGAAATAACTGATTCTTGCTAATACACCTATGCTTGACAGCTGAAACGAGCCTCTGGGGACTGGAGGACGAGTTTGAAACTATTGTCTGCAAAAACCTGTAGGCATCTTTTTCTAAAAATAGACAGGAATATTCCACTATTAATCCTGATGGCGCCCTCAGTATGGGACCAAAGGTGATCATGATGCACTTGAACGCTTATCAATTCCCTGGAAAACACCTTTAAGATGCTCGGACCAACAAAAAGGGGTTTGATGCCCAAAGACAGACCTCTGCGTTTTCTATGTTTTTGGTAGCTAACAAAACTAGGCTTGGAGGTGATAAGCAACCAAATCGAATGCCTGGTATTCGGTGGTTAATGAATTATATTAACGCTTCGCCTAAACCACCGAATCACTTTAAAGTGTTGGAAACCTTTATCTCTTTTCGGTATCCGGGAAGGTGCTGCCTGTATGTCGTAAACTGCCAAATCGGGATTCGGCAGCTAATGAACAAATCCTATGTTCACCCAAGCTACCGAAAACGGTGCATGATCCAGCCTGCAAAAAATTTACAAAACTGTGTTTCTGTCCCGTGCTACCTGGATTTCTCTTCCTCCAGGGACAAAACCAGAGGGTCAGCAAAGTTGATTGCAGTTGCTGCAAAGGTGTCGAGGTCTGAATGCACCTTGGGCTAGGGACTCTGAGTTTTTTCCTTACCCTCCAGAGACTCGACCTTCCTCCTCAGCCTAATATTTTCTCTGATCAGCCTAATGTTTCTTCCTCTCATTTTTCCATGTTTCTTGGTCAGCCCCTGAAAAGAAACATACAGCTCATTATATCTTTCAGTCAGCCTCTCATTTTTCTCCTTGATGACTCTCTGGAGTATCTCGCATTCATACGCTTGCTGGAGGAGTCGATTAATTTTTTGTGAGGCATAACTCTTTGCTTTATGGATTAATTCTTCGGCTACCTGTTGACCTTGTTCCTCCATAGGTGTAGGGGAGGGTAAGTTTGCACATCCGAATCCCTGCTCTTCCACAGGTGTAGGGGAAGGTAAGTTTGCACATTTGAATCCCTTCTCTTCCACAGGTGTAGGAGAAGGAAAATTAACATAGGTGGTCTCCTGTTCCATCATAGATGGGGCTGCTTCCTGGAGCTCCTGTTCCGTAGCCACCTCTTCATTTCCTGCTCCAGCTTCCTGCAATTCATCCTCCTCACAAATCCCTCATTCTCAGTCTTATCTTTAAATGCCAATTTCCTTTTGGCTTTTTTCACCTTTGGGGCTGAGGAAAGGGGGTCAGTTGTAATTAGGGAAATAGCCCTCCTTTTCCTTTTCCCACTTCTAGGGGTGGAAGAATTCTTTCCATCCTCCGGTTGCAATTCTGTTACGAACCCAATCCAGAAAAGGAAGAAATCCCAGTTCATGCTTTTCCTTTGCAGCAACTCAGACACCATGAGCTTGATCAGACCGTGGTGGTACAACCTGCTTGCAATTTTGGTTGGTTGGGCTTTGACCTGACGTGCCATTTTAGTTAGGATCTTGTGGAGGAAAAAGGGTATATTTAAGGGGCTCTTGCCAGTGAAGTGATCCAATAATCTAAAATGGTAAATCAACACCCTGTTATACCTGCCCTCACAGGTTATGTAAACCAAGATCGAATTTAGTAGAAGCTCCCATTTATCCTCTAGGTATGACATAGGAACGTCTTTTTTCCATACCAGGTTTTTATGCTTAGGTTTCAGATAAGATTGAAATTCAAACTCCTTTGCGACAGTGGTCTTAAACCAGTTTTCTCCGGTCGTTGGAAGTTCTGTCACCTGGGCTATGAGGGCCTCGTCCACCTGGAATTCCTCCTTTCCTATCACAGCCTTACTGCCGTCAAACGTGAGGGAAAATGCTTCGGCCACCTGTGGATGAGAACCCTATAGTTTTTTGCAAAAATTATAGCAGCCGACATTTTTGAAAAATTGACATACCTCGAGGTGCGCCTCCAGGTAGCAGATGTCGTTCAATTCCTTCCTCAGGACCACCCCTCCTCCTTTCTTCATCGGTAATCTGCTCACTGGTTCCTGCTGCTAAAATCAGGATTGAGGGAGAGACGGGAAATCAGAGAAAAAATGAGTTCAATCGACGTGGTGAGGGTGAAAGAGGAAAGGTGGTGTGGCTTGTCGGGAACTGAATCTGAGGCGTATGAAAAGGTGGATAATCATGAGGGCGTAATGATGGCTACTGTGGCATGATTATACCAGAGGAACGAAAAATTAAGAAATGCTAGTATGCAGAGAGGAAACAAGGTCCGTCTGGCCAGAGGTATGGAGATGGCGTCCGGCCTCACCTTGGAGAAAATTTTGTTTTTGCCGAAGTGACCCTTTCAGTGGCTAATCCATGATGAATTCCCTTTATTATGACCAAACCCCCGATTTGACGTGTTCACCGATTAACGCCAACTCCTTTTCGGCAACTGATAATCTGCCCTTAACCCCATACGCCGCCGGAAAACAATCTTAACCTGTGCTTTTTGCTTTTGGTGGCTATAGACAATCCAGCCTTTGGATGGTAAGCTGCGAAAAAGTATTCGTCTTTTCGGTGGCTAATGAACACCATTGTGTTCGCCCAAACCGCCGAAACAACCTCATGGATTATGAAAATGACTTTGCTTTTTGGCAGCTACGAAAGGTTCCAAACTTGCACTGCGAACTACGAAAAATATCTACCTTTCGGTGGCTAATGAACACCATCGTATTCGCCCAAGCCACCGAAAACTGTCCCACAAATCACGCTGTAATTTTTCCCTTTTGGTAGTTGGAGCGTTTTTTCTTTCACACAGTAAGCTACCGAAAACAGGGTTTTAAGTAGCTAATGAACCATCGCCAGGCCTGCCTAAGCTACCGAAACCTGAAATTTTCCTTTCGGAAGGAGAGCCAGCTTTAAAATGTTATTTCAAACTTCGTTACTTTCTTCAACCTATCAGACTGGAACTTAAACACATGCGAAAAACGAAAAATTAAAAACTTCCTATCACCTAGATACCATGACTAGTCTATGTTTATTGAGGAGATAACACCTCTTAGCCACTATTTCAGCTAGTTTGTTTATGCTTTGTGTGGGGTTACTTGTTTGAAAACTTCTTTGTTTATGTCTATATGGATGAGGTATGAATCACTTTTTCCTTTGTTCAATATTTTATTGTTTGCTTCCATGCAATTTTTATCTCTAGTTTTTTCTTATAGTGCTCATAACAATACTTAACCTTCCTAATTTCCTCATTAAGGTTGGTAGGTTCATTAAATTCAATCCTATCTTTATAAGAGTGAGGAAACCCACTTTTAAAGTATTGAATTTTTACCATCTAATCTTTGATATACTTAACATATTGTAGGAACTCCAAGAACCTATTCACGTACTTGTTCATAGTCATATTTCTTGTTATTCCCTAGATTCTCAACAGCACACCCTACTATATGTGCCAAAGAGGGGGTCCTTTTTTCTATTGTAAAATGCCAAGTAGGGGCTACTTTATGTAAAGGTGTTGGTCTATTGGTGACCCAAACTACTTGTTTGGTAAATACAGGTCCTCTTGGCTGTCCTCATTTCAAGGTGTACTGGTCTTGTGTCCCGGATGACTACCCTTTGATGGGTGGTAAATCCCTATCATGTCGGGAGTTTATGCCTTGGGTAGGTATTGGTGATTCTTATAGTGAATCCATTAGGATATATGAGAAGGTATTGATTTCAATTTGTTTAGAAGTAGTACTAAGTTCCAATTTTGATTTATTTCTCCAGGGAAAGGGTAAGGCACTTGTGTCTATCCCTCCCTTTAATTTGTTGTATTTTTGTGAAAATTGTTTAGGTGACTGGCTATATGATATTTTGGATTTCTCATGCTCCCTCAAGAAGAGAACATGTCCCCGAGTTGGTGCCAATTTTTACACCCCAGATTCTCTGCAGTGCACCCTACTAGATGTGCCAAAGAGGGGGTCCTTTTTGCTATTGTAAAAGGCCAAGTTGGGGATACGTTATTTTGTTAATGTAATTGTAACTTCGAAATATATTCACTTATATTTTATATTGTTATTATTATTGTATTGTATTTGTACCTCCAACGGAGATGTTTATTCCTTCGGTCGGAGATGTCATTATTACATTTTTTCATGTAAAGTCGTTGAGGTAAGTCCTCCATTGTAAGTCGAGGCAATATATCCCCCTAGAGTCAGTTGTGTTAGGGCTATTGAGTCCCCTAGAGAATTCGGCCCAACCAGTTTAGTTGGGGCCGACCTAGCAAGTGAAAAAGGTCAAGTGAAAGTAAAGTATAAATAGAGAGAAAGGCTCTCTCATTTGAACACACACTCACTCACAAAAGTTCGCATATTCGAGAGAGAGAGTACAAGTTCGCATAGGAGAAACAGAGAGGAGCTGCAGAAGACCATCTTTGTTTTGGGGTTTTACTTTTGTGATATTGTATTGGTGACGATTCTATCTCTGAGGAAGTTGCGGGGTTTTCTCCTTTATGGTTTCCCCGAGGAAAATATTTGCATCTATTGTGTTATGTTGTGCATGTTATTCTTTTAGTTAAGATCCTAGATAATATTGATTAAAAGTAGAAAAACTAACATGGTATCAGGGCTAACCTGAAAAGAAGACACTATGTAGCTGTGGGAAGCTAGGGATTCTAAATTTTGTGTCTTCTCTCCACAGATCATCAACAAAAAGAGGCTAGGATAACTTTCCCTAGGAGGGTGCATCTTTATGTCGAAACAGAACTTGATTCCGAGAATTTTCATTTTTTGGCCCGTCACTATTGCCAGAGGAAAACTAGGGAATCATATATTTTGGGTTTCTGCTCACATATTTGGGGATGTGAGTAAATTGGGAAACTCGCCTTGAGGAGGCGCATATATCTGTCTAATCAGAAGTTCCAAATTCCGAGTTTGAAAAATTAGGGTTTCACTAACAAACCCTAGGGCCAACCAGCTCCAGAACCAGTTTGGGCATCTGAAAGTGGTAAGACCTAAAAGCTTTGCTATTTCCATTTGAAGTTCTCATTAAAGATGTCTCACCACACCAAGATTGAGGATAATCTTGAAGGGGATGATAAATTCCGAGCATGGAAGTATAGGATTGCACTTGTCCTTGAAGAAAATGAATTGGACAAGTATGTGAATGAAGAGGTTCCAGCACCAGAGGGAGATGAGGCTAAGGCATTACATAAGAAGAACTTGGTTAATGCCAAGAGAACCATTGCAGATTCCATTAAGAATCATCTCATCCCACATGTGTCATCTTTGAAGACACTTAAGGAGATGTTTGATGCCTTGACAAAGCTATTTGAAGGGAAGAATATAAATCAGAAGATGACCTTGAGGAACCAACTCAAGAAGGTGAAGATTCAAAATGCAGAGACCATGCAATCCTACTTTACAAGGGTCTCTCAGATCAAGGAGAAACTTGAAGGTGTGTAAGAAAAGGTAGAAGAAGGAGAAATTGTGATGACCACCTTGAATGGTCTCCCAAGATCATGGGACTCATTCATTCAAGGGATTTGTGCTATAAAGAAATTAATCACATTCAGTAGGTTGTGGGAAGAATGCTCACAAGAAGAAGCTTGACTTGTGGCTTGAGAAGAGAAGATGGGAGAAAATGATGATCGATCTCTCACAACACACACCAGAAGGAATAATAACAAGAGGGATCACCATCATCATAGTAAGAGGGAGAAACACCACCACCAAAGTAAGAGGGATAAATTTAAAAGATCCAAGAGAGATATATCTAATATTAGATTCTATAATTGTGATGAGAAGGGACACTACTCCAGAAATTGTCCCAGAAATAAAAGTGGCTCCCACAACAAGAAGAACAACAAGAAAATGAACCATGCTCACACTGTAGAAGATGATGAACCTCCAAGGAAGAGAGACAAAGAAGAAAGTGATGAAGAGTATGTCCTGATATCTGAACTCACGGGCACTGTCACACATGTAAGTAATCATTGGCTTGTAGATAGTGGAGCTTCCAAACATATGAAGGGATATAAAGAATCCTTCATAAACTTGTCTGAGCATGAGTCACCTCACAAGGTGAAACTTGGGGATGATTAACAATACCCCATAAAAGGAAGTGGAGAAGCTTCTTACAAGCTAGACTCTGGAAAATATCTGAAGATGAAGGATGTCCTATATGTTCTAGGACTAAAGAAGAACGTTCTCTCCATATCAGCACTAGATGCTAAAGGTATGAGGGTTGCATTTGTTGATGTCCAAGTCCTAATTTGGCCAAAGGGGAAGACAATAGATGATGCAATCATGATTGGAGAGCAAGAGGGAGGTTTGTACAAATTGAAGGGCCAACCTGAACAAGCCTTGATCCATGAATCCATGGAGCCAAGTGAATTATGGCATAGAATGCTTGCACATGTGCATTATAGAGAACTACCCATTGCAATCAAATCAGTTGAAAGACTTCCAAAAATTTAGTCGAGGCATGAAGGCATTTGCAAAGGATGTGCGAAGGGAAAGAACGTGAAGAAGGAATTTCCAAGTAGTGAAAGCAAAGCGAAAGGAATATTGGAGATCATCCACTCCGATGTATGTGGTCCTATGCCATATAGTTCATTGAGTGGGTATGTATAATATGTTTCATTCATTGATGAATTTTCCCGTAAGACTTGGATATATTTCTTGAAAAGTAAAGATGAAGTATTCAACAAGTTCAAGGAATTAAAATCCTTGATCGAGAACCACAATGAGAAAATAATAAAGGCATTTCGATCAGATAATGGTGGAGAGTTCACCTTCGAATATTTCAAGAATCTATGTAGAGAATCTGGGATTAAGAGGGAGTTGACCACTCCATACAATCCACAACAGAATGGCATTGCAGAAAGAAAGAATAGAACAATAATGGAAGCAGCAAGAGCAAGGCTTCATGACCAGGATCTTCCGATGCATTTATGGGTAGAAGATGCGAGGACAACAGTGTATGTACATAACCATACTCTGCATAGAATACTAGAAAAAAAGACTCTAGAAGAAGTGTTCTCCAGTGAGAAACCAAAATTCAACCATCTCAGGATATTTGGTTTCCCAGTGTACATACACATTCCGAAGGAGAAGAGGAAGAAGCTATATCCTTCAGGAAAGAAGGGTATATGCGTAGGATACAGTGAAAGATTGAAGGCCTACCGAATATACTTCCAAGGGTTCAAGAAGATCGACATTAGCAAAGACGTGACATTTGACGAAGACTCATCCTACAACAAATCCAGAAAGTTACCTATTAAAGACATGGAAGAACCTGAAGTTCCTAGGATCAGAGATGCAGTAATGGAAGAAGTGATTCCATAAGATCATGAAGTCCGCGAGATGGAAGAACCACAAGAACTTGTATATCCACCTCATGAGAATAAATCCCACAAGAGGAAACCAACATGGGTAAGAGAGGAAATACAATATGGAGAGAGGTATGGCACTCCAGAGGGGATGCATAGAGAAAGTAAGAGACCTAGGTCATACTCCAGCTATGTATCTCTGTTGTGCGACATCATTGACAAAGAACCTTCCAACTATGAGGAAGCGACAGAGAAGAAAGAATGGAAGGATGCCATGATCGAGGAGTACCAGTCGATCATGAAGAATGATGTCTGGGAGGTAGTTATGAGACCAGAAGGAAAGTTTGTAGTGACTTCGAAGTAGATCTACAAGATCAAGCATGCTGCATATGGAAGCATCGAGAAACACAAGGTGAGGTTCGTGGCACGTGGCTTCTCCCAGAAGGAAGGAATAGATTATGAGGAGACATTTGCACCTGTAACCAGATACACTTCCATTAGATCATTACTTGCATTGCCTGCAGTGATCAAATGGAAGGTACACCAGATGGATATCAAGACAACATTCTTGAATGATGTAGTAGAAGAGGAAGTGTACGTGGAGAACCCACTTGGATTTGAGACACATGACAGGAAGACTCATGTGTGCAAATTGAAGAAGGCCTTGTGCGGATTGAAGCAGGAACCCGAGACGTGGTACAGATGGCTGTATAGTTTTCTGATGAGCTTGGGATTTACCAAGAGTAAAGAAGATTCCAACCTTACTACAAGGTTGAAGTGGGAAATACAGTGATACGTCTACTTTATGTATATGACCTATTTGTAATAGGGGAGGATGGGCTCATTGCAGATACGAAGAGGAAGATTGTCGTAGAGTTCGAGATGAAGGAGCTATGTATGATGCATTATTTTTTAGGCATGGAGGTGTGGCAGAGTGTGGATGGAATATTCCTTGGATAAGGGAAGTATGCAGTAAATATTCTGAAGAGATTCAGAATGATCGACTGTAAGGCTATGGCCATACCTATGGAATCGAACTTGAATCTATTAAGTGATGCTTCATCAGAGTCAGGTGATGCCACGATGTATCGTCAGATGATTGGTTCATTGATGTACCTGATGAGCACGAGACCATACATATGGTTCATTGATGTACCTAATGAGCACGAGCCCATACATATGGTTTGCTGTGAACACATTGAGCTATTTCCTAATGGATCTGATACATGTTCACTTGATTGTTGCAAAGAATATATTGAGGTACCTGAAGGGTATAGTTGATTATGGGATCAAGTATGACGTGAATCAGAAGATTAACTTGTAGGGTTATGTTGATTCGGATTGGGCAGGTAGTGCCATAGATAGGAAGAGTAATTTAGGATGCTGCTTCAGTATGGGATTCAGTATGATCTCCTGGTTTAGTAGGAATCAGTCGTGTGTGGCATTGAGTACAACCGAAGCAGAGTATGTTGCAGCTTGTTTGGCTATTTGTGAGGCAGTATGGCTTAGGAAGCTAATGTATGATTTGTTTGATCTCCAGTTAGAGGCGACTTGTATATTCTGTGACAACCAGAGCTATGTGAATTTTTCCAAGAACTTGGTGTTCCATGACAAGTCGAAGGACATTGAGATCAAGTACCACTATATCAGGGATATGGTGTAGAGAGGAGCAATGAATATACAATATATAGCGATGGACGAGCAGATAGCCGATGTGTTGACCAAGCCACTAGCCAGAGTGAAGTTCGAGTACTTTAGAGATAAGCTTGGTGTTCTACAGATCGAGGTTCCTTCCAAGAGGAAGTAATGAGTCTGGAAGACACAGATGCACATGGGCCATTCTGGCATAGTGGTAGGTTTGTGATTCCTATGTTGGTAGATGTAAGGGCCGAGCCATTCTCGCATGGTGGTAGGTTCTTGCCTCCCATGTTGGTAAATGTAAGGGCTGGGCCATTCTCGCATGGTGGTAGGTTTGTGCCTCCCATGTTGGTATATGTAAGGGATGGGTCTCACATGGTGGTAGGTTTGTGCCTCCCATGTTGGTAGACGAGGTATCGCATGGTGGTAGGTTTGTGCCTCCCATGTTGGTTGAAGAGTTCTTGTATGGTGGTAGGTTTGTGCCTCCCATACTGGAGACGTCCACCGATCATAAGACACTGTGTGTGCGCCTAGGAAGAATCTCGCATGGTGGCAGGTTTTTCCTCCCATGCTGGTAGACACAGGTTGACTGTTGTGGGACATGTGATGTGCATCTGGGATGTGCTCCGTCTGACGATGAGATGATCTGAAGACGATGAGGCGATAGTAGGAGATGCAAGTGTTTGCAATGGAAATGTAATGACTGGTCCCGGGCTGTACCTACTTGATGGCTTGCTCACAGAGATGATGAAGACCTACATGAGGGATAGGCCTACATATAGCATGGAAAGGGATGTTTCTATAGAACTTCCTATGACGAGTAGATTTGAGAGATGTCACCAATCAATGATAGACATAATAAGGATTTCAACAGCAGTGACTATGATGATCCAATGTTGATGATGATGTTCCAGCATTGAAGATGATCCAGCGATGAAGACTTGTGTCCAGATGTGTTGATGAATGTGGCAAGAGAATGCCTTCCTAGTTAAGAGGGAGTGTTAATGTAATTGTAACTTCGGAATATATTCACTTGTATTTTATATTGTTAATATTATTGTATTTTATATTGTTAATATTATTGTATTTTATAATTTTATTATTATTTCATTTTATTTGTACCTCTGACAGAGATGTTTATTCCTCCAGTCGGAGACGTCATTATTACATTTGGTCATGTAAATTCATTGAGGTAAATCCTCCATTGTAAGTTGGGGCAATAGATCCCCATAGATTGAGTTGCATTAGAGTTATTGGGTCCCCTAGAGAAGTCATCCCAACCAGTTTAGTTGGGGTTGACCTAGCAAGTGAAAAAGGTCAAGTGAAAGTTAAGTATAAATAGAGAGAAAGGATCTCTCATTTGAACACACACTCACTCACACAAGTTAGCATAAGTGAGAGGGAGAGGACAAGTTCGCATAGGAGAAAGAGAGAGGAGCTGCAGAAGACCATCTTTGTTTTGAGGTTTTACTTTTGTGATATTTTAGTGGTGACGATTCTATCTTTGAGGGGTTTTCTCCTTTATGGTTTCCCCGAGGAAAATATTTGTTTCTATTGTGTTATGTTGTGCATGTTATTATTTCAGTTAAGATCCTAGATAATATTGATTAAAAGTAGAAAAACTAACATTTTTAAAAGTGTTGGTCTATCGGTGACCTATACCCTTTGGTCAATCATGGAAGGTCCTCTTGGTCCTCATTTCAAGGTGTACTAGTCTTGTGGCCTTGCAAACCTTATTTTGTTGTATTTTCCCTCTTATTGGTTATGTTTGTCAAAGGAATGAAGGACACCCACCTTAAAAGAGCATTTGGAAAGTCGTACCTTGCAAAAAAGGAGTACGTTGAGGGAAAAATCACATTGTTGGGGTTAGTTGGGGCATGGCGTCCTCCTTCTAGGATGATTATTCCATATTAATGGAAGACTCTTGTTTATTTGTCATTATTTTATGTCGTTTGGCTTAATTCCTGACCATTTTGTGGGCGATAAGTCATATATTCAATTTATAAGTCATTTTTGTAAGGTTGGATTGAGGATAAAGGAGCTAGGGAACTTAGGATAAATAAAGCACCTCTCCTCCTTATTTAAAAAAATTAGATCATGTGATTATCACTATGAAACTCTTATTTGTATGGTATACACGAGATTCTATGTGTAGAAAACCTTCTTGACTTGTCTTCTGGGGTTTGAAGGATAATTTTGATATTTCAAAGTTTCTTACATGCTTTCAAGGTCGTTTCAATGAAATATAACACTATATCTTGAGAAGGAAAGATTCAAGGGTTTGCACTCTTCTTCTTATTCCTTCATTGATGTGGGTAATATCTTCAAACTCTTGTCTTGTCTTTCGTATGCTTCCTTTGTAAGTGTATTTAGGGTTTTATTCATATTAATGTTATCCTTGTTGGTGAGGTAATTCTCTTGGGGAATCATCTTGTTTTGGGCCTTGGTATCCTTCTTTATCCTAATTAGGTCAAAGACTATTTTAACCTTAGGGTTTCTAGTGTTTTTCCTAGTTCATAAGCATTGAATTGCAAATTCTGGAAATGGACGTTGCATATGATTCTCTTGTCTCCCAAAGAATAAGACTACAAGTCTATTTCCATATAAAAAAACCTAAAATTTCATGTCTTTATTTGGAAAAAATACTAATATTCCAAAAATATATAAAATTGAATATATTGATTCCCTAACATTATATATAATTAAAAAATCCCAAAAATATTGTGTTTGTGAGCAAAGCAATCCATTAAATGTGATTTTTGGCCTTGGTCTTGTGAATAATATTCAAGTGAATCTCCTTTGGACAATTAGTTTAAGAGATCTAATGAGTTGTGCAAGTTTTAGTCCATTTTCAGATCTGGTATAAGTAGGTACAACCATCAAAAGACAAGTTCCATCGGTCATATAAGTTAAGCACAAGGCCTACTTTTTGGGTGCCAGAAATGACCCTTTTTGCTCACTTCTATTGCGTTCGTTTTTTCCATGTTTCTCCTTATTATTATAACCAAGTTGTTATATTTACTAAGGAAAAGCATGATATTGAGAAGGTATAATTTATTATTACTTTGTTATATTAATTCCTAAAGTTTTGCCATATTTAAGGATTTTTTCTCTTAATTAAGCCGACTTGTGATGGATTGATGAAAGCAATTGAGACCACAGGGAATTCGGGTGTATCAGCTTGTTGATACACGTGGATGAAGAAGTAATTGGAAAGCAGTTACAATTTTGCAGGGCTTCGGTTCATTTTGTTGCGAGGTAGTCTAAGTTATCCTTCCACGCGGCCAGCTAAAACTCACTTGGCATTGGATCAGTTCAAGCTGTGAGAGCATGGATGTTTATGAAACAAATTTTATCTCAATGTAATAATGATTGTAACTGTTTCTATTATGGGGTATTGACTCAACGACCTACAGATATTTGATCTTCATGGCTGTATGAATTATAAGGATTTGATTTTCCTTGTTGTAGTATTTAAAGGACGATGGGATGGTTAAAATAGGTTAGGCTTATTTTGAAGAGAACTTGTAACAGGAGTGGAAGAATTATGTATCCGAACTTCATTCTATTAATGAAATTGGCAGTATTTTCCTGATCTGTTGTGTACTGATTTATGGTAGTGTTTAGAGGCATCTTTGTTAGAAGGAAAGGGCCCACCTTCTTTTAGTGTTGACTAGTTAGTTAGTTGCTTATTTCCTTTATTTCGTTTGGTGTGGGATTGCAATTAGATTTCCTTTTGAGTTGTTGAAACAGTGTGAGAATCAAGCATAGGATTCTTCAATTATAGATTTTGTTGGTTTGCTGAAACAGTGTGAGCATTAAGCGTAGGATTCTTCAATTATAGATTTTGTTGGTTTGCTGAAACAGTGTGAGCATTAAGCGTATGATTCTACAATTATAGCTTTTCTTGGTTTGCTGAAACAATCAACTGAATAATGTGTAGTTTCTCTTTTCAAGTGTGTTATTGATTATTGTTGTTACACCTGTGATCTACTGTTGCATTTTACCATTATTTATTTCCTTTCATGAACTGCTGAAACTGGTAGATGGCATATGGATTTATAGAACATGAGGATTGATTTCCTTTATGGTTGAGTATTGCAATTGTGGATTGGATCCATTTTTATGATAATGATTTAGGATTTAACTTCTTGCAAAATCAATTTAGCTATTTCATTCTTGAAGAAGTCATTTCCAGAATTGATACAGTAGAAGGATTTGAACTCTCTTAATCTTTGGCAGTCAAATTAGTATTTGAAATTGGATTGAGCAGTGAGCAGAGCATAGACTTAGTAATTAGGCTACAACCATTCCTTGATAAGATTGGGTGACTTATAGTTGATTGATCAGTTACATAATGTTTATGCATATATTTTTCTTGATTACCTTTGAAATAGACAGACTTCCCTGGGTTGACAATTTATATTGAGCACTTTGTTTATGAATTAATAGGAAATTATAGTGACCAACATTTTGGCGCCATTGCTGGGGAAGGCAATTGGTAAACATAGAGTGTGGTTGATTAAGTCGTTTATAATTTATCTTGATTTTTGAGGTTGCAGGGACGATAAGACGCAGTGAAGAGATGTGCATCCTTCGACAGACTGAACGGGTTCCTACCGCAAAAACAAGGTATGGTTATTTAAGATTGCATGAATACAAAAAGAAATGAATGTGAAACCCCCAAAAGCACTAACTTTGTAGGTGGAAGAGGTTGTTGCAGTAATCCCAATTTAGGAAGGGCGACATTTGTTGATGAGATGATCCCCAGAGCTGGCTCCTCTATTGGAACTCTATTTTAGCGAACATATTCAGGAAGAGGGAGCTCTGTTCTCCCCAAGCTTGAATCATCAATATCAACCATGGAGAAGGTAATGGAAGTTTCAACTCCCACTTCTGATAAGCGACCTCCAAAAGATAAGGAAAGCACTATGGGTACAAGAAATCCAGAGGATATTTATCGGATTAACGGGTAGGAAGTAACTAAGAAGGAGTGGCCGGATTATCGACATAAATTGGAGGAATAAAGGAGAGAATAGCAGAAGAACGAGGGAGATATGAATAACGAATAAAACAGAGAATGCTAGAGGCTGATGATCATGAAGAAGAGATGGGGGATAATGGTAATAATAAACATGGCGAGCTAGTTGTTACACTTGAATTCCCCTTTCGACAAACACCCGGGGTGGCTCCAATGAAGAACATTTCACCCTCGGTATTGCCAAATTTGTATGGTAGTTATACTGAATATCCAGATGAGTTTCTCTTTGAATTTGACATTCTTTGTCGAAGTTATGATAATACCACCAGTGAACACAATTTAAAATTTTTTCCTGCTACTTTAAAGGGAAATGCCCTCCATTGGTTCATGAGTTTGGGGGGTGAGACTGTTACAACATGGGATCAAATGAAACGAGTATTCCTTGCTAAATATCAAGATTATTGCAGAACCAAGGATAGGAGGGAAGAATTGTTCAAAATGGTTCAAAAACAGGATGAAAGTTTGGAATATTTTGTAGAAAGACTTTTATATAATTTACAAAGATATGGTCATGATGATATTGGAAAGGTTGTTCTTAAAATCATCCTATTGCGAGGAATTAGAGAAGACTGCATGGATATGCTTAATTTGCTGGGAAGGGGGGACATCTCAAGGGATTATTTTGATCATACTGTGGATTTGATTTGAAGATACTCTAGAGGGTCTTCTAGAACCAACACAAGAGACCGAGATGTCCTTACAAGGGCACAAAATTCAGCCAGTGGTGGAGCTACATGAGCAAAAATAGGTAACCTTCTCAAAAATTTTAAAACTGATATGATGATTTCTATTTCATCACAATTGGATGTTTTGAAAGCAAAGCAGAGACAGGCCGAGGAAGATTTGGCATTGGACATATTTTGTGCAAAATGCAGAAATAAGCATCCATTGAGAGAATGCCCCCTTGACAAGGTCGAGGTATGTGGTCTATGTTATTTGGATCACAATACTAAGCATTTCCCCTTACTTCCAAAAATTAAGGAAGTCCTTCAGGCATCAAGCATGGATGTGGAACAAGCCTACTTCATTTCACAAAAGAAGCCCTGGAAACCTCGTGCTCCAGGTATGAATCCATATCCTACCACATCTTTTAATTCTTGTAATAATATGAACAATCAATTTCCTCCACAATATTCTTGTACCAATACTCAATGGAATCCATCTACTCAACCTACAATGCCATATCCTACTCCATGGATGTCATGGGAACCACAACCAAATCAACAAACCCCTTGGCCTCTAGGTTGGAGAAGTCCTTATCCAGGGAATCAATTTTCTCACCCATAGTATCAACAACCACAGCGACAACTCCCTACTAATGCTGCACCAATTGATGCACCACTACGACCTCATCTGCCTGCTCAACCTAATCCTAACCCCAACAATAAGGCAGTGCATCAATTTGAAACATCAAACATGCCAACTTACTCTATCACTCCTATCCCATTTAATGAATTACATATATGATCTGGGAGGGTGGTAGAACCTATTGTCATTGAGGATGTTCCATCCCCTATGACTGAATAAAGAATGAATAAATAGGCCGATATCCCAATCGGTACATCAATCCCCATTATTGAGGATGCTGAAACACTTGCTGAAACACCTGTTGAAACACATGTTGGAAATCCCCCTGTACAAATTCCAAGAAATACACCATACCCTGAGCGATTAGTTTCACATAAAGCAGCAGAGCAACCATGTTTCAGCCTTCTAGGGGAATTGGAAAATCTTTATGTTAAAATCTCATTATTGTAAGCCCTGCATGATGTACCCATCTATGCTAAAACTGTTAGAGATATGTGTGTGAAGAAACCAGGTAGGAAGCCTAAGGATCCTCTTACATTCCATGTGGTTGGGAAATTGTATGAATTAATGATGGGAAAGGTTCCTTTGGCTAAATACGATGATCCAGGAAATCTCACTGTTACAGTGCATATTGGGTATACTGAGATTCTCAATGTTTTAGTTGATTTGGGTGCAACAATAAATGTGATGACTATTAAAACCGTAAATAAATTGGGGCTCACTAATCTCAGACCAACCCCCATGGTATTAGAATTGGATGATAGATCCACGATTAGACCTGAGGGGATTTTGGATGACTTGGTAGTCTCCGTTGACTCATGGGAATACACCGCAGATTTTATTGTTCTACAACCTAAATCTCAATTGGGGGGGAATCCACTAATTCTAGGAAGACCTTGGTTGGCTACAACAGACGCATATATCAGCTGTAGATCAAGATCTATGACAATATATGATGGAAACAATATCAAAATATTGACCCTATATCCTCCATCCAAACCAAGTTTAGATGCTGAAATTCCATTATGGGTAGATATGGAAGAAGAAGAAAGCACTCAACCTCTTCTTACTATAGGGAGGGACTTGAATTTTAAAAATGAAACTGAGGATGACACCATCAGTAGTTTCATTAGTGAACCAACAACAGTTACCAAACATGCATATCAGATCCTGGATAGTGCCATGAGTGGATTTGATCAAGAAGAAATTACTGAGGATTCCTTGGCTAAAACATTTAAAGCTGAAACTTCTCCCATAATTGAGAATTCGAAGAGTGTTTCAATCGAGATTGAGCCTGGAAGAACCTTGAATGTTAATCCCAATCTATCACCTAACGAGTTGGAACATTTGACTACATTGTTGAAACAATATAAGGGAGCCTTTGCATGGGAATACATGGACATGAGAGGTATTCCCTCTGAGTTGTGTACTCACCACATTTACATTAAAAGTGATTGTCGACCCATATTTCAACCCCAACACATAATGAATCTAAATTTGAGAGACATCGTGAACGAGGAAATTCATAAACTTTTAAAGGCATGATTTATTTATCCCATTTCATGCAGTGTGTTATAGGTCAAATATGCACTTCTCCATCTGTGATCACATTATGCTGTCGATCACACAAAAGGACAACATGTATTGAAGAGCTAGATTGCCCTGGATGATGTATGGACTGAACCTACTCTCTTCAGCTGAGAATTTCCCTGATTTCCCTAATATTTTGACATGTGCGCTACTATGTGGGCAGTAAACCAGCGCACATCTGCTAGTATGCCCTACTTTGCTCAAGTAAAACTAGCGCACACCTTGGAAAAGTTGCAGGAACTTGTTGCAAAACACAAAAGTTGCGTCATGTGCGCTACTATGCCTTGAGTAAACTCACGCACATCTTAAGATGAAATCAAAAATATATTAAATTGACGAATTGGGATTAGTTGAAGTTGGTTCTGCAACTTCCCCAACCTCCCAATCCAACTACCTCTCGATTACAACTGCCTACCTTGTCGCATAAATACAAGGAGGATCCATGAGAGGAGACTAGTCTTAGATAGAAAGATAGAACTAGAGCTAGAAAGAATGCATTAAGGGTTGTTGCATTGGAGGAAAGTCCCAAGTCATTGTGAAGAGCAGGAGCCCGGGACTCAGTTGCAGAAACATCTCGACACATCAAGTATATTGTACTGATTCATGTTTCTTTGACAGTAAAAAGGTCGAAATACCCTTCCTGTCCCAAATCAGATGTCTATTGGATTGTATGTCTATTTGGCTTAATATATGATTATATTTGATGTTAAATTACTTTCTAATTTCATCATATTTATATATAGTCAAGATACGCTGAGGAATGTATCCTTTGTATTGTAGGATCATCAAGCGGGATATCAAGCGGGAGATCAAGTGAAAGCTAGGACTAGCCGTTGGTTAAAGGTATGTCTTTCGATATCCCGATCTATTTCATTTGCAATAACTAGTTGTAATGCAATTAATGTATTTACTTGTCAACCCTACCCAGTTGGTAGTGTCCATATCCTCACTATAAGGTAGAAATCCTGAACAACAGAGTGGCGACTCCGCTGGGGAGTGACCGATAGTTATTGTGCTCTAGGAAACCTAGTTTAGGGTTTTTTCCAGCCCCTTTTTCTCAGTTTTTGATTCTCTGAGAAGTCTGGTAGGTATTTGTTACATGTTCCTTACTGCTTGATTCATCTCAGTTTGTTGTTGCAAAGACTGTTTTCTGTCCTTTTGTGACATGTGCGCTGGTCTTCCCTACTAACAGTAGCGCATACCACCTGATGAGCGCTGCTCTTTACACTACACAGTAGCACATATGTCCTAGTGTGCGATGGTTTCTGCACTGCACAGTAGTGCATTTTCCTGTAGTGTTCAGTTTTTGGTTAGGGTTTGATTTTCGGTGGTTTGATTCCACTTCCATCCTGTTGCTTTTCCTTCTTGACTGATCACTGAGACTTCCATGTCTCTTTTGAGTCTTGTCGGCCTCTCTTGAGTCTTTTTAGTTTGTTTGCTTGCTTGAGTACTTGTTTGAGTGTCTTTGCTGCTTACTATCCCTTTTTGAATTTCATGCACTATTCTCTTTTGGACATAGCTGCATACTTTTATCCTAGTTGTTGTTGCAGTCATACAGACCTACATTCTTAATGTTTGTTGTCTGTTGCAACATTTAGCACGCTTTCACTTTGTCTTTTCCTTTCCATTAGGGTTTGGCTTCAATTTTGAGTCCTTAGGATTGCTTTCAAAAGGTTGCCTGGTTTAGATACTTTCTGATTGGCTTATTAGTTCAGTCCAAGTAAGTCAAATCTTTCTAGTTATCTTTCTGTTGAGTTCGTGTGTTGTTAAAGTTATTCTTGGTTCGCTTGCTTACTTTTGCTTGGATTAGTGTTTTCTTAGGGTTTTGATGCTTAGGAGCAACCTGTTTAGGTTTGTCGTTCTATCATGAGTGTGTCTTTTCCCTACTTCTTTTACATTCTGTTTCCAAGCCTCAAGTTTTTCTTTTGCAAAAACTTGGTAAGTCAAGTCTTCATCGAGTCTCTTGATTCGTTTGCTTTGAGCCATTTAGATGTTTGTCTTACACACGCTTTATATTTAGATCTTGCTTGCCTTTGTACAAGTTCTCTTTCGTTTACATTTATCAAAAAAGACAAAAATTGTTCAAATAGCTTAGTAGTAAGGTCTTGCATTATTTTGAGGTAGCATAGTTTGCTTTGAAATATTTAAAAGAAAAATACAAAAATAAGTTTGATTTTAGGATTGCCTAGTTTTCGATTTTTTTGAAGGAATATAAACGGAAAAGAGAAAAAAATTTGTGAATTTGAAAGCATTAATTTATATTCACTTTACTTTCTTAACAAACCATTCCACACACCGCACTACAACCCTTGAGTAACAAATAGCCCTTCAAAATAAATTATTAATAAAATTTATTAGCAACATTTGTTTTTTAGGTATACACGACATAAACTAGCTTAGGCTAGAGTTTCGAGCTTAAATGACCTTAAACTGCTCGGAACTGGATTCATTACTCAACAATCATAGTACGACTTTCATTTAGGTAAATCCATCTCTATCAAATAGTCCTGGGATGATCTACTCAAACCAGAGTTAAGCACGAGGCCGTGGGAGATTGGAATTGTTGAGGATATCCCCTCACTTTCCTCTCAACCATAAACCAAAGTTGACTCGCGTACGGGGGTCTTGTCGAACTTCGGGCTTTGCTACCCTGCCCATGCGTTTCGACTAAGCTGACGACTATCCCCCCATGTTATTTCGTATTGATGGTAGCCTTAGTATCAAACCTCTAGGATTCTACACAGGTAGAGTGGGCAGTTATTCCCACTTCACATTGGACAGACGTGGAAGGTAACCCTCTGGAAGTAATCCTGGGAATGCGGTTTGGTGATTCAAACGATTTCACCCAGTGGACCTCTGAAGGATGCCATGTAACTGACCGTCGATACTCTGTTAGTCTGTTCTGGGCCCTAATCATCCCAGACTTGCTTCCGAGAGGATTTGTCATTGTTTGCCTGGTTTGATTACCTAGGACCTTTTTAGTGGTGTGCTCTTTGTGCCGTTTATTTCTTGTTGGCCTTATATATTTCTATCCCGTTGAATCAGAAACTATGGATAGCATCCCGGTGAGCACCAATCAAGGAATCCCTATTGAAGGGGATCCTTGTGCTTTTCCATTCATTGGGAACATTAGTACTCCCTTAATGGCTACCTTGAATCTTCCGGGATTCACTATAGGGCTACTGGTTTGGTTGTTTTCCACTCCGAACACCTTGCATGCTCCCGAGGATTCTCAAGTAAGCACCTCACATCAAGAGCATCAGAACCCTATGCCTGCTTCGCCAGTAACATCTTCTCCTCCTCCTTCTACCTCATGTGGTGAAAGTAGTAATACTAGTAACCAGCAGTCTAAAAGGAATAGACAGAGGAAGAATAGGAAGAAGATACCAAAGCAATGGGGCAGCCACCCAACCTCGGGAATTCATGCTAGGGGAACCCACCCAGCCTCTGGAAGTCATGCTGGGGGAACCCACCCAACCTATGGAGGTCATGTTGGGGGAAAAATTTCAGTCATTGTAACTCATACTGAACCTCTCCACCCAGCTCCTGAAGGTCATGCTAGGGGCACCTACCTAACCTCTGGTGTTCATGTTGGGAGAACTCACTCAGTCAATGGAAATCATACCGAACCTCGCCACTCAGCCTCTGAAGGTAATGTCGGGGGCATCTACCCAGCCTCTGGAAATCATGCTGGGAGCAAAATTTCAGTCACTGCAAATCATACTGAAAGCATGTCTTCAACCACTGTTGCTCATGTTGAGGACACGTCATTGATCACTGCTAGTCATATTAATGACAAGTCACCAGTTACTATGAGTCATACTGGAGACACTGAATCGGCCACTGCAAGTCATGCTGAGAATGTTAACATTGTTGGCAAACCTAATAAATAGAAGCTTAAGTTCCCTTGTAAGTTTTGCAAGGTAGACCACCTGACCTATTTGTGCCCTGTACCTCCAGATGTGCAAAGAGTGTGGTCCATAGTTCAAAATTCTTCTGCTTCTGAGCAACTAGCCACTGCAAGTCATGCTGGGGGAAAACTGTCAGCCAATGCTAGTCATGCAGAGAGTACTATTGTTATAAATGAGTCTAAGCTTATAGGATGGAAGCAAAAATTCCCTTGTAAACTTTGTAAGGGAGATCACCTTACTCATCTGTGCCCTGCTATTACATAGGTGCGGAGAGTGTGGTCCATGTTTGAAGGATACTCTGCTCCTGAATTGTCTATAGATTCCCAACAGCTAGATCAACCTTTGGTTGATGAAGTGGTTGAACAAGTGAAATCTTTGGTCAACCCCACTATTCCTTCGGAGAGTGAAGTGATCGAATCGATGCAATCTTTGACCGATCCCATTAGTCCTTCGGAGACTGATGCACCTATCCCTGAAGTCTTCTGCATTACCAATTCAGATGTTTTTGAAAAGGGGGCACTTCATCTATGCTGAGTGAACCCCTACCAAGCTTTGGGATCATTTCCTTTGATTGGAATAGTCTAACTGGGCCTCGCCTTCCTTCTGCTACACCTTTCCAGATAAAGGTTGATATCGAAAACCATGCGGTTCACCGATGTATTGTAGATGAAGGAGCCTCTGTTAGTATCTTATCCCCTTATGCTTGGAGAGATTTAGGTTTTCCTAACCTTATTCCAGCTGTGAATTGGCCGTTGAATTTCGATAAAAGACCTATTGAACCGTTGGGATTCCTCCCTCAGGTACCTGTTACTTTGAGTGGAAAAATAGTCTTAGTTGATATTATGGTTTTAAATGACCCTATGGATTTTGACATGATCCTCAGGTGTGATTACGTATATGCTATGCAGGCTGTGGTGTCTATGCTCTTTCGTGTGATGCATTTTCCTCATAATGAAAGCATTGTGACTATCGATCAGCTTACATTTGTTGATTCCTCTTATTACCCAACTATAGACCAAGTGTATCCCTCGCTAGTAGGCACTACCATGTCACAATCAAATATTGTGGCATATTGTTCCTTGAGTCCAATTGCTACTGAGAAGAAGCCTCTGAATTCATGCTTACCTTCTTGGGACTGGGTCCTGGCAATTGACCAGGTGATGACTCCATCTAAATGTTTAGACATGAGTTCTATTTGGGATGATATACTTCCATCTGATGAAGTTTTCCTAGAGTCTATAATGCAGTCTGCCATTCATTTGGACATTGATCCACCCACGAGCATTCTTCCACCTTCACTTCGAGCTCATTAAAAACAATAAGGAAGTTACGAGCAGTCTTCTACCTTTCCTTCGAGCTCATTAAAAACAGTAAGGGGGCAACGAGCATTTCTTCCACCTTCACTTAGAGCTCGTTAAAAATAGTAAGGAGGCTATGAGCATTCTTCCACCTTCACTTCGAGCTCGTTAAAAATAGTAAAGAAGTTACGAGCATTCTTCACCTTCACTTTGAGCTCGTTAAAAATAGTAAGGAAGTTATGAGCATTTCTTCCACCTTCACTTTGATCTCATTAAAAAAAATAAGGAGGCTACGACGATTTTTTCCACCTTCACTTCGAGCTTGTTAAAAATAGTAAGGAAGTTATGAGCATTCTTCCATCTCTCCTTTGAGCTCGTTAAAAACAATAAGGAGGTAATGAGTTTACTTTTTCGGGCTCGTTAAAACTTTACGAAAAAAATATTTATAGAGGTCTTTCATGCTCTTGTTTGACTCTTTAAATATGACAAGATTGCTGAGTATAGTTGTCCTTTTAGACTCGTTAAAGGATTTGATGCGACATCCACTTAGGTATAAGTTTACCCCTTTTCCGGACCTCTGTGGATAATTTACGAAAAAGGTATACTCTAGTCATACGTGGCTAGAAGAGTTCTTCTCTCATTGTTTTAAACCTTTTCGGGGGAGGAGGCTAATTATACGAAAAAAGACCTTTTGGAGCCTTCTTTAGGGTTTTCAGGCTCTTGAAATATGAAAACACCAAGCGAGCACTCACCTACTCGGCCTCCATGTGAAATCCATGAGAGGGTAAATAGAGGATTGTTTAAGTTTTTTAGACTCTATAAACAGGAAAACACATGCGAGCATTAACCTACTTGGGCTCGATATTAAAATCCACGAGTAGGTGTATGGAGTTATTGTTTAAGTTTTTCAGACTCTTTAAAATTGAAAACACCGGCGAGCAAGAACAGATCTCGGCTCAATACTAAAATCCAGAGATCAGTACTATAGAGTATTCTTCTATCTCTTCTTCGAACTCTATAAACAATGAAGAAGGTCCTGAGTCTTCCTCCCATGGGCTCGTTAAACTTTTACATGTTTGGGCTTATTGAGTTTTCTATCTTTCTTGGACTCATTAAAACAACAAGAAGGACATTCTTTTACCAAAAATAATAAGGGATAAGAAGGGTATATCACATCTTTTTCAGTTTCAAAGGCAGTTAAGTCAGTCATATTCTTGAACACAACACCTACTTGAGTCTTTCATGTCAGTTGGGTTTTAGTTTTTGACCTTAGGGTGAACCTAATCTTCGATTTTTTTCTCCCCCGGTTGGTTATTCTTCCAACCATATGGAGGGTCTGTCAATGTCTCCTACATTGCAGGATTATATCACTTCCTCTTCATGTTGAAAACTGCCTAAGTCACTTTGTATTGTGCTCACTGTTCAAGGATACAGCCTGTGTCGGCCATTCTGCAGTTTACCTTGACTTCATGTGTCGGCCATCTTGGTGTCATTTTGTTTCATCTTGTTACTCATCCTACTCCACATTAGCTCATACCTGTGAGTGTTCCTCGTGTTGGATGATGGAGGATGCATTAAGGCCTCCCTTCCAACGGACTTCTTCCCATCGAATTCAACTCATTATGCTCTGGGAATGAAGTTTCAAGTTTTGGTTAGTACCTTGGGGATTGCAGTCATCAGTGGCATTTTACCTCACTGTTGAATAAATGGGAATACATCAATGTCTCTTATTCAATAGGTTCCTCAAGTGTTCGACTTCAAGTCCTCTTATTCACACTTGTTGGATCATACTAAGTACCTTGGACCCCATTATCATTATCGATGAAAGTCCTTGCGTTTGTTAACGATATACATCAATGACTGGTAATCAAACGATACCCCCCATGTTCGAATTCAGCTCATTTATTCGCATGGTTAGGGTTTGTACCTTGGGTTGTTTGGATGAAGAACTTGGGATTATTATAGCATCACCTTGTTTACGTTATCACCCAAGTTGCGCAAGACTAAGCCTCACTCATTTTGGCTTTTCATGAGACAAAGATCCAGTTTGTTTTTATGGCTATGATATCTCATTTTGACATGGATCCACACTTATATTTCAGTGACCATGCTCTAATATATACATCTCCTATTTATGTGTCAGAGATCATACTACACATCTATATGATGTCAAGATTGTAATTGCTCGTTGACCTTGATCGTTGTTTTAGGTGTTTTTTGTGACTTGGTTCTGTGGTTTCTTGCTCCTCCTCTGAGTTGGACTTATAATGTATTTCGGCCATCATTCCCTCTGACCTCACACATTAGGGGGCATCTCTTATAGGTCAAATATGCACTTCTTCGTCCGTGATCACATTATGTTGTCGATCACACGAAAGGATAACATGGATTGAAGAGTTAGATTGCCCTGGATGGTGTATGGACTGAACCTACTCTCTTCAACTGACAATTTCCCTAATTTCCCTAATCTTTTGACATGTGCACTACTATGTGGTCAGTAAACCAACACACATCTGCTAGTATTCCCTACTTTTCTCAAGTGAAACTAGCACACACCTTGGAAAAGATGCAGGTGCTTGTTGCAAAACACAAAAGTTGCGTCCTGTGCGCTAGTATGCCTTGAGTAAACTCGCGCACATATTAAGATGAAATAAAAAACATATTAAATTGACGAATTGGGATTAGTTGAAGTTGGTTCTACAACTTCCCCAACCTCCCAATCCAAATAACTCTCGATTACAACTGCCTACCTTGTCCCATAGATACAAGGAGGATCCATGAGAGGAGACTAGTCTTAGATAGAAAGATAGAACTAGAGCTAGAAAGAATGCATTAAGGGTTGTTGCATTGGAGGAAAGTCCCAAGTCATTGTGAAGAGCAGGATCCCAGGACTCGGTTGCAGAAACATCTCGACACGTTAGGTATATTGTATTGATTCATGTTTCTTTGACAATAAAAAGGTCAAAATACCCTTCCTGTCCCAAATCAGATGTCTATTGGATTGTATGTCTATTTGGCTTAATATCTGATTATATTTGATGTTAAATTACTTTCTGATTTCATCATATTTATATATAGTCAAGATATGCTGAGGAAGGTATCCTTTGTATTGTAGGTTCATCAAGTGGGAGATCAAGGATGGAAAAAAAAGTCCCATATGATTTTCTGCCGTCAACGATACAGATTAAAAGCGCAATAAGCAGAAAATATACCTCAATCGTTGGTGATAGCTAGATATAAAATTAAAGCATATAAGAGATCTAGAGAGCTAGATAGAAAATAGATTATTTATAAAAGAAGGTCACGGTGAGAGAATTTTTTTCTAAAATTATTTTACACTACCCTATTATTCTATCCTTGGGAATATAGGGTATCCCAAGACCTCCCCCAGAATGAATCCCCGGACCTGTGCCCCCCACCATAGGTGTCGTTGCGCTACTCCATCAGGCCTAAGGGATTGCAACAACTGTTTGCTTTAAAATGCAAAATCTCTTGCAATCTTGGTGATATATACTTTGTCTAGTTGCACATTGGGTGCCCTCCTAGAGATACAGTAGACTACTTGAAAATTTTTGTTTGCAAATGCAAGTTGTCAGTTGCACCAGCCTTAAATTCCACGTAATGTTGCCATCAAAGAGTTGGGAACTGTTGCTCTATGAAGGGATATTTTGATAGTTTGTTACTTTGTTTCCATTAAAAAAGATATACTATTTCGAACACTCCGTTGTAGTAGCTTTTTCGGGTCATGAAGATTAAGGACATGAAATAACTGTTGGAGGTTGTGATGTTCCAAAATTGTTTTAGAGTCAGGTGGTGGATTTTTCTTGTCCTTTTGCACCAAAAATACATTCAAAATCATAAATTTAAATATGATATTGCTTTTATTGGTTTATCTGTTATGGTTTCATTTCATGGAGGGATCATAGATATATGTTGTTGCACGAAATTGCAATTAGGCAGCGCTCCCCAGTGTATCATGACAAGGGACTAATCACCTCTCGTGGATCCTTGAAATCTGGCGGTGGTGAGTTTACCAATCACCTGCGGGTTTTGGTGTAACGACAACCGTACTACCAACAATTGGTATCAGAGCAAGAGGTCACGAGTTTGATACACACTCGGCTCGCGCTGAGGGGGAGATTGTTGCACGAAATTGCAAGTAGTCAACGCTCCCTGGACCTATTCCCCCCACCATAGGTGTCGTTGTGCTACTCCATCAGGCCTAAGGGATTGCAACAACTGTTTGCTTTAAAATGCAAAATATCTTGCAATCTTGGTGATATATACTTTGTCTAGTTGCACATTGGGTGCCCTCCTAGAGATACAATAGACTACTTGAAATTTTTTGTTTGCAAATGCAAGTTGTCAGTTGCACCAACCTTAAATTCCACATAATGTTGCCATCAAAGAGTTGGGAACTGTTGCTCTATGAAGGGATAGTTTGATAGTTCCGAAAAAACTAGATGCAATAGTTGATCCACAATATGATTTTTTCACCACTTATAGTCCAAATATGCTCAACGAATGCAATGCTTTCGGAATTATGAGTTTTTCATATAAATTTAGTCTAAGAAACATCAATTAGGGAAAAAAAGGTCATATTTGTTGTCTTGTGATATTGTTTAAATCACTAGATCCATTATTGGTGCACAAATAACCTAATCATGTTTACCAAAATAATCTTGGAGGCAATTGCTAACCCAACAATGTAGTGGTTTGAGGACAAGTAATGATGCTTTTGTCTAACAAGAAAGGTTTAGTATAAGAGGATCTTGCTTCCCACCTCTAAATATTGTCATGGACAGTGGTCATCCATGATAACAAAGACCTCTTAATGGTACATATATTCAACTCACATGTGAAAGAATCTTTACAAAGAACAATGTCGTTATTCAACTAGGTGTTGTTAATTATGCTTGAAATTGAGAAGAATTTATTAAGACATAAGATCATTACTCCCTTCCTAATAAGGTTAATTCCTCAACACATATTTACAATGCACAGAACAATTCATAATACATGTAGCTCACTTATTGGCCAATTCTTTTCAAGTTTGTACATCCTAAATGAAAAAAATCTAGTTCAATAAATATATTTAAGAAATGCAAAAAGTAATTATTTAAAGGATACTTAAGAAAACCTAATAGTGGTTATTTAAAATATAGAATGTAATTTTGATAAATATTCGAAACTCGTTGTTCAAAAAGTGTCACGAAAATGTAAATAATTCTACCAAACACTTTGATTTTATCAATCCAAAGCACCTTCTACTATTGTTTTACACAATGTGCGCCATCTAGTATTATAGATAACATGTCCACGTTAGAACATGAATATTTTCAGATAAATCACATCCTACACTTTTTTTATCTAAACAAGAATCGCACTCTATACTTTTTTTCTGACCAATTCCCTCTAAACAAGTCCGATATGAGTTTGTGCCATCAACAATCCAGATTAAAAGCGCACTAAGCAGAAAACAGATCTCAACCATGTAAATTTTAATCCAGTGATCACTACTTCCTCTGTATAGCCCTGAGATCTCAAGCAGTTTGAGTCTCTATAAATCAATAATTCTCTAAAGAAATAAAACTCAACATCTATAGATATCTTTACCACATAAACACAAGCAATCACACATATGACACTGCATATACCCTGGAAATCCCAAATGGGGAAAACCAATAATCCTGTGGATCTTTCTTCTATCTCGAGCCTAGAGAAATATATGGAATAATAAAATACAACAATGTTACCTCAGATGTAATGGCCAATCTTGAATGGGTCAAAACCCTAGATCTGCATGCATCATCTGATGCATGCACTAAGGAAATGTGCCCTAGCTGCCAATCTGGATCTGAGTCTATCTGCAGGTAGCTTTGACTGTACTACCTCTCTCAACCCTCTGCTCTGATCTTCTCTGCTCTGGAAGAAGGCCAAATGCTCAATTGGTGAATGCACCCTTCCTCTGCATGGAAAATTGTTCCCTCCCCTCTGGATTTCAAATGCTCGTACTGGATCATATCTTAGTAGATTTGAGCTCTGATCGTCACAGACCTTCCTCAAACACTGAGGCAAGGCTACCCTGAAAGTCTCAGACACTCAATCGGTATATCGAACTCTAAATGAGATCCTCTCTCCTCAGGTAATGCTCCCCTCTCCCTCTCTGTAATGTTTCCTCCATAATCTCTGTAGAATCCATTCAAGTGAACTATATCAGTCCACATATCTGGGTGCCAAGTTCCTCTAGAGAAAGTGGTGTCTGATCCAAATCATACCTCACCACTCTCCATCATGTATAAGCTCCTCTCTCTCTCTCTCAGAAAGTTACCCTACATGAACTAATGCACCCTCCTCACTCCGGACAGATCACTCTTTGATAATTCAATTGAGCAACCTCATCTGAGGACCCCCTGCCTCTATATATAATCTCACCGATCAATTAGGTTTACCAAAAACCTAATATCTATGCATGCAAAAAGTCACTTTTGCATGCATCTTTTAATTACTAACTGGCCATGCAAATATCATGCACGCAAGAGGTAAAACACCCCAGAAGGCCCGCATGCAGTCACCAATGGACTCATGCCACAGAGTAGAGTGTATATCACCCTCTACTCCATAATGGTTCTTAGACTGCTGATGTAACTCCAAGCAAGGCATTTGAATCATGGAGGACATCCCAAGATACTATAAAATCTAACACTCCCTCTTATTGAGGGAAGTCAAAGCACTAATGCTTGGATCCAACAAGTCCCCTAAAATTGAAACTAGCCCAATTGTCCTACATGTCACTGTTTCCCTCTGACCTGAAGTATCCTGATCTAGCTCCATCAAAGAAGCCCCCTGATCTACCACTGACTTTGTCACTGAACTCTGATTCATAATACCTATGAATCTTTGTTGTAACCAATCCCGAAGACTGTTGTCAAATGGATCCATTGGTATGTACGTGGACTTCCTCTGTCTCTGACCTAACTCAACTCTCCCTTGAGCTAAGTCCATGTCCACCATATCGTACCAAATCATTCTCTGACTGGTTCCTGTATGAGCATCATGCTCATCCATCCAAGGGCTCAATCCCCTGTATCTCATAATCATCATCATGAGCATCTTGCTCATCCATATGATAACCAAATTCACTCCTCTGATCCTCATCATCATGGTGATCATCTCGCTCACCCATCTCCTGACTGGACTCACATCTCCTATCATCATCTCTACTGTGATAATCTCACTCTCTATCTCCCTCCAACTTTGAAGAGGATGCACTCAGCTAACCTGATGTGCCAGAGGTGGGTTGTCCCCAAATCAAGTACTCATCGTCGATCCTGTGACCCATCAAGACTGGGTCAACTCCCATAGGATACGTGAAGATGAGCTCCCTCTGGAATACCACTGAATAACTGACATCATTCAGAGCTTCCACTAAGAGTATACTCCCTCTCAGTCCTAGGATGAACAACACTCATGATACCTCCAGTATCTCTCCAAGGTCAAGTAGAAACTGAACTCTACCCACTCCCATGAACGAGTGATCGGTCCCCTGCACATCCCAAATCATCTTCACAAGAGTGTGATCAAGGATGATGAATGCATCTCACATTCCGTTCATGTGACTATTCTAGATGCATTCAACCCTCCATGTCTAATCAACTTGAATCTTCGACTGAGTGTTGTCATGACTTGACTGATATGAGGATAATGAGAACTCCCTCTCAAACCGAGAGGTAAACACATCCACCTCCTATGCTGCTGCCAACTTCTCATCCTTTTCATGCTTACCTTTCTTCTTATGTGGACATTGTACCGCATAGTGTCCATAATCATTGCAGGAAAAACACTTGATCTTGGTCAAATCCTTCTTCTGTTTGAACCGTTGTTTTCCTTTTGCTGCAAGTGCCACATCCTCCTCCTATGGAATGGTGGAAATTGATCCCTAAATATAACCTCTCCGGATCTCCTCTTGGGTGAATTCGTCCCACAAACGATCCCACTTGGGGAGATTCTCTCTAGCAATGATGGATTGGACAAATACTTCCCATGGCATGGTCACGCCATTCAGGGCTTGTCTTACCAAATCCTTATCCTCAATATTTTCACCCAAATCATCCCTCACCTGAGTGATCTTGGTGAGATATGTATACATGCTCTCCTCCTTGCCCATTTGTATACTTCTTAGTGTTTCTCTGAGAACCATCTTCCTGTTGGCGTTAGAACTCTGGTACAAACTAGTCAATGCATCCCACATCTCATATTATACATTGTCTTTGGCCGAGACATGTGGAATGACATGATCCTTGACAGAATCAAGTAGCATCTGATGGAATTGTGACTGGATTTGTGACTGTACTGTTCACAACATCCCATAGTTCGTACTATTTCAACAAGAGTACAATCCGTGCCCTCCATGCACTATAGTTGGAGGCCCCATCCAATCGGTCCTCTACTCTCAAGCTAGTGGCCATACTCTATGAACTGAAAGACTAGAACACACAATGATACAAGAATATCTCCTGATCACAGATTTGGCCTCCCCTCGCACAGATCTGATAGATCTATCTCAGATATATCCTCCAAACTCACAGATCTGATAGATATGACCTCTACAACCACAAATATGAGATCCTCTCTTCAGATCTGGTAGATATGGTCCCTATATTCACTGATATTAGTGTGAATGATCTCCCTGACCCTTACCAGGGCTCTGATACCATGTAAATTTTAATCCAGAGATCACTACTCCCTCTGGATAGCCCTGATATCTCAAGCAGTTTGAGTCTCTATAAATCAATAATGCTCTAAATAAATAAAACTCAACAACTATAGATCTCTTTACCACATAAACACAATCAATCACACATATGACATTGCATTACCCTTGAAACCCCAAACGGGGAAAACCAACAAACCTGTGGTAATTTCTTCTATCTCGAGCCTAGAGCAATATATGAAATAAGAAAATACAACAATTTTACCTCAGATGTAACACTCAATCCTAAATGGGTCAAAACTCTAGATCTGCATGCATCATCTGATGCATGCACTAAGGAAATGTGCCCTAGCTTCCAATCTAGATCTGAGTCTATCTACAGGTAGCTCTGACTGTACTGCCTCTCTCAACCCTCTGCTCTGATCTACTCTGCTCTATAAGAAGGCCAAATGATCAACTGGTAATTGCACCCTTCCTCTGCATGGAAAAGTGCACCCTCCCCTATGGATGTCAAATGCCCGTACTGGATCAGATCTGAGCTCTGATCATCACAAACCTTCCTCAAACAATGAGGCAAGGCTACCCTAAAAGTCTCAGACACTCAATTGGGAGATCGGACTCTGAATGAGCTCCTCTCTCCTCAGGTAATGCGCCCTTCTCCCTCTCTAGAAGTCGTCCTCCACAATCTCTGCAGATATCTATCAAGTGAACAATCTCATTCCATAGATATCGGTGCCAAGTGCCTCTAGAGAAAGTGGTGTCTGATCCAGCTCAGATCTCACCACTCTCCCTCCTGCAGAAGCTCCTCTCTCTCTCATAAAGTCTCCCTGCATGCACTAATGTGCCCTCCTCACTCCTGACAGTTCACTCTATAATAATTCAACTAATCAACTTCATCCGAGGACCCCCTACCTCTATATATAATCTCACCGATCAATTAGGTTTACCAAAAACCTAATTCCTTTGCATGCAAAAAGTCAGTTTTGCATGCATCTTTTAATTACTAACTGGCCATGAAAATCTCATGCATGTAAGAGTCAAAACACCCTGGAAGGTATGCATGCAGTCAACGATGGAATCATGCCACATAGTAGAGTGTATCTCATCCTCTACTCCATATTGATGCCTATATTGTTGATGTACCTCCATGCAAGGCATATGAATCATGGAGGACATCCCGAGATACTATAAAATCTAACAAACCATTGGCAATAGCTAGATAGAAAATTAAATCATATAAGAGAGCTATCACACCAATGGCTTGATCGATATTTTAAAGAAGATCTACATCATTCACAGGATATCAAACCTTCATCGGAAAAGTAAGATTTCTAGGTAGAACTCGACACCGACTTAAATATCCATCTAAAAATTTAAGTCAGAAAGTTCACTGAGATCTGTCCTTACCACCATATGCAATGATTGTTATGATATATAAGGTCAGAGTAAGATACATCGCGTAGGATAAAGAAAAACTAAAACACCTCATTTTCCCGGGGGGTTTTAGAACCAAAATCTTTCTTGAAAATTGCAAGATTTGCAAATATGTAATTTTAGTAATAAAAAATATGTGATCTAGGCTAAATGACAGATTTTGGAACTACCCAAATCGTCGAAATTGCAATTTGAGCAGTGGAAATTGCAATGTAAACAATTGTTCCTCTGTCAGATTCCATCAAAGGGGGCGTTTTGATTGTTCCATATAAGGATAGCCTATTTGCACCAACTATCCCACCAAATTTCCAACTATAAGTTCCCCTAACTCGAAAAAGATATAGGACAATACATACACTTAAATTGTCATTAGTGAAGAATTTAAGGATCTTGAAAGCATAAAATTTTAATAATAGAAAAATCAAAACTCATATTTTAGCTCTCTAAACTATGAAGAGCATTAGAATTGAGCAATTACCAGTTTATATGCTTCTAAGTCGAGGGGCGCAGGATATCAAAAAATACATTCAAGGCTCCAGTTCAGACAATTGCAATGTATCCAAGTAAGTAAAAAATTTCATCTTTTGAGTATGATAATCACCTATAATGGCTATGTAGTTACTCAAAACTCAGTTCCTAGTTTCCTAATATTCTCCGTATCTACTATCCTCATATCTTTCCCCCTTTTTAGCATTTAAAATCACGACTACTTCTGTAGTGCCACACAAACCTTAAAATGGGTAGGAAGAAATATGATACGTCTCACTCGACCTCTTTCGTAGCCATTTCAAACTAGTTATACCTTTCTCACACCTCTTCAACTCATTTACCATATTTTATAGACCGGTGGGCTGAGGTTGGTCCTCCTTGTACCAAAATATCAGCCAAAAAATTGATAGGAGCAGCCCTCTGGAAACTTCAAAATGTTAAAGGAAAATCAACCAAAATGGATATATTTTGGAAGTCCCAGCTAGCCCAACATTTAGTCCCTAATGTTTTCCTGTTTCTTGAATTCGTTCAGTTATGCGCTAGTAATTATGATAGTGCAAAGGGAGTCACCAAGCCCAATGATGGAAGAACCCTCTTCAAGATTTATGTTAAATCCATCACAGACATGTTGGGAACTACAATTGATGGGACTCAACCATTTTCCCTGGAAAAACAAGTTGAATATTATGCAAACCAAGATCCCTCTCAGAAAGAGAAGATAAAGACGTCTGGTATATGTACCAAAATAGTAGATAGGTCATCTTGATCCCTAGATGCGAGCCAACTTGTCACCGTGGAACCAATAAAATCTATTTGTCTTTACCATCATACTGGGTAAATATTATGACGATAAGCTTAATGACGGAATGATAGCTTTGATTGATAGATATAATAATGATAATATTTCTAATCTCAATTATGAAAAATCCCTAGAAGTAGGGATCAAAAACCAGTTAGTAGCATTTGAAGAAACTGGGGTTTTTTGGTTGTGGAGCCAGATCTTCCAGTCTCATAGATGATGATTCAGCCGTGTTCGTACCCCAGGTTTGGTTATGATCCCGACCTGACGCTCAAGGGGTTTGGGGGCGTAGCCCCCTCGAAAAATTTTTGGGGCTGTTTTCACACCAATTTTCGGGCCCATGGTTTTGGGTAACCCGTGGTATTTTCCCATTGTATTTCCCTTATAAAAGAAAGACATTGTAACATGGCTAGGGTTAATGATGTATTAGGTTTTATGCATTGTAAAGATCTTTGAGATCTGTGAAGAGAGACTGTGAGACAGTGAAGAGGAAGTGCAGCAGTTTTGCTGCAGGTTGTATCCCTTCACTTTGCTGGACGGAATAATAATAAGGACTGGAAACTTCAGTGTGGACGTAGTCCAAGTTGGGGTGAACCATGATATATTTGTGTCTCTCTTGTAATGTGTGTGTGATTATATTTGCATTTTTGTTTATTTTTATTGCTCTGTGATCCTGTTTTTCTAACAATTGGTATTAGAGCCGAAGGTTTATTTAGCAGATAAACCCCCAGGAAGCTAGGGTTTCTGGTTCGAGTGGGAGCAATGGCAGAAGAATGAAAGTTTAAGGTCGAGAAGTTTAACGGCCAAAAATTCCAGTTATGGAAGATGCAAATGGAGGACTATCTGTACCAGAAGGATCTATTCCTATCGTTGGGAGGAAGAGAAAATCAGTCGGTGGCCATGAAGGACGAAGAATGGGAGGTTATTGACAGAAAGGATCTGGGAACAATACGGCTGAGCCTGGCTTCGTCGGTGGCTTTCAATATCTCAAAAGAAACGACAATGGAGGGTTTGATGAGCGCATTGGGTAAGCTGTATGAAAAACCCTCGGCCTCCAACAAGGTATTTTTAATGAAGTGTTTATTTAATATGAAGATGTCTGAAGGTGGATCTGTTACTGATCATTTAAATGAGTTTAATACGGTTACAAATCAACTAAGTTCTGTAAGTGTGAACTTTGATGATGAGGTTAGGGCTCTTCTAATCTTGTGTTCATTGCCAGAAAGCTAGAATAGCTTGGTCATGGCTGTAAGTAACTCTGTCTCTGGTTCAAACACCTTAAAATTTGATGATGTTATTAGTGTTATTCTTAGCGAGGAAATGCGAAGAAAAAGCACATATGAGACATCAGGTAATGCATTGACGATGGAGAGCAAGGGGAGACAAAAGGAGAGAGGAAAGAGCCAAGGTAATTGTGGCAAGTCTAAAACAGGAAGATCCAAGTCTAGACTAGGAAAGATAGAGTGCTGGAACTGTGGAAAGAAAGGACATTTGAAGAAAGACTATAGATCTCTAAAAAAGAAAGGAGATGCACAGAAGGAAACTACCCAAGAAGCAAATGTAGCAGGTGATGTGTTACAAGATGCTTTGATTCTTGCATTAGATAATACTAGTGATTATTGGGTAGTAGATTCAGGAGCTTCATGTCATGCTACACCCCATAGGAAATACTTTCATGAGTATGTTCCTGGTGATTTTGGACATGTTTTATTGGGTGATGATGAGCCATGTAAAATTGTTGGAATGGGTAAGGTATAGATAAAAGTTAAGAATGGAACTGACTGGTTGTTGAAAGTTGTTATGCATATTTCTGCTATGAAAAGAAATCTGATCTCAATAGGGCAGTTGGGAGATGGCGGCTGTCGATCTATGTTCGGAGAAAAGTGGTGGAAGATCACTAAAGGATCAATGGTGATAGCAAAAGGAGACATAGTAGGTGCGTTGTATTTATGTCCTCATAATACTAAACATTCTATCTCTTTAGCTTCCACAGGAACAGATACAGCATCGTGGCATCACAGGCTTGGCCACATGAGTGAGAAGGGGATGCAGATTCTCCACTCAAGGAAGTTGCTTCCAGATTTGAAGCAGGTAAGTTTGGAATTCTATGAAAACTATGTTTATGGAAAACAGAAGAGAGTCAAATTTCTCAGGGTTGGGAAATAGAAGAAGAATTAAAAGTTAGAGCTAGTGCATACAGATGTATGGGGACTGGCTCAGGTACAATCTCTTGGTGGATCTCATTATTATGTTACATTTATTGATGATGGAGCTAGGAAAACTTGGGTTTATTGCATTAAAAATAAATCTGATGTGTTTGCTACTTTTAAGAAATGGAAAGCTTTGGTTGAGAATGAGACAGGGAAAAGGTTGAAGTGTCTCAGAGCTGATAATGGAGGTGAGTACTACGGCAAGGAGTTTGATAGTTACTATTCATACAATGGGATTCGTAGAGAGAAGACAGTCCCAGGAACACCACAAGAAAATGGTGTGTCAGACAGGATGAACAAAACGATCATGGAGCGTGCAAGGTGTATGAGACTACATGTAGGGTTGCCCTTATAGTTTTGGGCGGATGCTGTAAATATTGTTGTTTATTTAATAAATGGAGGACCTTCACGTGCTTTAGATGGTGGTATTCCAGAGGAGGCATGGACAGATAAAAAGGTAAACTACTCATTTTTTAGAACGTTTGGTTGTGAAGCATTTGTCCATATTGATAAAGAAAATAGAACAAAGCTTGAAGCTAAATCCAAGAAATGTACCTTTATTGGATGTGGGGTTGATGAATTTGGTTATCATTTATGGGATTATGAAAATAACAAAATCATCAGGAGTAGAGATGTAATATTCAATGAAAAGGTCATGTATAAAGATTAGTTGCAGGGAAAGAAACAGGAAAAGGAAAACACAGAGTACACAGTACTTGATGAAATTGAAGAAAATGAAGTTCCAAAGGTGCCAAAAAATCAAGAACAGCAGCAAGTACCTGAAACTCCAGCAACTGTAAGAAGATATACCAGGTTAAGTAGACTCCCTGAACGATACTCTCCTTCAATGTATTATTTTTTGATGACTGATGCTGGTGAACCAGAATATTATGAAGAAGCAATGCAGGTGGAAACTAGAAAGAAGTAGGAGCAAGGCATGAATGAGGAGATGGACTCATTGGTAGGAAACCAGACTTGGGATCTGGTTCACTTTCCTATTGGTAAAAGAGCATTGCAGAACAAATGGATTTACAGGTTGAAGGAAGAAGAAGGAGGCAATAAGAGGTACAAGGCCATACTTGTTGTAAAGGGGTTTGCACAGAAGAAAGGTATATATTTTGATGAAATATTTTCTCCTGTTGTTAAGATGACTTCAATTATGACTATCTTAAGTCTAGTGGCGGTAGAAGATTTGCATCTTGAACAGTTAGATGTAAAAACAACCTTTCTCCATGGGGATTTGGAGGAAGAGATATATATGCAGCAGCCACAAGGGTATGAGGTCAAAGGTAAGGAGAATTTGGTGTGCAGGTTGAAAAAGAGCTTGTATGGTTTGAAGCAAGCTCCAAGGCAGTGGTATTTGAAATTTGACAGGTTTATGACAAAACAAGGTTATAGTACATGTCATTCTGACCACTGTGTTTATTTCAAGAAGTTAGACAATGAAAGATACATTATCTTGTTACTGTATGTGGATGACATGCTTGTTGCAGGGTCTAACATGCAGGATATAAATGTACTCAAAAGGAAGCTAGCTAATTCATTTGCGATGAAGGATTTGGGTGCCGCAAAGAAAATCCTTGGTATGAGAATAACAAGAGACAGGAAAAATCGCAAATTGACATTGTCTCAGAGCGAGTACATACAAAAGGTGTTGGAGAGGTTCAGAAAGCAGAATGCAAAACTAGTAAGTACACCTTTGGCTAGCCATTTAAGTCTAAGTAAGGAAATGTGTCCCAAGACACAAGAAGAGACAGATTACATGTCCAAGATTCCCTATCAATCAACAATTGGCAGCTTGATGTATGCCATGGTGTGCACAAGGCTAGATATTGCACAAGCAGTGGGAGTTGTGAGCATATATATGAACAATCTAGGTAAAGAACATTGGAAGGCAGTACAGTAGATTCTCAGGTATTTGAGAGGTACCACCACTCAGGCATTATAGGTTCAGACACTGTTCTACAGGGATATGTTGATGCAGATATGGAAGGTGATAAGGATAGCAGGAGGAGCACCATAGGGTATGTGTTTACTGTAGGTGGAACAATAATAAGTTGGATTTCGAGACTGCAGAAGGTTGTTGCACTTTCAACAACAGAAGCAGAGTATGTTGCTGTTATAGGGCCTAGTAAAGAGATGATTTGGCTGCAGAGGTTTATGGAGGAAGTGGGTAAGAAGCAGAAAGATAGCAGGTTGAATAGTGACAACCAGAGTGCCATTCATCTTGCAAAGAACTTAGCATTCCATTCCAAAACTAAACATATACATCTCAAGTACCATTTCATACGCTCTATTCTGGAAGATGAACTGTTGAAGCTGGAAAAGATACATACTAGCCAGAATCCTGCAGACATGTTCACAAAGGTAGTGACCAGAGAGAAAATGAGTTCCTGCTCGGTTTTAGTTGGCCTTCTTGCATGAAGGTGAAGATGACAAAGTTGCAAGTCCAAGATCCAGCAAGTACAACAATGGTGGAGTTGTTGTGATCAGTCTCCAAGTGGGAGATTGTTGGTTATGGAGCCAGATCTTCCAGTTTCATAGATGATGATTCAGCCATGTCCCTGCCCTAGGTTTGGTTATGATCCCAGCCCGACGCTCAGGGGGTCCAGGGGGGGTCGAACCCCCCCCGACTGGGGGGGGGCGCGGGGGCCAGTGCCCTCGAAAAAGGGGGTTTGGGGGAAACGCTCCCAAGGTAAATTTTTGGGGCTGTTTTCGACACCAGTTTTAGAGCCCATGGTTTTGGGTAACCCGTGGTATTTTCCCATTGTATTTCCCTTATAAAAGAAAGACATTGTAACACGGCTAGGGTTAATGATGTATTAGGTTTTATGCATTGTAAAGATATCTGAGATCTGTGAAGAGAGACTGTGAGACGGTGAAGAGGAAGTGCAACGGTTGTGCTACAGGTTGTATCCCTTCACTTTGTTGGACGGAATAATAATAAGGACTGGCAACTTCAGTGTGGATGTAGCCCAAGTTGGGGTGAACCACGATATATCTGTGTCTCTCTTGTAATGTGTGTGTGATTATATTTGCATTTCTGTTTATTGTTATTGCTCTACGATCTTGTTTTTCTAACAGGGTTTTCATATATTATTCCTACCTAGTTTACTTGTTGATTTTCTATCAATCTCACCATTTTGAGAACCTTGAGCTATGCATAGTTAAGGATGGAAGACCAAACATAGTGTATGATTGGATTCCTTGGATAAAACAAGAAGGAAAGTATGTATCCAGGATAAAAAAGAAGAAGGAAAGGATGTCTCCTGGATAAAATTTATATCCATATTTATATACCAGGCATTTACTTTAATTCAATGGAAAGCACCAGAACGCATGCCTCAATAAATCAGGTCTTATCTGCAGCTTGGAGAAGCTACGAAAAAAGGAGATTGGTACCTGCAAGAAGAGTACAAAGTGATCAAGTTGTATGGCACTAAATCACCTCCTAAAAAAATTACCCAAACTCCTTACCCCCAGGACTTTTATCCTTGAATATGTAAGTCAGATGATAGAGGTAGATAATCGCCTTTTTCTTAAATCTAAGAAGAAAGGCAGAACTGAATTCCCAGTATCAATGGGAGGATATGCTATTAATCATAAGAGATATTTCAAGGAAGTTGTAAAAATTATTGAAGATCTTAATCTTCCTCTGGACTCACCATGGAAATATGACCCACATTTCATTATTGGTCAAGAAAAGGGGAGAAAAATGGTGAACCCAGGAGATCATGAGCGTAGACCTGAAGTAGAAAAGCTAGCAAATAAAGACTCTTTTGAAGAAGTACAGAAAATTATTCAATAAGAAAAAAATCCTACTGAAGTTATCATGCAAGAATTTCCTAATCCTATTCCTCAAGATCCCATTGAAGTGCACCTTACTACACCTTCTACAGACCTAAAGGGGAACTAGTCCCCGAGGAGGAATTGAAATTCACTACTCCTTTACAAACAAGGAGTAATGAGTACACTGGAGTACAGGGTACGGAATATTAGAATAGGAGGGGAGCCTGGTTGAGAATGCGAATATATTTACAAAAAATAGGTATCCCTTACCAACATATCCCAAAACATCAACAATTTGACGAATTATATGAGGCATATCATGCAGGTGATAAAAGTGAAGTGCCCCGATGGGAGGCTGGGTTGAGAAAGAAACAGAACAATCAGGATCTCTTTTGAAAGTTGAATGTGGAAGTAAAGGAAAAGAGATAGAAATGACTAACGCTCCTTTTCCTCTAGCCCTCGAAAAGTCATAGCCATATCAGAAATCCATTCCAATTATGTTATCCATAGGTTTCAATCCAGGACAAGGATTGGGGAACGAAGGTATAGGGGATACAAAATTAATTCAACTCGAGAAGAGGCATATAATATTGGGTATAGGGGATAATGTACATGAAACACATCAAGGCTCTCAAATTCCCCAGGTGACAGTTGACAAAAAGATCCCTAGGGAATCACAAGTCAAGCTTGGTACAGATAAAGATGAATATCCTAAGATCCCACCAGGGTGGGATCACGATAAATCAGAAAAGGAATCACGGCAGACAAACACTCGAACACAACTCATGCTAGAGATTGGACAATCATAACATAATGAAGGTGTTTCAATAACAAGAGAAACCACAAAATCAAAATAAACTCTTGTAACGATTATTAAACATATAGTTCAAACCATGAGTGAGAAGGGAAAAGAGAAAGAAACAAGAACTTCCGAGTATCAAAGATATATTCTATGTTCATCCATGAAAGAGGAAATTCAAATATCATATGTTGAGACTAAAGAGGCAGAATGCGAGGAGACAATAGATTCTATAGAAGCTCCTAAAAGGAGAGCAGAAGAACTTCACCCATAAGAACCTTGGAAGAAATAGACTAAGACTTCATAAGAAGAGGAAATGGGTCTTGGTAAAAAGCAAAGCAATGAAGCTAACATACTTTTCTCTTCACATGAGATTAATCCCATTCAAGAAACATCACAAAAATAAGGTGTGAACCTTACTAACCCTAATATTCTTACTATTGAGTATAATGAATTATTGTCTGCAAAAAATGTAAAAGATCCATGGGATCCTCTCCCCCATGCCACGCTCCTGGAAATACCATAGAAAATAAATTAGAGCAAAGAGGTTGATTCATTGGAAATTACTAATCATTTTATATTCCTGGAGCAAGAGAAACAGAGAAGATCCAAGGCTCCATAAAAATTTCCTATCTTAGAATCATTGGACTCTTAGGAAAAGAACAGGTTGATCCCGAAGTTTGATCCTGTTATAGATAACTTCATAATAGTTAAAATGGAGCCTCTGGCACGAAAAGCATACAAAAATATGCAACCCGGAGAATGGAATATGTCTCAAGTCGCCATATGAACATCAAAACTACCCCCTGAAGATCATATATCCTTGGATGAAGGTTCCAACAGTTTTGTGTACCATAAATATGCCAAAACTTCTACAGATATATATATGTGTGTGTGTGTGTGTGTGTGTGTGTGTACAAAGAAAAAGATGAAGCCTTGACAACAGTTACCAATAAGTTTCTAGGAGCTAGAGTAAAAACTTTAGAAGTGGGAAATCAAAGATTAGAGAATGTTATGGTCAATAGAACACATGGAACACAAGACTCATCAGAGGTAATGAATATTCTAGCTTTAAAAGATAAAAAAAATCAAAGCATTGGAAAATAGCTAGATGGGCCAAGTATTTCCATCTACCCTTCAGGTAACGTCTCAAAACCAACAATTACAGAGTGGAATACAGTTTATTAGGGTAGAACATGCTTCTATAATGGCAGAAAAATAAGTCAATGAAAGGATAATTAAAGAGCTCCAAAAATAAAAAGGAAAATGTCAAGAAATTCAAAATAAGCTAGATGATGCAATAGCTCAGATCACATCTTATGAAGCAAGGATGGTCGAAGATAAAAAGAATTCAGAGTTCACTCTCATTATACTCCAAGACATAAGTCCTATGGAAAACATTGATGAGCTGAGGAAAAGTTTAGATGAGAAGGAGCACGAATGGAAGGAATGGCAAGATAAAGCATCAGATTCCATTATGTAAGTTGCCAGATTAAACGAAACTGTTAAGAAAATAGATGAAAAATTGAAGACACAAGGGGGTAAACTAGATACCTCACAGTAGAAAGTGCTTGAATTGAATAAACATATAGATGCTAAGGATCAATGAGTGGCATAATTACGGAAACAACTAGACAAAGCTACAAATTAGGCACTGATGATAGAGGAAATGATGATGATTAAAAATTCCTTATGGACACTCATCTTTCAAGAATTACCTAAGGCCCGAGATTATATTGACTTCATATTCAATTACCATAAAATAGCCTCGGAGGCAATTGATTACGTAGGAAAAAATAAATCAGATGTAAAGGAAAAGTGTCAAATATCCAAGATAGCCAGATATGTTATCAATACTTTGTCTCCAGAGCAGTTAAAATCCATGCAGATAAGTGACAGAACTGGAGTTATCATTTCTCTAGACAACAACATCCAAAGATTGGACTCTATGACGATGTTAGAAGAGAAATAGAAAGAATCTGCGAAAGTGGTTAATCCCTTTTTAAGGATTAAATCACTACCATGATTCACGACAAGCTTCCAACCCCTTGGATCCAGGATCATGAGCTCCATTTAGTTGGATTGGACAAGAAAATAGTTAAAGAAAGATGCGTAAATTGAATTCCATAACTCAACGAGCCACTCCCGCAATGCCACAAGAGCTACTTCATGAATTAGACCCTATAATTGCTATCCATACACTACCGAAATACTTGTTGATCATCATAAAAGATGTAGATTATACTCCAATCTTAGATCTAGACAAGGAATTCAGAATGTTAAAAAATAACCCATGACCAACGGATCATACATGGCAAACTATACAAATGTTAAAATAAAAGGTGATGGAAGGACAACATCAATCTGAAGAACAGGTGGCCCAACATCATTTCTCTAGCATCAGATATATTAGGACCACCTTAGGCCCCCAGAAAGGTGATGCGGGAAAAATATGGGAAAAGAACAAGAATATGAGAAACAATTATCCCACGATTCCTAAGCAAGAATGTGCATGCTAATTCATTTATAGTTCCTTAAAAAAAAAATTGTTCTTGAGAAATGACAGGTTGGCCTACAAACCTTGTGTATCGAAAGATTCATTCTACAACACATATAAACTCTGTGCAAAGATGCAAAATAGGAGGTTCATTATTCATCGAGTATTTGAGTTGGGAAAGGTCGCTTGGATCTATCACATGATTTTGTTCTCCTTTTTCTCCTTCCCCATTCTTTATTCCTAGGATCTCTGAAAGTCTACTGTGGATGTAAATGGAAAGAGGGACAGGGAAGAGATGCATGAATCCCTCTTGATTGTTACTATTGTATATATGAAATAGAGATGATATTTCCTTAGAGAATAACCAAGACCAAGGCACTGCTGCCACTAGGATTTTTTACTATAACATTTTTTTTGTTTTGAATGAATGATATGTACTATTTTCTTAGAGGGTACCCAAGACTGAGGCAAGACTGCCACTGGGATTTTTTACTATAAAACATTGTTGTTCATTATATATGAAGTGTTTTTGTTTGGAATAATAAATATGCTTCACAATATATGATCGATGATATGTGACAAATTCTTATGTCAACTATACAATTTAATGTTCAATGGATAATGTCCTATATTTTCAAAAATGAATTTGAAGGTATTGGACACAATGGGGTATTTGTATATGGATAAATAGATCAATTATTTCAATATTTATGGTTCCAATAAGTCCCTCATACCTTTCCCAAACATCCATGCACAACATTTTCTAATAGATCCATGCATTCACATCTTCAAAATAATTTTTTGACGCGGTCTATAAACTTTGACCACTGAAGAAGGTGCGTCCCTTCCTCTCTTATTGGGACTCTTTCCTTTGATTTTTCCATTAGATGCATTATGTAGCTTCAAGGGTAATGATTCTATGGATACAAAATTTGGGTTGTCAATTTCCTTTGAAGATGATGGACCTGACACTCTTTTATTAGTAGCCTTGATTTCTTGGCATTGTAATTTTTTTAAGAGTGCTTCAAGATATTTCAAATCGCCATCCTGATCAACCTAAAAATATAAAGCAATCAAGACACCAAATGTCAACATATAACACGAGAATTAATACTATTAAAAAGCTGACATTCCACTCGAAATTTAAACACACAAACTCTCCACAAACATACCAGCATATTTTTAAAATTTTCTTCTGCATAACAAGGATACTTGTTGTAAAGCTCCTTAATGGAGATTTCTCGATCTACATTGAAATGCCTTTCATTCACATGTTCCTGGAGCTTTCATCACTCTCTTCTTCAACCTCAATAATCTTCTCTCCTCTTGTATTTTAGGGGATTTTGATGTGTTGGAAGGTACAACCTTAGGATCCTCGGGGTCTTCTTCCTGTTGCAACTTTACACACTTTTCATCTAAAGATTCATCAATCTTAATTCCTTCACTTGGATATAGGAACACTAACTCAAAGTTGACTAGTTTTGGATAGAACTTTAAATTCAAGTCCCAAACACCTCTAAACTTATACAATTATTCAAGGAGGGAACTTAGGCTGCTACAGACTAAGGACATCCTACAACATCCTTAGACATACACCCAACTTCTACAATTGCACATTTTTTGGGTGCATCACACCTGGGAAGACTCCTTTGGCTAAACCAAAGGCATCAAGGAAATATCCCTAGGACTCATGTGGAAACCCAACGGATTCTATTGCAAAACTGGAAGTGCCTAGTCTGTATCTACCCCAACCTACTATGGACTTCACTTGACTTGAAAAACAAGATTAGACAGTGAAATTGGTGACTAGGTGCAAAGATTGAAACTTGGACTAGTGAAGGAGGAAGTTTCCAAAACATTTCGAATGGCACTAGAGGATCCCTAAATTCTGTTATGTGGATTGGGATGGGCTTAATTACTTCATATTTAGCTACCAAAATGGGGAAATTACATCTTATTCTTGTTGTATCTTTACACACTTTTCATATAAAGATTGATCAATCTTAATTCGCTCACTTGGATCTTGATCCTCTTCATCAACATCATTACTCCCAGATCCATCTTCAAGTCTACCTTTAATAGATCTTATTACATCCTCCATTTTCCTATTCACCTAAATCAAATATAATGATGTTCAACAAGCATATATAAACAATGTTTATAGCTTCATATAATAAAAAACACTTGTTTCCTTTCAGAATAAAAATTTAAAACATATATATCATCCATTAAAAGAAGTCAGATAACACAGGAAACAACAATACCTGAGGTTTTAAAAGAAAATCTATAATGTCTCCCTAGCAAGAAGGGCATCTCTTGACAATATTTTGGACTCCTAACAAAAACCCACCAACACCACTACGCTCTCACACATCTTGTTGCCAAGCAAAATCATTTTCTATGCATGGTTTACAAAATTTATGTCCACAGGACTAGAGAGTGGAATAGTCAACACTTTTGCAAAGATTGCAACTAAACTTTGCATCACATCATATACAAATGCATGAGTATCCTTTGCATACAATTGAAATTACAAAAATCACTTTTAGAAAGACTGAATTAAACATTGAATAAAAGGCAAGATTATACTGTGCAAGTAATTTTGCACGCAAATCAAAATGCTGACATTACTGAAAATAATCACAAGGAACAACTAGGGAAAGTCATCCTTAGAAATCAAAGCTTTTATTAAAAGAAGATGGCCAAATTCCAAAGTGAATACAAACCTCCAAGCAATTTTTTTTTAATGTTAGAAAGTTAGAATGTTGAGTTCCATCCCTACATTTATGTGTTATGTGAACGATCTTCCATTTCAATGAGCTGTGAATAACGAAGATTTTGGAGATTACTAAACCACATTGTTGTGTATTTTGTAGTCTCTAATCACTTGCATGGTTATGAGATCAATAAAACATTATATTTTCTAGAAGTGAGGAGTTGCTCATTCTGTAGTGGAACCTATTGTTTTGGGTCATAAAGTGCTACAAAATATTTTTCCATTATGCAGCGGAAATCACCTGTTTTTCCCGGTCTGGTGCTACCAAATTTGAATTTCCCGACATTGACAAACATATAGAGAAAATGAAAATCTAACAAGTCGTTAATCAAATGAGACAACCTGTCAGGATTCCATGTAATCATAATTTGCATTCATTCGAATTTTATTTAAGTGTGCAATAACTCTGTTGATTTTCCTAAAATCGATGATTTCGATATTTGTATCTTACAATTATAACTCATGTCTAATGTGGTTACTTTGATTTCTCTTCCGAAGAGTTCTCTCACTTTTTTCAGAAGTTAGCAATGATTGACTACAATCTTCTCGACCATCTCTAGTTCTTATCCATGCCTCCTCGAAACAAAAGTGGCTTCCTAGTACAGTATGAACCTATGGGATCATAGGTAATTGAATCCTATTCGAAGCTCAGGGATAGTTTTAGGGCATTCACGTGGATGTAATTTTTCTAGAATCTATGGGGACATCACGAGAGTGTATCCAAATCCTTCACACAGGGGTTTGATGGAAAGCAAGCTAATGTTGGAGATTAGAAGTTTCAAGTAACCGAAACATCAATTGTTGTAGCTAAGAAATTTTCCACAAGCGAAGAATGTTGGTTCAACGCCAAGATTGTTTTGTTTCCGCTTGTAATCAATTTCTCATCCCTGAATTTCAAAACCTAGACTAGAGGAAGGGACTTCCCAGAACCTGTTTGAAACCAGAATGGAAGGAATTTTTGTATTGGATCTAGTGTTATTTTAATGGAGAGGGAAGGTACTACTTTGTTTACTTATACCAAATGAGATTTCTATTACACGTTAAAGGGGATCCACCTCTCAATTTACCCTTTTTCCTTCTCAAAATCCTCACGAAGATGTCAACAAAGGTTAGGGCTTGTCCACAGAAAACACGCCATGGTATTTATCACCATGCTTTGATAAAATTGTTAATTATGGAGGAGCTGGCCAAGATCCACCGAACTTGGGACCATTTCTTGTTTTTTTATGAGTTTGAAATGGAAATCGTTCGGCCTCGGGAGGTAAATTCAGGGTCTTCTTCAAAAGGAACCAGGAAATATAATTCGACTTGAAGTATAAAAAATAATGTATGTGATCGAAGTCAACAATTTCCCCCCAAGAAAAGGTAGGTGGAGGTGGGTTATTCCAGGATTTACAGTCAAAAGAGGAAATCTCAACAAGCATCTCCAGCAAAGAATGATGAAGGGAATAAGGAAAAATCACCACCTGAAATTGAAAACCATGAAGCTGTTGAAATTCCTTCTAGAAATAATAATAAATGAAAGGTCTTAGAGGATGAACAAGATATATTGCAAAAATATCCCCTGAGGAGGCCTCATACCCAACCGACCAATAAATTTAGAATGGAGGCCAAATCCCTCTTTGATCCTTATCTAAAAATAAATGAAGTTATTGATCTAGAAAAATCCTCAGATGAAATCAAAGAATCCAAGCAGTTTCAGGTCATCTAATAGGTCATTCCAAGTGAGGAAGAGTCCTAGGTTAGACTCAGAACATGAAATTATTAGAGCCCGAGAATCCTAGCAAGTCTGTAAAGTTTCAAAAATTAATCTCTCCTCAATAATTATCGAATGAAGAAGATGAACATTTGAAATGAATGGAAAGGAAAATTGCGGATGCCCTAACTGGAATTGAGAAAAATTTGGATTCCCTACTGGATCTTCTAGGCAGAGATCAAGAACACGAAGTTAAAAAACCCCTTACTTGTTTTGATAAACATAGTAAGCCATGCCAAGAAAATTTTTCAAAGAATAAGAAGTCCAAGAAAAATCAAATTCTTCGCAAGAAGTTGAAGAAGTCTGAAGAAAATATTAGAAGCTTAGAACAACAAAACTCAAGATCAATAAAAAATTTAATAGGCTAATCATCAAGCACAAGAGGCCATGTGACTTCGCTTAGAAAATAGTAAAGAAAAACAAGGGACTGGGAAAACAAAAGAAAACTTGGAAATCTAAATGGATTTGGGAAAGACAGAAAAATAAATCAAGTAGCAGTAGGTTGGATGTTCTTGTAGAACTGGGCACTCATTTTTTACAGGGCACTCTGGAGACTCAGAAGGCAAGGGAATAGACAAAGGTTATGTTTTTCCCTACAAATTTTGAAGGTCAGATCACACTTTATAGAATTTTGATGGCATTTTAAATCATAATAAGCTCAATGTATGTTCTATGACTACAAAGAAATCGCCAGATATTTTGCAACACCAGCCTCAACGAATCCATAAAACGCTACAAAATTCCAAGTGGAAAGCTTACTCTATTTTAATCTAGATTTTGATTTTGTCAACCAGTCAAATGTAAAGTTTTAAGTTTATTCCTATGATATTGTATTCCAATGTAACATCAAGTATAGATGGAGATCGAATATGAGGTCAGTTAGCATGTCCTAAGATTCTGTATTTTGGTTATAATGACTCCACTTGCCATATCTTGTCAAATACATGTGATCTAATTTGGATAATGCTAGGAAAGACGATCCTCACCTCATTGATCTGGGATCTAAATTTTTAACTGCTTCAATCTATAAAATGGATGATGTCAAGATAGGAGGGGGTTGGTGGGTTGAAAGAGAATTTCTGGTTGAGACGAGCTCCAAATTTGTAAATACAAACTCTTTTAATCAAGTATCAAATTATGCTCAGAGAACTATTCTTCCGTGGTTTGATTATGCACTCCTTTATCTCTTATTTACAGTACTTTTATTGAACATAGAATTTTTTTTGGATTGCATAAAATGTCTCACTTATTGTAGATCAAATAGCAATGTTTCTTGTTTATTTCCTGTAACAAGTGAATTGTGTTCGACATATGTATATTAGATTCCAGAACACTATTTTGGAAACTAAGATCTCTAAGTGATGTATGGATGTTATGTCCTATATTTCTGAATGCTTATCTCTATATCATTCCTGTTTTTGTGTTATATCAAACCATAGAAGTATGCCTGTGATCCAATGATTTGCTTCTTGTTTATCCATATGAATGTTTAATTTGAACCAGACCTTGTGTCCTATCTAACCTACCCGTTAACTTAAAATTCTAAACTATTTCCAATGTAAATCCAAGTGCTCTGGCTCTTCCCTTTAGAAATCAAAGTGCATACCTTAGAGGTAACACCCCCATTAGGATTTAGTTCACAGGTCAAGGTTTCAAATGATTTGAAATTACAGAATTGTAGGTCCATGGGTTTCTTTCATCATGTTCTATGCCTCATTTTTTCCACTTCTCATTACAATGCTAAAAAAAGCCAAAATTATCACAACCCATCTGTTGTTTCCACTTGGATGCCGGAGAAATCATACACATTGTGTTTATTGAGTTGTGCATGTCCATGAAAAACAAAAAGTAAAATATAATGACAACATAACACACACTAGCAACAATCAACAAATAACCTAGATGATGATAGTATTCATATTTACCATTGTAAAACCCAAATCATCAATTTTAATCCCTCTCTTATTGTAAACATTGACCCAATCACATTTGAACAATGTGTACTCCATACAAAAATAATCCAATGTAATAATATATGTTATCACTCCATAAAATGTTGTTTTTTAAAGTATAGGATTTGCATCTTTGGAACTTGATATCATCATTGATTGAGCTTCTATACACACTCCACTATTTTGGGTGGTTCTCTCAATCTCTGTGATTTTGGTATGGAATCTATAACCATTGATTAGGTATGCCTTGTACTTGTTCACAAATTTTATGGGGCCATGTGCAAGCCATTTAAGTGTATTATAGACATTTTCATTTCCTTCCACCTATATATTTTTAAAGGATGTTAGAACAGGCATTCAACCTTTAAATAAATATTTATTTTCATACATAACAATATTGAATATTCTAATTTAATAATTTTGAAGTACTTATAATATGAAGCACACATCATCACCTGTTTTTTTATCCAACTAGTAAAATTATGGGTGTGGAGTTTCTGCAATAGAGCTTCACTTTTTTGGGCTTGGGTAACTGAGTTGGAAATCTCCATCTTATGCATCCTAATTTGATGAAAATTATGGACAATGAAAATGGTTCTTAATGTGTTTGATAATATATGAATAAAAGAATAAATTTATCCATCATGTTACTTACTCTATCCATGGATCAACTTCATATGTGTGAAATAGAACCCATATATGGGCTTGTTCCCAACTAATGTCATCCAATTCAAAAGGAATTAAAGCAAATAATGGATTTCCACCAAGCATAACTTCATACCTATACATTCCTTTCAACCTTGGTGCTATGGGGAAATACCTTATCACCTTGGGCAGGAACACCTTTACACACCTTTTGAGATTGAGCATCCACCTTCCATCGATATTTTCTACACATTGGGAATTCGTTTATCAATCCAAAATTGTTCCAAATTCCTCACTACAGTCTAGTGGTGAATAGATTCGGGAGAAGAGTTTTAGGCAGTGGGACAAGTAAACTATTACACTACACACCAGCTACACTAGAAGATATAATAGATTCTCCAATATTCAATTCCATGGTAGAGCTATATTTTTTGTTAGAATAGAAGTGAGGAAGTGCAGTGTGAAAGTGTGTGTCCAAATCAATATTTTTTCAATACACTTATAGGCCACCCTATGTAGTTTGTATGATAATTGCCAGTGAAATCAATTTGTAGGATCTGCTACTGTTCACTCTACTAGGTATTTTATAGTTGCATCATTTAATAGCATCTGTGCATATTTTACCTATGAACCAACTACTGAACCAACCTGTGAATCTACTGTTTCTTCAACAGGATCAACAGATCGCACTGGTATAAGGTATACTTAATCTGGACCTTGAACTACTTGTCTTGTACTTGGATATGCCTTTGGCCTTTGCTCCTATCTCTTCTTCTCCCATGATGAAATGATTTTGCCTTTGTATTTGCCACATTTATATTTCCTTTTCTATCTCACCCTTGCATTTTCCCTGGTAGGTGCTCTAGTTGTTGCTTATTCAATTGGACCAACTATATAAGTCATGGAAACTACCTCTTGTTGATGCTCAAAAATTCCTAGCATCGAAATTAGGGATTATCCTCAGTGAATAATCCCAATTAGATCATTCACTGTTTGAAATAGGGAATTTGTCCAGTTAACGGTCTGGCTACCGTAGGTATGTTTGTTGAGTTTACCTGTTGCGTCCCGACCCACCGTTTATATTTTAAGATTTATATTATGATTATGAAAGTGCTTCTAATCTAATTGATGCATGACCTATAACTGAAAGGAAAAGCATCACAAGTGATGCACAGGTTCTTACCTATCGTCTTATCACTTCTACGTTATCAATTAGATAACCCTATTCTAAATTAACTAATCTATCCTTGCAAGGAGCGAGTTTTAATGAGAGTAATAATCTGAGAATCCTTATACAAATCCAACAAATAGCTATTTAGATAAAGTATATACATTCACAACAAAAACATACAAACATAGCTTTGATAACATTTATATCCATTTATTACTCTGATATCACATAGACATTTGCATAGACAAGTGAAATCATTCATTACCATAGAAATAATTCAATAAAGTTAGAAAGATCTCACAGCATGAATATGAACACAAGAAGAAATAATTATGTTATGTTATCCAAAACATTCCACGCAAAAAACCATGCAAGCTTTTCCCAGCAAATAGGTCTTTCTCATTAGTAGAAAATTAGTTCTCTTACAAAATGTCTCCAACTTCTATTTCACCAGGAAAAGTCCTCGTTCTAATCCCTTACCCACTCTATTAATATTACAAGAGAATTTGTCTTTACATGACTAATTGCTTCACCTACCCTCTGACCTTTGGATTTCTAAAAATTGTCCTTTGTGCTTGCACAACCAAAAATAGATAATTAGTTACAAATTAAATTATCCTTCCGGTGGAACCTCTACGCTGGAAATATAACTATCCCACAAGTCAATTTCATGAAATATTATATTACATTGTATAGTCTCCAATAATTTTAAATATATTTCATGAATGGGTAATTCTTTTCCCACACTTATTACTCATTTAGTGGTTGCTTTATAACTTTCCTCCGGGAAATAAGCATTTACAGATGCTTGAGATCTTCTTCACTAAGTACATCTAGTTTCCTGATGTACTCCATGTCTTCTTTCAAGACAACATTCAATTTCGTTAGACGTTGATCTTTGGTGGGAAACTCGTACATATCTGGAACCATCGAGATATGGCATCTCTTATGTACTTGAAAATTTTCTTTGTAAATTTATTCACTTAGTGATAGACTTTGGCACTTCTAATTGTATCTTATTGGGGGATCTACTGCAACTATCTAGAAGAGATATGTCTAACTTGAGTTCTGAAGCTGTCTTGTTTGGAAGGTGATCAGGGAATTTTGGGTCTTCTCCCTTCCAGGCCATCAACCTTTTCAATTTATTAAAAGTACTGACGAATTTGTGCCTTACAGTGCCTGCAGAAATCTCCTTCATTCTTTCTATCATCTGTTTCATTTTATACATTTCTTCAATTAACAATTCTTGTGAGTGGCAGATTTATTCATGTAATTTGCAGGCATGCTCATAAAATGGGGTCATATCCTACTTCTGATTTTGAGCCATGTTGACTTGTTCCAACAAAGATTCCTTTTCTCTAACCAACTCATCCACCTAGGATTGCAAAGCTTCTTTCTCAACTATCATCTAATCTATGTGCACTTGTAAAGAATCCTTTTCACTGATTAAAGATTCCACCTGTTGGTTTGACTTCCTTTCATTTTCTTCCAACTCATTAATGCGAGAGTAGAGATCAATTCGATCACCTTCCATAATCACAAGTTGAACATTCAATGCATACTTTTCATTTTCCAAATTCTGATAATCCAATAGTAATTTATTCTTTTCAATTCTACTGCACCTTGTTTCCTCTTCAACTCAATTCCTTCACCTCTTGCTTTCACCAAGTTATCCTTGATCTTTAACATTTTTTCTTTGCTTCGATCCAGGTCGTTCATCAATTTATCAACATTGTTGGCATTTGTTTGAGAAGCTTCTATGTTCACTGAAGCGGTGAACTTGGGATCCTTGTGAGTACCTTTCACTAAGGTGCTTTCTTGAATAGTTACCACATCTGGTTGTGTGCCCATTTTCAACCTTTTCTTGTTCTCCTTAAAATTGTCTTTCGCTTGGGGTCGAAAACTATTGTATCCAGTTTTTCTACTGAATGCTTCTTCGAATGAGTAAAAGGTGTGATCCCGAGCTCAGCAAATGGAATATGTCCTCCTGTAAGCGGGATTCCAAAGACGTCGGGTGGATCTATGTCCATTTCTTGAAGACTATGGTCTTCTTATTGGAATTCTTTGTCTTCCACATCTTTCTTGAGCTTATCCTCTTCCTCGTTTTTTTTGTCCAACTCTGCTACTTTATCTGTTGCTTCTTGATCTTCTTTCTTCTTCATTTATTCCTCTTTCTTTTGTCTTTCTTCTTCTTCTGCTATCTTTACTTCTTCTTCTTTCCTTTTAGCTTCTTATTTCCGTTGTCTTTATGTTTCTTCCTTCTACTTTAATATTTATTCTTCCACTTCCACAGCTTCCTCTCTATACTTTTGCAGTTCTGCCTCTTAAGCAATATCTATAGTATGACTAGACCTTGCACCACCTTTTCAGCCAAATATTTTTTTTAAATATATCATATTACTCGCCCTTCGATAGACCTCTTCATATTTTAGGAAGTGGTTCGTGTATTCAAAGTGAATTTTACATGACACACAATGTTGGGCGGCTTTCTGCAACTTATCATTTCTAATGAAAATCTTCTCTCCAAAATGACACGCCTCTAAGTATTTTATGAACCCCTCGGCTCCTTTAACCTTAGTGAATTTCTATGCTCCAATGGTGAAGGGGAGCGGAGGGTAACAAGTCTTCTTTTTCTTGTTTAGAAAATGGTCGACTCCATTGACGGAAACTTGTCTTACAACCTCTTTGTGTACTACATAATCTGTAGCGTACTTTGTCATTAGAGACAGAGCTTTGGTTCCCCCATACATTCTGAAATACGTTCCTTCCAGGGTAAAGTAGAAGTCTCCATATTCATTGATGACTTCCATTGCGTTATCTGACAAGCAATTGGGTTCTTCGTTAAATATTAACCAATACAGAGGAATTTTGAATTCCTCAGAGATAAGCTTGTAGAAGCTTGTATATTTATGAGCCCACATTATTTGGTAGGCCACATATAGAGGGGTCTCAGCTGGGAACCAATAGCACCCCAACTTGTAGAATGGGTGTCTAATTAAGATGCAGTCAATAAGATAGGAAGACATAAAGAATTCTACTTTTTTTTTGCTCATCCCTCCTTGGGCTGCTGCTATTACTGATGCCATACTCTCTAAGATAATGTCCTCCCAATTGAATATGGCACCATGGGAGGCGATATGATACATGAGGGGCACCCAACTAAGATTGTAGATATTCATGTTTTCCTGTCACCTACCCAATTTCTAAAATTATTATTTTATTGGCAAAATACTTTATGTTAAATTTTAATTACAAAGTTTTGTAATTATGACCAAGTTTGGTCAAGGATGAATGTAATTACTGAATTATTATTATTTAATAAATTAAAGTAGGAGACAAACACCCAAGGGAACTGTTAAATGAGTGTTCATTGACCCATTAGGAGGAATGGAAGCTGTTAGAAGGCATGGGACAGATGGCAGCAATTGCACTTCACCACTAGCTGTTGGTTATGGGACAACTACCCCTACAAATGTGGCAGTATCCCCCAGGTGGAGGGAGTGAGAAGGAATCTCATTTAATGACCAGTTAACAACTGAATGGCCTAGGTAGCCTACATAAGGCAAATTCGAATTGAGTAGGAAACTCTTACACAATATTTTCTGCAGAAATATTCCTCATGTGCATCAGGTGATGATTGAGAGATTCGAATAGGGAGGCTATGTGAGTGCATTGTAAGTTTGCAAATTATTCTGAGAAGGAGAACCAGAGGTGCTGGTGCAGGTCTCTTTGACTGCTAAGATTGGATAACTATTACTACTGCAAGTTGAGGTCCTAAGCTTCTAAGTTTCTTCCTCCTGGTGGTTCAATGAACATGATTGGGGGTCCTAAGGCAAGTAACTTGGCTGCCTTCAGGAATTGGTTGGGTGGAACAGGTTCCTTGGGATGTTTGTTTCCCTACAGATTTACCAGGTTTTGTTGTTTCCTATTTTGTTTACAATTCAATATTCTGTCTAGTAGGATTTATCAAACTCTGTTTTATAAAAGAATTTATTTTATTTCTGATTTATGTTCCATAACTGCATGATGAAGTCTGTGAATTATAGATTCGAAACCATCTCTATATTTTTACACATGTTGTTATTTGCATCGTACTCTAGTATAGAGAAGCAAATTAAATAATAGATGAGAGATAGGCAGATTGCCATTTGATTGGATAAATAATTATAGTAAGTGATTTGTTTTCTATTCTAACCTATATGTAAATAGAGTAAGAATTTACTATATAAGCATAGACAATGTTACAGGATTCTTTTGTTATTTCATAAAATATAAATATAGTTTAATTTCTGCACAATCATGTATTTTCCTCCTATTTCTATTCAATCAAGGTAGCAAACAAATGCAATTAAAATCATACATATCATGTTTCCCAAGTAATAGTATTTTCTAGGGTTCGTTTCACAGTTACAAGAACTAATCAACTTATAGTTTTCTGGTCATCATACATACTTAAATTCTGCATGAGTTTCCTATTTGAATTCATATATCAATTGTTTATTGTAATTTCCTCAGAAACCAATACATTACAAACCCTAACTCTGTATTTAAACATCGTATTTTCTTTCACTCTAGATTTTCTTTTAATAGCTGTAAAAATAAACATATTCATTTCAGAAAATCATTACAAGCATTCTAGCAATAGAAGCTGAGGCACAGTAGTTACATGCAAGAACATTGCAGAACAGTACTATACAAACTTTAGTATTCACTTTTTATTTCATAAAATCTAAGGTTTCCAGTATTCGTTTCCAAGTTCATTTCAAAACCCTAAGATTGACTCTCGACCTTTTTAGTACAACTGTATTAAACCTTATTGTTAGAAGTCACACAGTCTTTTGTTTTTCGAGCTTCAAACTCATAATGATGGCGTGGCTAGGGTTCTAGTAACCCTGCCAAAGATACAAATTTTCATCATAAACAAAACATTACAAAAATCAAAACATCACTCTACAGTTGCAAGTTCGAGTCGCACTCGCCCAACATTCCTAACATAGTTACGAATGTTTCTTTTACCCATTGCAAAAATCAAACCACTGTATTTTAGTAAATAACAGTACCGAAATCCTAATAAAATAGCACAGCGTTTAGATCAACCAAAACCATGTTTTATTTACAAGACTTATGACTTTCGGTCCAACAAAATGAATTTGCAAGCTGTAGTATAGTGTAGTGCTATCCCATAACTTATACAGTTACAACACAGGAATTGAAGTCTCGGCTTTACCAAAAACCAAAACATCACTACCGACGTATTAACCTAACCCTAAGTTACTAAGCAGAATATGTCAACTTCCGACGAGTCCAGGGTTATGGATGAACCCGAGACTTACCAGGACAAGGGAGTCCTCGGCTTCCATCTTCCACAACGAGCAAGGTTGTTACTCCATCGTAAACCCTGCACTTTTTCAATAGCAACTGTTAGAATTCAAAGAAATCAAAAGAAGAAATTAAACTGAGTATTGCATAAAACATAGACATTCTTTTACCTTGAAACAAGACCGGCTAAACAACCCTTGATAGCACAGAGGTCATACTTTCGATCCTGAGCAAGCATCTTAAAAACTGAGAAAACGTCATGAATTCTAAGCATTCACTCCAACACTCTACGGACTAGGTTCATACTTTTACAGAACAATTTTTTGGAAGTCACGGCTTCAACAACTCTGAGACAACATTCCTAATCTAGAGGGTACAATGAAAAACCCTGACCCATTACATTAAGATTGTGGTCAAAAACTTGAACAACACATCGAAAACTCCTGCCAGTTAGAACTAGGTATCACCATAGAAGGAACTCGAAGGTTTCACTATCAAAGTTACCACTTACAGTATTCAAAATCCCCTTTACAAAGCATTGAAAGGGTTACAGTTTCGAATCTCCAAACAAATCATTTGTAAACCCAGCACTTACTTCAAAGCTACTCTTGTACAGGTTATTCAAAATCCATTAAAATAACACAGAGGTCATGGATTCCAAACCCTGAACACACTCCTCAAACCCTTAAACTTCACAGCCGGTCAGCCTCACACCAAAGTTCAACCACAACAATGAATTAGGGTTTAGACATAATGGTTTAAACCAACACTTCTGCGAGATCGCTGAAACCAAGGCGAAGCCATGTGATACCAGCCAGGTATGAAGCCACCGTGGAAATCCAAAGGACATTGAGTTAAAGCCATTTACTGCTTGATGCTGGCCAACCTACACACTAAAACGACGTGGAATTCCTTACTTATTACACTATGAGCATATTGCCTTTGATCTACCATAAATTGCATCGTATCATAGTTAACATTGGATTTAACATGTTAATGACTACAAAAACTATATCCATACTTATGATTGAAATACTATATCATCGCATCGATTTTGTTAACACTTCAATCTATCACAATAATAGTCCAATACATTATGGCTAAGAATTATATTATAAGTTATGGTTTCATATATTTATTGTATTTATATTTCTAATGCATAATAAGTCTAAGGTCGTTACATTATACCTATTTGTAATAGGTATGTTTTGGTTCATGACCAAACTCTAGACCAATACTAATATTAATTCTTTTTGGATTCATAGAATAGAGTTTAGAATGCCATGCATCTAGTTGACTATATTGTTGATATTCTAAACATTTAGATACTGAAATTATACACTATACATCACTATAATATCTATATCCATTGGATACAATTGCAATATTATTATTATTGGCTAATTTGTAAGATGATCTAACTTAGGTTGACTACATAGTTGAGGTGTATCACTATGTGCTTATAAAACGACAATGTGCATATGACATTAGAATTGTATCGTCATATTTTGTCCTTTTGACTCATAAACGACAATTGGATTGTATAAAATTTATTGTCATTATAGTTGTAACAACTCATGGATAAAAATATTTCAGGACATACTTGAATGTAGAGTTTTATACTAACTCTTGTGTAAATGGTAACATTCAAGCTGATGATACTGTATGTTCATTTTGATGCTATTCTTTTTACAGTTCCGACACATATAGTAACTCATTATAGATTTGGGAATAGGTCATTTTACCTTCCTACAGAAGAAACATTAAAAATAGAGATCTCACCTAAATAATCTTCAATTAAAAATACAGTTGTTATTTTAAATGCTGGTAGATCACAAAATAACTTCAATGACTGAAATTTACTCTTACCTGTGAACTTGCGTCAAGATAAATCACTTTAGCATTGCAGCTAAGTAAGCCCCGGGTGTCAAAATACCCCTTCATCATCAGAAGAAGACATGATTAGTTAAATACAATTGAAATAGTCAATTGTAAAATAAAAATATTAACAAACTATCGTTAAACAATAGTAAGATGTTTTAGTAATGCCAAATAAAATGAACAAATAATTACTTCCACATAATTAATATTGTATTTATTTCAATTATCAAAAAAATTTAAATCTTACAAATTTCAGGATGTTACATTTCCCTACCGAATATTCTACTTAACATTAATGCTATGATCCTGAATGGAGTTTTCAAATTCTTAGCATTGTGTTTCCCACTTTCCCTTTGCCTCAACTTCTTTCTAGGAATCAAAATTTTCTTAGCATACTCAGAGTGATCTATGTTGACTCCCTTAACCCAATCTTTTGACATCATGATCTTTGCGGGTGATAACTTATATGTTGCGCTAATATGAGCGGGCTAAAACGACACGAATCCTTCTCCATTCACACCGGATATGACTCTTGTGCCAACATCCACATGAGGTAAAACCACCCAATTACTTCTAAACATGGGAAAAGTTCTGGACGGGTGGCAACTTTATGAAGACCTGATTTTTTAATATTCTGATACACCATAATTTCTTTAATGGATGCATCTGGCACGTTTAGATCTTGGATGAGGTGATATAGTTCATTCCATCTGTATTCGGGAACAATCCCCGTTACATCTCTGTTGTCTTCATACAAGGTCTCCATCGTGGTTTCTGAGACAATTTCAATATCATAATCAGATTCTGTAACCTTAGTCTTACACTTAGAAGCTCTTCTTTGCATTTCTGAGTCCTTAGGAGAACAATAAATTTAATGTACATAAATAAAATGTAAATGCAATAAGAAGAATGATAAGGAGCATAATATTCTAAAAATAAATTGCAGATATATGATTTGTCAGTACTATTTACAAAAAGAACTAAAATAGGAGATTCGTACTTCCATAATGTCAAGCGTGTTTGGTTCTGAATGACTGTCTTCGTGACTCCCTAATGCACTGTTAGATGAGTTTATTCATTCTTCCATTAGCCTAAATAATCGAAATCTTAAACTCTATTTTAATTAGTGCAAGATATGGGAGGATTATTAGGACTAGAATGCGAATATTATCTTATTCTTGGCACCATACTGTCAAAGCAGCTGGTTCTTATGACCTAAAATACTTTTGTGTCAAAAAACACCCATTAAGCAATTCTGTCTAACATTTAAGCGAAGTATCGGGTTTGTCAAGGTTGTACCAAAAAAAATCAACGATGTGTCCTATTAATCGGGATTTCACTATCAACTCATTAATCCAATGAGAGACAATTTATCGACGAAAAATGCCAATGGAGGGAGTAATGCAATGATCAAGACCGAAGAAATCAATTTCTCGTTCAACTGTGGTTGTCAATCCTTAATTATGTATATTTCCTTTCACATGACCAAGCATGTCGAGCAACCGTATATAAGGTAAGGGGAACCCCCCGACCCTGGAGATGGCATTGGTTCAAGGCGATCAAGTTAATAACATTCCCAAAGATAAACGCATTTTACCCAAAACCCTACCAGAATTCATAGACACTGATATCGATGAGGGAAGGACATTTCCTTACTACCTCACTTCTCTACAATTAAATAAACTAGGGCCATAGTATCCATAGAATCCCGCCTTGGGATAAGGAAACATGATCCCATGAGCATGCCGAAAGCATTTTCCCCAAATCCGAGTTCGTATTCAACTAAACGTTCATCCAGGGATATAGGAAAGGGAACTTATTCTATGAAAAAAAAAACCTATGCTAGCGGCCTATCCAATACTTGCACCATATAAGCGGCTTAGAAGCATAAGCAGAAAAATGAAAGATATGGCCTTATACCCTATCGGGTTTCAATTTAAATGAAAATGGGGTCGTAACATTGGTTTGAAAACCCTTTTAAACAATGTATAAAATGTCGTTTACAAATAATAGGGAAGGAAGAAAAAATGACCTACCTAGCAGTACGTGAGTGGTCCAAAGTAGTGCTCCATGGGGTAGGCATCTTTCCTGTCATCCGGTGATTGCTCCAATTGAAAACGACGTTACAAACAATGTTGCAAAAAACAAACTTTTAAACCCTTTATATAAACAACCATAAACCTAGCAATAAATGAGAAATGGTAAGTGTGCTAATGGGGTCCAAAAAACTTTATTACAATCATTTCGGAGCGCCTTCACCTTTTTCACCGATCTTGTTTCGGATCAATTCTCTTTTGGCACCAATTTTGTTTCGGGTGACCTTTTTATTTGGCACCGATTCTGTTTCAAGTTACCTTTTGATTTGGCGTCGGTCTTGTTTAGGGTGACCTTTTGATTTGGCGTCTATCCTGTTTTAGGTGACCTTTTGATTTGGTGTCGATCTTGTTTCAGATCATTTTTTAAAGTTTTCCTTTTGGCCCCCCAATTGACATAACTTGGCATTTTCAGGCTATGGTAAGTTTCTTCAAAAATTTGGCGGAATGCAAAATCAGTGAGGATAGATCGGGTAAAAATTATTAATGCACCGAAACGTTTCAGAAGCAAACATGGTTTTGCTCCGATCGTTTCGGCATAAAAGTCACTTTTGCTCCGATCGAGTCCAAGTTTAACTGTTTCGGCACAATTTTAATTTTTCTTCGATCAATTCCAAGATCGACCATATCCAACTGTTTCAACACAAAATACAATTTTGCTCCGAAACAGGTTTTCTTCTTCAAAAATCACAAAAACAATAATAACTCTCCTGACCATTTTGACCAAAAATACAAAATCTCCTGATTCAAGAAACCAGTTTTCTTTTGATTTTAGAAAAAATTTAAGTGCCAAGAAAAAGTAAGTAGATAAAGATGAAATAAAACTCTGAGTAAATTCAAAATAAAGGAGGGGCCCTACAAATTTACAAAATTGTGGAGATCAGGTTGGAGCTGCAACAAAGTGACGACTGACTGGTGAAAATAGATCTCTTAACAAAACTCTTACTGAGGATGGCAATTGCTTGTTTGTCATTAATTCTAATTGTAAAAACTATGCCTTTCACATTTCTTTTGAGGATTTTAAAAGTCTAAGGTTTTAGGCAGGGATAGGAGCCTCTTGAATCTTATTGGTCATTTATTTTGGGAAGTAGGGCAACCTAAACCAGATTTCCTGACCACTCTCCTGAGGCCATAATATGGATTTCATTATTAGTCTTGTCTTTTGGATACCTCTAAATATGAATCCACGGGATCGTAACAATACCAAACAGATGCATTCGTGTGTTCTTTATTCCCATGCTACTAGAATTTCTTTGGATGCTTTCTTTGATGAGTTTCATCGTTCAAGTCCTTCTTAAATATATTTATTTAGTATTCAAACATTTGACATGGGTTCTTCCATCCATAATGTCCTTTTGTGTGAGTGATGAATTTTTTATTTTGTTTGTCATACTCACGGGCGGAGAAGAACCTTCTGGAACATCATCAGGTGAATATTCTTGATTGGATGTATTTTATTTTCCGAGACCATTTCTTTGATGGATATGAAATTTTTCATAGATTTTGACTCTTCTTTATAATCCTTTTGGCTGTAATTTCTCGTAGCATAGGATCATTTTAATTGCCACTCATCTGCAAGACTTGCTTCCTTTCCATGGGTCAGTTATAGTAGGTCGCCTGAGAAGGTTATTTATGTGTAAGTGAGTGGAGCCCCAAGATAGTAATTTAGAATTCATAGATCCTGGTTATTTTACAAGGTTTATACTGACACAAAATGAAACAAGAAGCAGGTTTCCCTTTTGAAAACAAAGCAACAATTAAAATCATTAGTGAAATTGTTGTTACAAAAATAAATTCTTTTGTTATGAAGTCGATTCTAATCCTTCTAAGATTGTAAGAATTTTGTATGAGAGTGCTCAAATGTCTGTATTTCTGCACATCAATCTGAAAGTTGAGTTGGGATTTATTTAAAACAAAATCAAGCAAATAAATTCATAGCAAAGAAAAATCGAAAAGGATGAAACTAACTAACTTGAAAAAAATGAAACAAAACAAAACGAAAGACAAAAATTATTTATGTACAAAGGTTCCTTAAACCTAGGAAAAGTATTGTTTGAGTGCTAGGCCATTGACAGGGAGGTTTTCCTTCTCCCCTTTTAGATCTTGTAATTTATAAGTTGTTGGGCCAAGCTTCTCCCCAACTTGATAAGGGCCAAGCCATAATTGTTGGAACTTGGTGTGTTTTCCATTCTCTTCATGAGGATGATCCCACTTTAGAACTATCTCTTACCTCAAAAGCTTTCTTTCCATATTTCCGATTATCAAACCACCTTTTTACAATATCTCGGTGATGATTGAACCTATCTTTGGCCTTTTGTCGTGCTTCTTCAAGTTTTAGCAAGGTATTAATGCGTGACTGCATGATTTCACTATCTGACCCTCGAGATGCCTGAGCTAACTGTAGGGAAGGGAGTAGTATGTTTGGGGGAAGAATAGCCTCTTTCCCATAGTCTAAGGTGTAAGGAGAAACCCCTAAAGAATTCTTCGGAGTAACCCTATCTACCCATAAAGCATTAGGAAGAGATGTATGCTAATTTATCTGATTTTCAATAACAATTTTCTTCAATATTTGTATGAGGTTCTTATTAGTGGATTCGTCTAACTCATTCCCTTGAGGATAGTAATTAGATTAATAATGCAATTTCATTGCATTTTCAATAGCAAATGTACTCAACTTAAAAGAAGAAAAATAAGATGCATTATCAAAGACTAACGAAACTAGAACCCCAAACATGTTTATGATGTTCTCTTGTAAGAATCTGATGACTGCATCTTCATTTACTTTGTGCAAAGAAATGGCCTCAGTCCATCTTGTAAAATAACCAGTGGCAGTAAGAATATATCGGTGTTGCAACAAAGAGTTGGGATTGATTTCCCCGATGATGTCTAAACCCCATTGCTTGAATGGTTCCAAAATGATGACTGGTTGTAATGGTCCTGTTGATTTTGATAGTCTATTGGCACTCATCTGACATATATCACATTTCATCCATAAGCATGAGCATCCTTAAAAATAGTGGGCCAATAATATTTGGCTCTCAATATTTTATGAGTAGTAGTGTCCCTAGAATAATTTCCTCCTACAAGACCATCATGTAACTCCTTAACCAGCTTCTCCGCATCATCTCTTTCAAGACATCTGAGAAACACTCCATCATAATTCCTTCTAAAAATCACTCCATCTATTATTTGATATGATGTTGATTTCAATCGGAGGTCCGTTCTTTGCTTAGAATTCCATTGCTATGGAAAATATCCATGTTGAAGATAATGAATTAAATCTCTATACCAAGACTCAGGAGTGGTAAAAATAGAACATTATTCAATTAAATTCATTTATGATTCATTTTCCCAGCCATTATCTCCATCGATTGGATGTTCAATAAGAAAATTGCAAAACCCTTGACCTTTGATGACATTAGTTGGTTTAAATTCTAGGTCATATTCTTGTAATGCAGTCACCCAATTTCCACGTCTTTCTCCCAACTCCTTTTGTACAAATAAAGATCTAACAGCAGGATGAGGTATTATAACCTTTGTTCTATTTTTTAGAATGTAAGGTCTGAACTATTTTACCGCCTTAAATACTGCATATGCTTGTTTGTATACAGATGGGTAATTCAGTTCATCTCCATGTAATACAGTGCTCATAAAAGATATTGGATATTTGTCTCCTTTCTCTCCTTTTTGCGTGAGCACTGCTGCAAGAGAATGATCTGAAGCAAATGTATATATAATCAAATCCTTTTCAAAATATGGACTACTTAATGAAGGCGCATGAGCAATGGCATCTTTTATATCCTTAAACGCATTCTTTTTTATCTCAATCCATTTGAACTGCACACTTTGCTTCACCATTTGTTGCAAAGGTTTTACAAGTTGTGCAAAATATGGTACAAACCTTCAAACAAAGTTTATTGTGCCCATGAATGATTGCATAGATTTTTTATTATGGGGCATGGTAATCTAGTTTATGGCTTGAATTATTTCTGGGTCAATAGAGATTCCCTTTCTAGAGATGATGTGTCCTAACCGTTTTCCTTCGAGGACATCAAAAATTATTTTCTGAGGATTCAAAGGTATGCCACACTTCCTACAACGATAAAAATATGTTTTAAATGAAAATCATGATCCCCTCTTTTCTTAGAAAATACTGTCACATCATCTAAATATATAACAACACTGTGGTCGACTAAACCTCAGAATGCGATGTCCATTTCCCTTTGAAATGTGTCTCCAACATCCATAAGTCCAAAAGGCATTCTTCTGTAAGCGAATGTCCCCCATTTTGTGCGAAAGGTAGTCTTGAGTCGATCCTTCTCGGCCACTAATACTTTATTGTAACCTAAAAATCCATCCAATAGGGAGAACATCTCTGATCCTGACACCAATTGTAACATTTGTTCCATTGGTGGAACTGGATAGTTGTCTTTATCTGATGCATTATTTAAATTTTGAAAGTCGACACACAATCTTATTTCTCTTGATTTTTTTCATATGGGTACCAAATTTTCCACCCATTCAGAATGTCGAACTTTAAAAATAATCTTAGCATCAAGCATCTTCTTTTATTCCTTTTGTATTAAAGGTTCAAGCGTAGGATGCATCTTCTGGAGTTGTTGCTGGAATGGTTTTGCGCCTTGTTTGATAGGTATCACATGTTGTATGATGTGTGTATCATAAGTATTCAAATACTCATACGCCCATGCAAAAATGTCCTTGTATTGTTGAAATAGTTTAATAAATTTGCATCTCTCGCCAGGTGAGAAACATTGTCCCAAATTGACATATTTGGGTTCATGTTCTATACCTAAGTTCAACATTTCGTATTGCATTGAGGAGTTGTTTGTTTTTCTGTTTGTTGGCTTCTTGAATTTATGTTGTAAATCAAATAAATTTTCTAAAGTTCGTACTCCTTTTGGCATAAAATCCCCTTTACTGATATCCATATTTTTCAATTCTAACTGGTGTTTGTCCTCCTCAATAATAGACCCTTTGAATGTATCTTCATATGTCAAAAAGTGGATAATTTGTTCATCATCATCGAAAAGTATCCAATTTGCAATGTTATCAGGGATAGAGGGACCGAAAATCAATTCAATGGAACATTTTGTATTTTTTGGTACTAGAAGTGAAGCGGAAGTGGCTAGTAAATCATCAGCAATATTTTCTAACCTAGGAATGGAATTTATGTTAAAAGCATTGAAATTGATACTAAATTCCTTACCTCGGATTGATACCCTTTTAAGTGTGTATATAAACAATGAATGGTGTTCCTTATCTTCCTAACAACTATCTCTGAATCACCAAAAAATTTTAAATTCTTAACATTTAAATTAATGGATTTTTTAAGACCTTGAACTAAAGCTTCGTATTCAACATTATTATTTGTGGATTCAAATTCTAGTCTACAAGAGAGAAATTGTTTGTTTCCTTGAGAATCAACAAGAACACAACCGGCTCCTGCTCCCTCTTGTGTCTTGGATCCATCAAAGTATAAAGTCCAAAACTTATCATTTGATTGAACTATTTAGTATGATCACCTACATCAGTAACTAACTCTACTATATTACAGTCAATATCATCAGCCCATGCAAATTGAAGGATATCAGACTGTGTGTATGAATCATGGCCAATATTTTCTTCCTAATAGTTCCTTGACTAAATTTCTAAAAAATAATTTCCCAAAACCGAAGATGAAAAATTCACTGGCTCATTTTTTCCTTCTAATTCAATCACATTATGCTTCATATGAGGTTCCCTCAACACTTTGATTTGGTTCTTCTTATTCTGATATGGAAACCATAAATGAAACCAATTTGTTGCAAAATAACCATTCAACTTATTTGACCAATCTCTACTCAATATTAACCCATAATATTATGGTATGCCCGCTACCATGATATCAATAAACTGACATACTCTTGAATCTGCCACCAACCTAATCAGTACATTCTTCATTTCCCCAATAAATTTAACATCCGATCTATCTATTTATATAATCTGAGAATGGGATGCTATGGGTTTTCCATTAATCCTTTTGCAAATAAATAGTGGCATGATGTTAGATGAAGCCCCATAGTCTACCAAGTAGTTATGCACATTATAATTACAGATTTAAAAATTCAAAAGGAAGGGAAGAGTTTGAGATTTCGACTTTCCACCAATACTTGCTTCATTAATATCGGTATCAAACTCAACCCTTTCTGACTGTTTGTCTACTATACTGCTTGATTTTACATCAAAATATTCTAATAAATTTTTTCTCGATTGTGGCAGATTACAAATTTCAAACAGAGATATGTTTGCCTTTGTTTTCTTAATATCTTCTACAATATCATATCCCATATCGTGATTTCCCCCAGTTTTTCCACCAATATCATATTTGTTGACTACAGGGTTTACTTGCTTATTGATTAACGGATTTGTTTCCTTTAAAACCCATGAATTTACTTTTGGTTGTGACTGATTCACACTATTATTCCTTTTTATGTTTTCTTTGGTTGTCTTCATTTTGGGTAATACCATACTTTTCTCTTCTACTGGTTCCTTACTTCTGGTAGCATAATCTACGGATGATACGTGTATTTCGTCCACCTTTTCTTCTTCATTTAAACCCAAAGTTGGATCCCAATCCCATAATACCAATGTGGTTTCTTCATTTAGATCTTTTGTTTCATTAGATTGTTCGTCTTCCTCATATTCATGATATATTAGTTGTGTATCCAATATTGATTCATTACCAGAGTCATTGAATTAATCCATCGCGGGCAATTTTTTTCGGAATGATGTTCTTGACTAAATGTGAAAAAGTGATCCATACCAACTTCATTCAAATTAAAAACATCAGAATCATTTGATGGTGGTTATGTGTTTTCTTCCTTTTTTTATAGAAAGGTTTAAATGGTTTTCTTACCGAAGAACTAGCACCCTTTTCCTTTTCCAGATCTTCTATTTTATTGGACAACTTTTGAACCATTTTGACCACATTTTCTAATTCATTTGAAGAATATTATTTATGTTTGGTCAATATCAAAGGATTCTTATTTACTGTAGGTTTTACTTCCATATCCAGAGAATGTTTCATAATACTGTCTATGTTTGTTTCTACCTTCTTCGCCTCTTCAAAATTTTCTACTAGAGTAGTTTTAACAGATATTTTTACGAACATGGCTATGAATGGGAGAAGTGTTATAGTATAATATTTTACCAACGAATCTTCAGTAGGTTTCGTTGGAGCGTTGAAACTATTCAAAATCATAGTAAATATTTGATTAAAATCTTGTACTTTCTCCTTCTTTTCCATCCGCATAGACAATAATTATTTCATAAGTGAAGCCAAAGTCTTTTGGTTAACAAAATTATTCAGAATTTTTTTTCAAAGCTGTCCCAATCTGTTATAGAACCAATATGTAGGCTAAAAAACCACTATGACGCTCTAGGTTCAAAAGTATACAGGAACAGTCTGCACACCACATCCTCATGGTCTACATCGAGCAGATTTAGGGCTAAGTAAAATCTCTTTAGGTGATCATCAATAGAGATTCCTTTTCTAGGATTGAACTTAGGTAGTACTCACTCCGGATGCTTAGGAAAATCATGTAAAGGAGCAACTAAGTTGAGTGGTCCTATGGATCTCCATGCAGGTGGTTGATTGGAATTGTGAGCCATGTTACTAATGAGCCTATGAATTCAAGGTGAATGTGGGGGTGTGAGTATTGGTGAAAGTGTTTGTATGTGTGGATAAGTGATCGAATATAGAGAATTAGGCCTCAGTTATTTGATGGGATCGGGTATATCTTGTAATGATAAATCAACTAATTCTTCTAAAGATTCCACAAGCACAAAATCCATAGTTTGCACAACTTGTCGTCTAGGAGCTTGTATTTTAGGTAGAAAAGGTACCACCAATAATCCTCCATGTTTTCTCACGCACGATCTAGTGTGTCTCCAAAAATTATATACTTTTGTATGAGGAAAAACATACAAACGTTCAGTATGATAAATTTCAGAATCAAACTTTTCTCGATGACCAGTTTCAAAAATCAATTCTTCTGGTTGGGTTGTTTCTAATGGAGACTCATAGAAATTTCCTCGTGAAAACAGGTTTCCTTTATCAACCATGCACTAGTTGCCCTCCTTCTAGCGCCAGAACTATTGATGCCCAAAAATTCCTAGCATTGACAGTAGGGAGTCTCCCCGGTGAATAATCCTAATTAGATCATTAAATGTTTGAAATAGGGAATCCATTCGGTTAACGGTCCGGCTATCGTAGGTATGTTTGTTGAATTTCCTGGTTGCGGCCCGGACCACCGTTTATATTTTAAGATTTATATTATGAGTATGCAAGTGCTTCTAATCTAATTGATGCATGACCTATAACTGAAAGGAAAAGCATCACAAGTGATGCACAGGTTCTTACCTATCGTCTTATCACTTCTACGTTATCAATTAGATAACCCTATTCTAAATTAACTAATCTATCCTTGCAAGGAGCGAGTTTTAATGAGAGTAATAATATGAGAATCCTTATACAAATCCAACAAATAGCTATTTAGATAAAGTATATACATTCACAACAAAAACATACAAACATAGCTTTGATAACATTTATATCCATTTATTACTCTGATATCACATAGACATTTGCATAGACAAGTGAAATCATTCATTACCATCGAAATAATTCAATAAAGTTAGAAAGATCTCACAACATGAATATGAACACAAGAAGAAATAAATATGATCTTTTATCCAAAACATTCCACGCAAAAATCCACACAAGATTTTCTAGCGAATAGGTCTTTCTCATTAGCAGAAAATTAGTTCTCTTACAAAATGTCTCTAGCTTCTATTTCACCAGCAAAAGTCCCTGTTCTAATCCCTTACCCCTCTATTTATATTACAAGAGAATTTGTCTTTACATGAATAATTGCTTCACCTACCCTTTGACCTTTGGATTGCTAAAATTTGGCTTTTGTGCTTGCACAACCAAAAATAGATAATTAGTTAAAAATTAAATTATCCTTCCGATGGGACCTCTAAGCTGGAAATATAACTGTCCCACAAGTCAATTTCATGAAATATTATATTACATTGTATAGGCTCCAATCATTTTAAATATATTTCATGAATGGATAATTATTTTCCCACACTTATTACTCCTTTAGTGGCTGCTTTATAACTTTTCTCCAGGAAATAAGCATTTACAGATGCTTGTCCTATGTGATGCTTGATATCTTCTTCATTAAGCACATCTAGTTTCCTCGTGTACTCTAGGTCTTCTTTCAAGCCACCTTTCAATTCCATTAGACGCTGATATTTGGTGGGAAACTCCTACATATCTAGAACCGTCGAGATATGGCATCTATCATGTGCTTGACAAATTTATTTGTAAATTTCTTCACACTTAGTGATAGACTTTGGCACTTCTACTTGTATCTTCCTAGAGGCTCTCCTGCAACTGTCTATAAGAGATATGTCTAACTTGAGTTCTTTAGATGTCTTGTTTGGAAGGTGATCAGGGAACTTTGGGTTTTCTCCCTTCCAGGCCATCAACCTTTTCAATTTATTAAAATTATTGGCTAATTTATGTCTTACAGTAAAAGCGTCTGCATAAATATCCTTCATTCCGTCTATCATATGTTTCATTTTATAAATTTATTCAGTTAACAATTCTTGTGAGTGGCAGATTTGTTCCTGTAATTTACAGGCATGCTCATAAAATGGGGTCATATCCTACTTTTGATTTGGATCCATGTTGACCTATTCCAAAAGAGATTCATTTTCTCTAACCAACTCGTCCACCTGGGATTGCGAAGATTCTTTCTCAACTATCATCTCATCTATGTGCACTTGTAAATATTCCTTTTCACTGATTAAAGATTCCACCTATTGATTTGAATTCATTTTGTTTTATTCCAACTCATTAGTGCTAGGGTAGATATCACTTCACTCGCCTTCCATAATAATAAGTTTCACATTCAAAGCATCCTTTTCATTTTCCAAGTTCTGATAATCCAGCAATAATTTATTCTTTTTAGATTCTACTGCATCCTATTTCCTCTTCAACTCAATTCCTTCACCTCTTGCTTTCACCAAGTTATCCTTCAACTTCAACATTTTTTTCTTTTCTTCGATCCAGGTCATTCATCAATTTATCAACATTGTCAACATTTGCTTGATAAGTTGTTATGTTCACTGAAGCGGTTAAATTGGGATCCTTGTGAGTACCACCAAGGTGCTTTCTTGAATAGTTACCACATCTGGTTGTGTGCCCATTTTCATCTTTTTCTCTGTTCTCCTTAAAATTGTCTTCCGTTTGGGGTCGAAAACTATTGTATCCAGTTTTGATATTGAATGCTTCTTCGAATGAGTAAAAGGTGTGAGACCAAGCTCAACAAATGGAAGATGTGCTCCTATCAGAGGGATTCTGGAGACGTCGGGTGGATCTATGTCCATGTATTGAAGACTATGGTATTCTTCTTGGACATATTTGTCTTCCACGACTTTCTTGAGCTTATCCCCTTCCTCCTTTTGTTTGTCTCTACTGCTTTATCCGCTTCTTCTTGCTCTTCGTTCTTCTTCTTTTCTTCCTCCTTCTTTTGTCTTGCTTATTCTTTTGCTTTCTTTACTTCTTCTTCTTTCCTTTTAGCTTCTTCTTTTTGTTGTCTTTATGTTTCTTCCTTCTGCTTTAATCTTGCTTCTTCCGCTGCCACAACTTCCTCTCTATACTTTTGCAGTTCGGTGTCTTTAGCAATATCCATAGTATGACTAGACCCTACGCCATCTTTTCGGCCAAATATTTTTTTAAAATCTTTCATATTACTCGCCCTTCGATAGACCTCTTCATATTTTAGGAAGTGGTTCGTGTATTCAAAGTGAATTTTACACAACACACAATGCTGGGTGTCTTAGTGAATTTGTATGCTCCAATGGTGAAGGGGAGCAGAGGGTAAGAGGCCTTCTTGTTCTCGTTTGGAAAATGGCCGACTCCATTGACGAAACCTTGTCTTAAAACCTCTTTGTGTACTACATAATATGTAGCATACTTTGGCATTAGAGGCGGAGATTTGGTTCCCCTATACATTCTGATATACATGCCTTCCGAGGTAAAGTAGAAGTCTCCATATTCATTGATGACTTCCATTTCGTTGTTCGACAAGAAATTGGGTTCTTTGTTAAATAATAACCAATACAGAGGATTTATGAATTCTTCACAGATAAGCTTGTAGAAGCTTGTATATTTATGAGCCAACATTATTTGGCAGGCCACATATAGAGGGGTCTCAGCTGGGACCCAATAGCACCCCAACTTGTGGAATGGGTGTCTAATTAAGATGCAGTCAATAAGATAGAAAGACATAAAGAATTCTACTTTTTTATGGGTCATCCCTCCTTGGGATGCTGCTATTGCTGATGCCATACTCTCCGAGATAATGTCCTCCCAATTGAAGACTGTACCATGAGAGGCGATATGATACATGAGGGGAACCCAGATAAGCTTGTATATGTTTGTGTTTTCCCTACCGAATATTATACTTAACATTAATGTTATGATCCTAAATGCAGTTTTCAAATTATGGGCATCGGGTTCCCTGCTTTCCCTTTGCCTCAACTGCTTTCTAGTAATCAACATTTTCTTAGCATGCTCAGACTGATCTATGTTGACTCCCTTAATCCAATCTTCTGACATCATGATCTTTGGGGGTGGTAACTTATATGTTGCGTTAATATGAGAGGGCTGAAACGACGTGAATCCTTCTCCATTCGCACCAGCTATGATTCTTGTGCCAACATCCAAATGAGGTAAAATCCACCCAATTACTTCTGAACATGGGAAAATATTTGGACGGGTGACAACTTTATGAAGACCTGATTTTGTAATATTATGATACACCATCATTTCTTCAATGGATGCATCTGGCACGTTTAGATCTTGGATGAGGTGATATAGTTCACCCCATCCGTATTCAGGAACAATCCCCGTTCCAGCTCTGGTGTCTTCATACAAGGTCTCCATCGTGGTTTCTGAGACGATTTCAATATCAAAATCGGATTCTGCAACCTTGGTCTTACAGTTAGAAGCTCTTCTTTTCATTTTTGAGTCCTGAGGTGAAAAATAAAGTTAATGTACATAAATTAAATGTAAATGCAGTAAGCATAATGATAAGGAGCATAATATTCTAAAAATAAATTGCAGATACATGATTTGTCAGTATTATTTACAAAAAGAACTAAAACAGGAGTTTCATACTTCCATAATGTCAAGTGTGTTTGGTTCTGAATGACTGTCTTGATGACTCCCTAATGCACTATTAGATGATTTTCTTCATTCTTCCATTAGCCTAAATAATCGAAGTCTTAAACTCTATTTTACTTAGTGCAAGATATGGTCGTATTATTGGGACTAGAATGCAACTATTATCTTACTCTTGGAACCATACTGTCAAAACAATTGGTTCTTATGACCTATAATCCTTTTGTGTCACCAACCACCCATTAAGAAAGTATGTCTAACATTTAAGCGAAGTATCGGGTCTGTCAAGGTTGGTACCAAACAAAATCAACGCAGTGGTCCTATTAATCAGGATTTCACTATCAACTCATTAATCTGTTGAGAGACAAGTTATCAACGAAAAATGCCAATGGCGGGAGTAATGCGATGATCAAGACCAAAGAAATCCATTTCTCGTTCAAATGTGGTTGTCAATCCTTAATTTTATGTATATTTACTTTCACATAACCAAGCACGTCGAGCAACCGTATATAAGGTAATGGGAACACCCCCCCCCGGCGACCCTGGATATAGCATTGGTTCAAGGCGGTCAAGTTAAGAACATTCCCAAAGAAAAATGTGTTTTACCCAAAACCCTACTGGTAGTCACAGACATTGAGATCGATGAGGGAAGGACCTTTCCTTGCTACCTCGCTTCTCTATAGTTAAATAAACCAAGATCGCAATATCCATAGAATCTCGCCCTGGGATAAGGAAACACGATCCCGTGAGCATGCCAGAATCATTTTACCCAAATCCAAGTTTGTATTCAAGTAAAGGTTCATCCACGGATATAAGAAAGGGGGATTATTCTATGAAGAACAAAACCCTATGCTAGGGGCCTATCCAATACCCGCACCATATAAGCGGCTTAGAAGCATAAGCAAAAAAATGAAATATATGGCCTTATACCCTATCAGGTTTCAATTTAAATGCAAATGGGGCCGGTAAAATTTGTTTGCAAACCCTTTTAAACAATGGATAAAACACATTTTACAAATAATAGGTCAGGCGGACAAAATGACCTACCTGATAGTATGCGAGTGGTCCAAATTAGTGCTCCATGGGGTAGGCAGCTTTCCTGTCGTCTAGTGATTTCTCCAATCGAAAACGGCGTTACAAACAATGTTGCAAAAAACAAACTTTGAAACCCTTTATATAAACAACCGTAACCCTAGTAATAAATGAGAAATGGTAAGTGTGCTAATGGGGTCCAAAAAAATTTATTAAATTCGTTTCGGAGTGCCTTCACCTTTTCCACCGATCTTGTTTCAGATCAATTCTCTTTTGGCACCGATTTTGTTTCGGGTGACCTTTTGGTTTGGCACCGATTCTGTCTCGAGTGACCTGTTCATTTGGCGTCGATCTTGTTTCGGGTGACCTTTTGATTTGTTGTCAATCCTGTTTCGGGTGACCTTTTGATTTGGCGTCGATCTTGTTTCGGATCAATTGTTTTTAAGTTTTCCTTTTAACCCCCCGATTGACATAACTTAGCCTTTTCGGGCTATGGTTAGTTTCTTCAAAAATTTGGCAAAACGCCAAATTAGTGAGGATAGATCGGGTAAAACTTATTAATGAGCTGAAACGTTTCGGAAGCAAACATGGTTTTGATCCGACCGTTTCGGCGTAAAAATCACTTTTGCTCCGATCAATTCCAAGATTGACCGTTTCAGCACAATTTTAATTTTTCTTTGATCAATTCCAAGCTCGACCGTATCCGACTGTTTCGGTGCAAAATACATTTTTTCTCCGAAACAGGTTTTCTTCTTCAAAAATCACAAAAACAATAATAACTCTCTCGAACGTTTCAGCAAAAAATTGATAACTCTCCCGACCATTTCGATGGAAAACTGATAACTCTCCTGACCATTTCGGCCAAAAATAAAATATCTCCCGATTCAAGAAACCATTTTTCTTTTGATTTCAGAAAAAATCTAAGTGTTAAGAAAAAGTAAGTAGATAAAGATAAAACAAAACTTTGAGTAAATTCAAAATAAAGGCGGGGCCCTACAAATTTACAAAATTGTCGGGATTACGTTGCAGTTGCAACATCTCTATATATGACTTTTCCCTAGCCACTGATGGGTATGCATGTGGATTTGGCCATATGCATATGAATATGGGTCTTGGGGGAATGAGAGTACCCCAGTATTTGGCCGGGAGGAAAATCCATGCCTATTCTAAGCTTGGTAGATGAAACAATCTGTGACTAGTGGAAAAGGATCTAGCCGTCTAATTTGCAGGTGGAATCTCTTTGTATCGATCTCCAGGTTGCAGGTGGAATCTGTTTGTCTCAATCTCCAGGTTACAGGTGGACTCTTTTTGTCTCGATTGATCTCCAGGTTGCACCATAGTTTACACAAATTTCATGACAAGTGAAACCCTTCCTAAGAATACTAAAATTTCTTATATTTCCTGCCATCTTTTTAAAAGCATCTAGTATGTTGATTTATAGTTATTTTATTTAAAATAATCTAGTATGTTGATTTATAGTAATTTTATTTAAAATCATCTACTATGTTGATTTGTAGTCATTTTATTACATGTGTTTTTGTGTTAAAATATAAGGTAATATAGTGCTTTTGTGTTTAAAGGTGCACAGTCTTATGCCATAAAATGTCCCACCTACTAGAGATCTGCAAGAAGATAAACTAAGCCATCATTCCCACTCCTGTTGGTTTTGTTGGAAATTTCCATTTCAAAAATGAGGTTTGGACATTATAGAGGAAATCAATCCCACCTTCTCTCAGCATCATAAGTTCATCTTGATAGTAATGGATTATTGTACTATATGGACATAAGTGGTTCCCCTGAAGGTTTTCAATAAAATCCAAGTGATATTCTTCTTAGAATCCCAAAGTATAATTACCAGGTTTGGTGTTCCCAATTCTCTAGTTTTCAATAATGCTCAATATTTTTTCGTCATTAAAATTAACCAAATTTGCTTTGGGAAAATATATTAAGGTAAGTACACTCAGAAAAAAAAACTAATCTAAATTCTTATGAAAACTATAGTGGATCATCAAAGGAACTAGCACAAAGCCTTACCAAACACCCTTTGGGTAGACAGAGTAACACCCAAGACATCATTAGCTAGGAACTTTACCTTTATTTCAGCTAGTGTATGGAGCAGATTCTATACTTCCTTCGAACATATTCCTAACCTGTCTCCAACTAGCCCAGTCCATTAGGGAAGCCAATTGTCTAGTCATGCAAAACATGATTGATACTCAAACTGTTGAAACTGGAAGATCGAGAAAAGGAAGAAAGCTAAGAGAATATGTAGTGTAGATCAACAATTGGTCAAGCATTGATTTGAGAAGAGTTATGTGGATAAATCCTGAAATAGGAAAAATAGGAGACTTAATCCTGAAATGGGACAAATCCCATGAACCCAAGGGTTTAAACCTTCGTTGATAGCTTAAGTGAGTACTTACTTTTTGTAGTTCCTTTCTTATAGAGATATTTTTCGTTTCCAACTTCTTACACGTTTCTTCTTTCTCTTTTATATTCCCTGACATATTTCCTTCTACTATCCCAACGTTTTCTACTTGTTATTTATACTTCAGTAGTTTCTCCTTTAATTACTTATTCTTCTTTCTTGATTTCTTTAGTTCTTCCAAGGCACTTTTAAGATCTCCCTCAAAATTTATATCAACTAATTCTCCTTCTTCTTAATCTTCATTCTCCATATCTTCCTAAATTGCCATGAACAACATTTCTTTTGGATCATCCTCACTGCCATATTCATTGGATGAACTACTGTCCTCCTTGGAGTACAAAATCCTTTTCTATTGAAAAAACTTCTTCTTATTTTCAGACTTGCTTCCTTTGTGCATTCTCCTTCTTTCTCATTATGGTCAGAATATTCCTCATATCCTTCATAGATTTTTTTAAGCTAATCCCACATTTCTTTAGCTGATGTGCACTACAATATAACCTTGGTGAACTCCGAGTCTGCTAAACCATATAGTATTTCATTCCTATCCCTTGCATTGCATTCATACAGTATTTTTTCAGCTGCCTCAACTGGTAGGGTCCTAGGAACTTCATAGCCATTCTCAATAGATTTCCAAACATCAACTCCAATAGATTGCAAGTATACTTAAACCATTCTGATGCTCCATAAGTTGTAATTTGATGCATCAAAATTTGGTGCTCTATTTGTAGAGAGTCATTCATGTCTCTCCATATCTGCGCAATAATCTACTTTCTAGTTGTTAGGTTGTTCTTGAAGGACCAATATCGGATACCAATTGTTGTATTTCTTGATGATACTGAGATGGGGGGTGAAATAGTTAGGTATGATTGAACTTGAATCTTCTTGTTCATATCCTAACCTGGGCTTGTATGAAGTTGGTCTTTGATTGATGAGAATTTCATCCAATACCTTATAAATTCTGCCATATAAACACTCAAAATGTTGTTACTTGTGGTTAGGCCCATTAGTGTGAATGGAGTACATCCATATTTATTTCCCATGACCAAAAAAGCTTGCACATGCATTAGAGAAATTTTGAGGTAAAAAATGGGCCTCAGAACAATAATATTTTACAACAAAAATCACCAATAGGATTCAAGATGATGATGTCAGTCATGGGGGATGAATCACCATTTTTTGGATAAAAGATAAAACGGTAAAAAGTGAAAAAGTGAAAAAACTACTTTTTCAACTCGCATCATCATCACGTTTTTTCATGAATTTCTTGTTTTTTGGGGAGAAGGGTCCATCAAAATTATGTCGTGTGGGAACTCATTGTATGAGGAATTGAATTCCCCATCCAACGAGTGTTGTTGCTCGAAATTTGAGTGAATATAAAGGGAGATAAGTTGAAAATATGAGTTGAAAAAGTAGTTTTCTTCTTTTTTCCTCCAAAATTTGATGAGGTATGCTAATATTATTTTATTATTTCCACTATTATTTTATAATTTTCCTTAGGAGACCCATTTTAGACCTCAAAATTTCTCTAATGAAACATTAAATGTGTGGATATAGAAACTATTGCAAAATCATTATAGTGACTAGATGAAGATCTAGTGCATGTTGCCTTGCAGGGAATTTGACCACTTAATTAAAAATTAAAATGGATTCTTTAAATTGAAACATGGGCCACGAATCATGGTACCCTCAATATATATAGGACATTGGTGCAATTCAAAATTATACAATTTGTTTTCGTAAAACCCCAAATTCCATGTTTAGGCAATTTAAAAAAGAATACAAAACATAAACACACAATAGAATATACATATAATAGAGTCAACGCTTAGATGAAAAAGAAAGTGGTTTGGAAAGTAAAGGAATATTAATGCTTTAGCTTGTTGAGGCCATTGCTAATGCTAAACAATGATAAGCTCAACTATTTTATTGTAGGTCCATGTTTAAAGAGACAATCGACACCATACGGATAACCATCGTGAGTGCCTTTATCGATCTAGTTATAGTATTCTTCACCTTGTTCCATTCACCAAAATTTTGTTCCTTTAAATGTATGTTATCCCTTAGTTATTATTTTGACCTCAAGGGGCATCAGGTTGACCACTTCTTGAGATATGACTTTATACCTCTAATGCATTGAAGGAACTGGATTTCCTTCTAAAAAAATTAATATTGCTTGCGCCCCATGAGTTTCTCTCTAGCAACTGGCCAAGCCCCGCATGTTTCCTTAAAGAAACACATGGGGACATTGGAAAATTTGAAAAAAAATATAAAGGGTTTCATTAATTGTGCATTTAATATTAATAGGTTTTTGATATAGAACGTACTCCTGGACACAATTAAGACTCGTACCGGACACATTTCCCATATTATGCAGGTATTAGTTTGGTAATTAAGGTTGGGAAGGGGCACCACAATAGTATCATACCCTTAAGTTGGAGGAATTGTGACCAACCAACTAGGGTTTTTACATCCCATTTTTTATTAGGAACCTCCTAATTTTTATTTATTTTCTTTCCAATGTTGATTCAAGACCTTAATTCGATGAATTATCCTTTCCCTTCAAGTTGGAGAAGCAATGGAAGATTGATTGCTTGTCAATGTCCTATATTGGAGTAACCCAAGACTTGGCGAAGGAGGTACTGCAACAAACTAAGACTCTGTATTTGTTTTTATCCCTTTTAATACATAGAGTATTGGACATTGCATGCATTTAGTAGTGTATATGGTGGAGGGATAATCTTAGCCTGGAATGTAGTTATTTAGGTAATAACGAATTTGGAATCCCTTTTAATTATTACAATTATTAGTAGAAATGGTTTGAAAAAGGTGTTTCTTTCTTACTTGTGTGCAGGTGTCAAGTGGGAATGACTTGGAGTGAGGACAAAAGTGGTATAGATTTGGTTATACACTGAAATTACTTTTGAAGTTTCCTCCTCCATTTAACATTGAGCAAATTGAAGCCAACAACGAGGAGGACAAGAAGGATTTGTTCATCAGAACAACCCCATTATGGATATTATTGGAACACAATAATATAGTACACTAGATCCCTTGATTTAGTGTTGGGAAAATTTAAATACACTCCCTCCAATGGTATGCTTCATACATGGTTGGATAATGTTGTGTATTAAGTATATCAAGCATCAAACAATTCTCCACCTTTTGGCCATACTTAAAGTATCGTGTCTAATACTAAGGTATAATGATTTCAATTGTTTCTTCTAGATATACATTTTAATGTTTCTTCCGAATATTTCTTACTCCCTTTACTTCATGCCCTTCTCTACCTAAGATATGCTCATTAGTTTGATTGGTGATTTTTTCTCTCTCTCATAGGTAGTGTATTTAAATACTATAATGACCAAAATTTGGAGTATTAATAGCCTTGAGTAACTTCCTTCTTTTGCAACTATGCATAAAGTCTTAGTTAATAATTTCAGGTTAGATTATGATATGGAACCAAATCTTAGTATTCCACTTTTCAATTTTCATATATAATAAGGAATCACATGTAGGTAACCATTGTCAAATTTATCAAGTCATTTTCCATATACATGTCTTATGGGTAGTGCCACTTCTTCCTAAGTTAAGTTCCAACCCATATCAAATAATTTCATCGACAACTTATCCTATTAGGTATTATGTAGCCTCTTCCTTAGAAAGTTATATAATATTTTCCTAAGGGAAATATTTATAGTGTTAAAATTGGGCCCTATCTAAATAAAATATTTAAGCACATCCCTTTCCCATTCATTCCTGATGTAATTTATTGCTTTCGAGACAAAAAAGTCTAGAGTTCAAGCTCATCTCAACAATTTGGCCTCTGAAATACTTGAGGGATCAATTACATGGAGGCATTTCCAAAATCCTAGAATACAACATTTAAGAGAATACTAGGTTGACACACAAAGGATTTATTGAAGTCAATTTTTACCCAAGTTCTACATATAAATGTCTGTGTTCCTCAAAGGGGTTCTTCCAAGTCCACCTCCATCATATGATAAATATTTCTAATGATATTTTTAAGAATTAAAGTCATTGTCATCATCACATCATGAGTAATTACAACAATAGTTTTATAATTTTAGAGGGATATGGACTTGGAAGTATGGATTTATTAAAATCCACTTGAGGCCAACACATGTAAGGCCTTGATGCATTTTATGGGTGTCGTCAGTGGGAGGGAATATTCAGGTCATCCGGATTGATTTGGCCAGCGATTGCAGCCATCAACGGGGAAAGAGGCATAAAGTACGTGCCATAGGAGGAAGGCCGCACAGACGATGGATATTAATGCCAACATAGATTGTGGTCGTTCACGTCGGGATGATTTTTTGTGGGGAAAGAAAGGAGATATGACATGAGAACGGCCCATATCTTCCCCCATATTAGATCGTGCCCATTGGAGGATGCAGAGAATGCACCGAAAATGGGACTACGCCAACTAACATGATCGCAGGATTTAACAGTGCCAACGGTCCAGATTTCATGTGTGGAGAGGTTAACCGACACGCATATCGATGTTCACCAACAATAGCTAAGTTATTATGAAATTGAAATAAATAAAATTAGTATTTGAAGGGCTTACGAAATTAACAAGAGAAATAAATTGCTTCTTGAGGAAGACCCTTCGATCGACATGTGTTAGTAATTACAAAATGTTGGAGACACTTAGATAGCTTGGGATCTCGTGTGAGTTTGCCACCCATTTGCTGAAAAATGCAGTGCATGGAATTTGATATCCTACCAATTTTGATGTTTTTCACAAATCCTAATGTAATCCTTGTTGTTTATACGTGAATAGAACCTATCTCTATTCTGTGTGATTTCTTTTGAAAACCAGGATTTGCTTCCAGCTGGAGCATCTTGCCAAGCTAGCCATCACAATTCATATCAGTTTGATGGAGGAAACCATGAAAACTTGACACGGTGAGGGGTAAGCTGTAGGTGTTGCATCTGTTTCATCTTGCAATTCTTTTGAGCTCCATGTTTTTTCCTATGATTTATCAAGAAAAATGTTTTTTGTTTTGTTTTTTTTGTTTTATCTTCGATTATTTTGCATCTTTGTAATTTTATTTCTCAAAAGAGTACAAAATTACATATGTATAAATATGCCAGGCCTATATTCTGATGGCCTTGCTATCCTGAAGATAGCATGTCCTAAAGATGGCCCTATTATCCTGCAAAAAAGTAATGGATCATTTTTCGTTACATTGACGGCTTTGAAAGTTCAAAATACAGTCATGGTTATCCCTCGTTGTTGCATCTGTGCAAACCATAACCTTCATGATCCTACAAGGGATAATCATTGGTGGTTATTTTAATTTAAATGCAGTTGTTGGGACTTCAATGGATACCACTAACATAATTAAAAAACAAAAGGGTACTTTCAATGGAACACTGAATCACAAATACATACCAGACCAACCCTAATTATAATCATGCCAAAAAAAGCACGAGTTATATGTGAGTTTTTGTGTGTCTTAATTTATGATAATTTATCTTAGAGTCACAGGTTCGATTCCTATTAGAGCATCGTTGTCACACTTAAATATGGCCATGTTATCCTGCAAAAAATCAATGGATCACTGTGTCTTGTGGAGGATCTTCTGCTGCAGTTCCTGTATAGATAAATGTAAGACTCCCCTGCACATTGATTTTTCCTATTGGCATGCCCCATCGAAGCAATCTCATGAGATATATTTATTGAATGCTAGTTTTTTATCATGCAACTATCTTTGATTATTTTGCATGTTGGTTTTTTTATTCAATCTGTTAGTTTTGTTTAATTTTGAAATGGTAAGGATGTGCTCAGACATGGGATTTTTTTTTTTTTTTTTGCCGTTTATTCGCGAATCTGGATGTTTAGGTATAAAATATTTTTGTTTTGGACTTCAATATATTTTTAATGATTATTGTGCTTTCATTGTTCTTCAATACTTGTATAGATTACTTTGTTCAATTGTTCCAATCCATATTTATAGATGGAAAAGGGCGTCAAATAAAGGAAAACAAAGTACTTTTTATACATATGGTATCTAAAACCACAGAGGCAAGGCATGTTGCCAAACAAATTCACAATAATAGTTGTGACACAATTTCAAGTAAACGTTTAAAAAACATAGTGTTTAATAAAAAGATATCAGTATACAATTGTCAGCAAAGATATATTAACATACCTTACCATAGGATATAAAATGAGGAAAAAATACCACAAAGCATAGCATCCCATTCCACTGTCCCTCAACAATGTCAATCTAGTTACCATAGCAGTGAAAACAATGATGATGAACATAGTCCTGAGAAAAAGGTAGAAGAATCAATGCAAGGTATGATCACTTCACGACTTTATATTTTTCGTAAAAGTACTTCAAAAATTTCTATTAAGGAATCAGTATTGTCATTATCTAAATTGGTATGGTTTAATTTTCCAGAAAACATTCAGCAGGAACCATCAGTACAACAAGAGCATGGTTTGGAAGGGGAAGGTGCATCTAACTAATCTATTATTGAAACAAATGCCAAAAGAAAGGGTAGAAGACCAACACTTTCCACAAAAGTACTCCAAAATTTTCTATTAAGGAATCAATATTGTCATTGTCCAAATTGGTATGGTTTATTTTTCCAGAAAATGTTCAGTAGGAACCATCAGTACAACAAGAGCATGGTTTGGAAGGGGCAGGTGCATATAACCAAGATATTATTGAAACAAATGCCAAAAGAAAGGGTAGAGGACCAACATTTTCTGCAAAAGTACTTCAAAAATTTCTAGTAAGGAATCGATATTGTCATTGTCTAAATTGGTATGGTTTATTTTTCTAGAAAACATTCAGCGGAAACCATCGGTACAACAAGATCATGGTTTGGAAGGGGAAGGTGCATCTAACCAAACTATTATTGAAACAAATTCCAAAAGAAAGGGTAGAGGACCAACAACAAGTCTTTTTTCGAAATACTCTAGAGGGAAGTCCATTACCAAAAATTCAAGTTAATGAGAGGGGACAACCTATTGGTCCAGGGTCATATAAATTTACCTCATGTATAGGTGTCCTTGCAAGAGAAATTGTAGGCATTAAGTTTATGTATTGGAAACAAGTGCCTAAAGCGTTAAAGAAAGACACATGGAATGCAATCAATGTGAGCATAAACCAAATAATGATTGTATTTTTGTTTTTAATTTTGTTGATGCATGTTGACCATGTGTGTGAGAGATTTGGTTTCAAATAACAATTTGTGTCTAAAAATGAACTATTTATCTATTGCAGAGAAACTTCCAAGTAGATCCTTCAGCAAAAAAGTGGTGTAATATAGTAATATCTCAATGCCTCCAAAATTATAGATACCGTTTGTATACAAAATACTATTTTAAATACCAAATAGACGAGGAGAGGATGGAAAATGTTCCAACTGGAGTACATGAAACATATTGGATTGAATTTCTTAGAATACGATATGACCCTAAATTCAAGGTAAAAATGAAAGAGAAATATGCACGTTATAATAAAATGAGATATAATTTTAAATACTTGGTTATACAGTTAACTTTAATCTAAGCATCCACATTTTTTATTGAGTTGCAAGAGAAGGAAAACATAAATAAGGAAAATAGGGCAATAGAATGGGAAACTCACACATTTGGTCATAGAGGTTACTTTAGGGTCGAACATGACCTTGTAAGTTGTAATGGATTCTTTTTTGTTTGTTCAAAATTAGCATTTATAAATGTAGTCATGGGTAACATTATATCAAATATACTTATCCACGGTATTGCATTTGTCATGACTAGAAGCAAGCCTGCAATCTAGATGGCACTCCAATATCATCATCTATAGAAGAGACAATACTAAGTTCTAAGCCTATTATTGTATGTATTATTTAGGCTTTTTGTAATGTTAATTTTTTTTTCTAATATTAATCGGTTGAAATGTTTAACATTGCTAGAAAGAAATCGAAATAGAACATTAAAATACAGTGTCCCCTGCATATGCAACAAAGAAGTATGCCCTTACTATAGTGTTGGGGCCCAAGAGGAGGGGCCGTACGTGGGATTGGCTTGGGAGTCACTCTGTCACCTACCCAAATTCTGAAAATATTATTATTATTGGCAAAATACTTTATGTTAATTTTTAATTACAAAGTTTTGTAATGATGACCAAGTTTGGTCAAGGATGAATGTAATTATTGAATTATTATGATTTAATAAATTAAAGTAGGAGACAAACACCCAAGGGAACTATTAAATGAGTGTTCACTAACCCACTAGGAGGAATGGAAGTTGTTAGAAGGTATGGGATAGATGGCAGCAATTGCACTTCACCACTAGTTGTTGGTTATGGGACAACTACCCCTACAAATGTGGCATTATCCCCGAGGTGGAGGGAGTGAGCAAGCAGCTCATTTAATGACTAGTTAACAACTGAAAGGCCTAGGCAACCTACATAAGTAAAATTCGAATTGAGCAGGCATCTCTTACACAATATTTTCTGCAGAAATATTCCTGATGTGCATCAGGTGATCACTGAGAGATTCGAATAGGGAGGCTATGTGAGAGTGAAACTGTAAGTCTGCAAATTATTCTGAGAAGGAGAAGCAGAGGTGGTGGTGCAGGTCCCTTTGACCGCGAAGTCTTTAAGACTAGATAACTAATGCTACTACAAGTTGAGGTTCTAAGCTTCTAAGTTTCTTCCTCCTGGTGGTTCAGTGAACATGTCGGGGATCCTAAGGCAAGCACTTGGCTGTCTTCGGGAATTGGTTGGGTGGAACAGGCTCCTTGGGCTGTTTGTTTCCCTACAGATTAACCAGGTTTTGTTGTTTCTTATTTTGTTTACAGTTTAATATTTCTGTTTAGTAAAATTTTAAAACTCTGTTTTGTAAAGAATTTATTTTATGATTTATGTTGAAGTCTGAATGATAAAGCTTGTTAAAGATCTGATTAGAAAATCAACTCTATATTTTTCCACATGTTGTTATTTGCATCGTCCTCTAGTATAGAGAAGCAAATTAATGATAGATGAGAGATAGGCAAATTGCCATTAATTGGACAAATAATTACAGTAAGTGCTATGTTTACAATTCTGTCCTATATCTAAACACAGTAAAAATCCATTGTAAAGTATCGACAGTAATATAGGATTCTCTTATTATTTCATGAAAGAAAAATATAGTCTAACTTTTGTATAGTCATCTATTTTCTCTTATCTCTATTCATTTAAATATCAAACAAATATAATAAAAAATCATACATGTCATGTTTTTCCAAGTAATAGTATTTCCAAGGATTTTAATAGCTACAAGAATTAATCAATATATAGTTATCTTATCTTTATACATGCTTTATTCCTTCACTAAATTTATTTATTTATTTTATTTTATTTATTTATTTATTTATTTTCTTTTGTTTTGATTTCAATTACCAATTTATCTTTTGCAAAAAAATATCAAACCCTAAGAATTTCCAAACCCTAACTAGCATTCGAGACTACTACATTACAGTAAACTTCACTTAGTATAATGCATTTTCTGTATCTTTACTTAACGACAGGTTATAACACTAGTAAGAAAGCATGGACAATTCTTGGAAACATTCACATTTTACAAGTGAGGAACCAGTTCTTGGTTTCGAATACTTATGTTTACACAAAGTATTTAAACATCAATATTTTTCAAATAGCTGAAAGTAAAAGTTGGACAAACCTTAGTACAGGTCCGATGGCATTTGAAAGTCTTAGGTAGGGTATCCTTTGTAAATGAAAACTAGAATATGGAGGCAAAACCTTCACAAAAAATTTTAATAGTAAAAACTACTTCAGCTTTTTTTCCAATCATGATTATCAAACAATGAAAACGATGTACAGGCATATAAGTATGCAAGCTTTAAACTCTCAGCCAACATTCAAATACTAAAACATTAACACTTTTCATTATAAAAACATTGTTTTTTTTTTTAAAAGGACCACAATCCATCTATTTGTTTACAGAAACAATTTCACCATCATAACAATTATCATAAAAAACACTTTGCTTTTATATCTTCATCGACGAATGGGAATCTCAATATTACACAGTAAATCTGGTAGTTTCAAACTACTGTAACAATCAAATGACGAGAGTTTACCCCTTAGAGTTTACAATACCAAAAACGAGTTACATTTCCACTAAAATTTTACAGTAGACACTGCATCAAAACTACTAGCCAACATGATAGTAGAGCTAGGAACATAGTATTACTATCCACAAAGTTCTTGGACAAAAACCGTGTCAAAATCCAAATACCCAAAACTGTGTCAAACACCATTCATGGACCTCAACTGACAGGATGACCAACGAGGTAAGGAAACCACCGAAGCTTACCGGTGGACATGCAAGACTCCTCCATCATTTTCAAGATAATGGTTCTCTAACGAAGGCTAACCTGCCACAAAGACAGCACATTGGTTAAACAAGATTTCCACATTACGTATGAAGGCTTGTAAAACAAAGAGATGGGTAAGAAGGATTCTTACCTTCATATCAAGGAGACTTTCCTGTAGACAAGATTGACGAAGCCAACGTCCAGCTCGGAAAAATGAGAATTCCAGTTCTAAGAAACAACAACGATTACCACGTACTGAGGTTCGAAACCAGTTCCATCGCTCAACAAAGACCTTATATAAACATCTCTCAAACTCATACAGTGAAATAAGTTGCAGGCTCAACCCTTCAACAAATAAACCACTGCGACTTTTCACTACCTTAGCTCGGCTTCTTAAAAATAGGACTGTCACTTACAGGTTGAATGCACAGAGGTCAAGGGTTCGAACTCAGAGAAACTACCACTAACAAACCCTAAAACTCATCGGCCTGTCGGCCTCTCTCCCAAACCGTTACCTAGCAAAATGAATGCCGAGAAACACGTTCAAAGTTGTTGTAGTATGCAAATAGGGTTTTTCATTACAATCTCAAGGTTTCACAAATCAACGGTGGAGATCATTTCCAACCGGGCGTATTGGAAAATGGACAACCACCACATTTATTACTCTATTAATTGTTACAACCACGAAGTGCCAAATCAACAGTTCATTGGGTAAGGATAGTTACAGGTAAGACTTGTATCACTTGTTTTAGCAAACTCCTTCACATATCCTTATCCATGGTAGCATTACACTTGTGTTTCCACTAATTACAACTATCAGGAGACTTCAATGCCAAGACCGGGACCAATGTCATGACACAACCCTTCTGTACTCAATACTCATTACGATGGTAACACCTGCCATGTCACAATCTCGACGTTAAATGCATTACATATCTTTCCATTGTTTTAATAATATCAAAGGTATGTTGAATGAATTTGTTTGTATAGGTTGACTATGGGATATATTATACATTCCATAAATCTTCATAGTTTGCACCATCGATTAATTCATATAGTTCTCAAATGAGTGATACCTAGAATACATAATTGACATATTAATCCAATTAGTATTCTATAGTTAGGATTTTTTATATGGTTTTACATAGTTTAAATTGTTACTAAAATTCAAGTAGAGTTGAATTAAAAGTCTAAATGCATCATAACATTTCATGTGGTATCTTTGTATAGTTTCAAAGCCTACACACAGTCAAGTATCCATAGATCGATGCATATTACATTAATGGTTGGAATAGATAGTAGAAGTATCATCATAAAACTTAGTTTTTGTATTCTAGCCTATATCATAACAAGCCATAGACAAAAGATTTTTGTTGACATATTCATTCTAAAATAAGTATCGATTGAAATTATGCTAATGTTGTAAGATGAATACATGTTCAAAACATCATATTGAGAACAGATAAGAGATCCATACCTATAGCAAAGAGTTACATAGATTTTTTTAAAAAAAATTCATGGCCATTGAAATTTTTAAATACTCTTAACACATGTTCTGTCGCTTTTGCTCTTACTTGTGAATCTGCGCATGAAGGACGGGTACAAATGCTTTAGCTAACATAGCTAAGTAAGCCTTAGGGCACCTTGAGGAACCCCTTTCATCATCAATAAGAAACAAGTTGTTATTACCCTCTCAAAAGAACTCTGTCTTAAAGAGATATTACAAACGAAAATAATTTAGCATCTTAATCGTTATAGAAGTATGACGTGTCACTATCTTAAAATGTCATTGGTTAAAATGACACAATAGTTAAGTTGTTTTCTACATTAATGATATGGTTATTTAATACTGTTTTAATAAGCATTTATTACTTCCGCATTTGCATTTTAATATTAAATGTTGTTTTTAAAAGTTTTAAATTTTTACGAAATTATGGGATGTTACACACTCCAACTAAATTATTTGGAAAATAACGTGCCTACAAGAAGGAATTGCTTAATACACGACAAAATGAGAGAAAAAGATAAGGAACTTCAAGAAGAAGATACATAAATTGGAATAATGAAATCAACTATTGATGAATTGTTGAAATGGAAAGCTGCAATGGAACAGAGGAAAGAAAATGGTAGTGTTGATCCAAAACCCAACAATGTAAGAATTTTGCATGTGTAGATTATTTAATTTTTTATGTATGTCATCTTTGAATATTTGGATTTTAAACGTTTGTCTCTTCTTATTACAATGTATCTCATGCAAACTACTATATTGGCAGACTAATTCCCCCTTGTCAGATGTTGCATCAAACCAAGGACCTTTGCAAATGCCATCTCTTAGTCCAATGAGACCAATCCATGTATGTTTGAAATTATTTATTATTTGGTGCAATGTTATAATCCTTATTTCTATATAAATTACAAGTGTTTTTTTAGCAATCTTCCTCAAGTCCTAGTGAAGCTTTGATGAAACAAAATCTATTGGATTCGAGACAACTTAATCATGGACCAAATGGTAACTTGAAAGCAGAAGTAAGTAACCTATTTATTTTCATGTCCAATAATATTTTCTTATGTTAAAGGATCTCACAATAATTTGTTTATTGACAAAGTCAATCGTTATTGCCACCTTCAAAAGTGGGATTGGGAGGAAGAAAATGTTTTCTTACTTATTTTAATGGTGGGGTGAAGGTCACCAAGGGATAAGAAGTGTTGAACCAAATTTTGTTATTCACAATGGAGAATCACTAGGAGAGGGATATTACTATGTGTGTCAACAATCAATTTTGGTTGATCCCTACTATGAAATCAACCTAAAGCGTAAAAAAAATCAGCGTGAGTATTTAGCGGACACACTTAACAATTTTATAGACTAAAAGAGCGGTGACACTGAATTGATTAATGATAGTGAATATTGTAAATGAACAATTTTAAGGCATTTCAGATGTTATTTTCGTCTCTGTGATAAGGTTATGAGAGGAATTATGCTTCAAAATATGAAAGAATCCAACTATTTATGGGTATTTAATTTTCCTTGAGTTTTTTTTCCTCTAAATTTCATGCCATTCTTTTATGTTTTGAGGTTATCAAGGGAATGATGTTGAGTCTCCATATTGCTGGAGCGTTGTTTTTGGATTGAAGTTATTGATAACTTTTGTGTGTAAAGAATGTGATGTATTTTTGAGTTGGAAGACACAGCAGTGTAGATATTGTTGTTACCTTTGTACATTACTTGGTTTTGCACTAGTCATGCATAGTTCATACAATGGATGGAATTCATGAATTCGAGTGGTGTTCTCAAGTTTTTCACATGTAGTCCTGAACACACTTTACTAGGAAAATGTATGATTTTCCCTCTAGCTAGAGAACTATAAGACCATGTTGTAAAGAGAAGGGTGCAAGGCATCACTTTGGGAAGACAACTTATAGGACCTTATCATATAAGTGTATTCTAAATGATTCAAAATTAAGTGAACATAATACTAGAAAAAATTTGTTCTGGTGTTTGGGATTTCTTTTTATCTGGGTGTTGTTATTATAGCATCATTGTTTGTAGAGGCATTTTTTGTTGATGGAATATTTTTCGTATTTATTGCCTGGAATAGCTAGGTGCAATTACAATTGTGTCCAAAGTGAGAAGATCTGTTAGTAGGAATTCATGTGGATAGCTCATAGGTCAGTGCTACTTATATGGCCTTTATATGTTTAGGGTCTGGTCCTGAATGAGGTGGGTGCTTGTTGTATTCCATTGTTTCAAGTTTTTCACAAGAGATGTAACCCTCTTTATATAAATTATTGTTATCTGGGACTTGGAATCATTTGTCACTTGCATTACATTTTATCTACAATTTGAATTTTATTGACCTTGATATTGCAACAAAGAGGTTTTAATAGGTGGTCTATCTCTATACGGATTAGGATAGTTAAAGGTTTTTTTTAGTTGTCTGCAGTGTAGTTTCACCACTTTAAATAACATGCTAACCTATATTCAATGGAGGTACTCGAAAGAGTTTGAGGTTGTTTTTCTTATAGAGCTACAAGGATGTAAGATCTCACTCAATATTTGTTTATACTAGAAACTTCCAGAGTATATTTCTAGAGACTTTTCCAACCTGTACCTTCCTTAAATATTTCTAGAGAATTTTCGAGTAGAACATCCTGTAGTAAAACAAAGCTTATTAACTTTTCTTAATAAGAAGACAAAATTATTTGTTGAATTTTAAAATATAAAATAAATCCCATGAAAAAAATCTAAAGCAAATAGTCATTTCCTTATTACATGCTAACTATTTTTGGCTACTAAAATAGCTCCACGATTAAATTCTTCACCCTTCAAAAGAATTCATATAGATTTACAATTTGTGGAGATTTTTCACAGCATAACCTAAATTGGTTATGTTAAGAAGTTGTTAATGGAAACTGATAAGATCCAAAGGAGAATGAGTAAATTGGTGGGAAAACATAATAAACAGTGTGATTTAGCCCATAATATTTTCAAGAATAATAAATTGTTGAGAAGGCAGAAGAGATGTTGGAAGTTTAAATGGATGCAGGAAAAACAAAAGAATCAAGTTAGTCAAAGAATTCTTGATATTTTAGCAGATCTTGGAACTGATGTCCTGTAGTATACCTTGCAGACTCCAATGACTCGAACCTAATAGTATTTCATCAGTTTTGTTCCTACCTGAAGGCCATATTATCTTTTTGTAGCGATTCAACTAAAATTTGGAGCAGAGAAGGTATAACACAAATCTAGAATTATCACAAAGGATTCAAGTTTTTGTAGCACCAGGTTCAGGAATTGTCAAGATATGTTGCAAAATTCAAGAAATAAACAAATATTACGCCAAGATCTCCCCAACTTCTTTCTTTCATTAATTCTTCAGCAATATTACAGACATTACAGACTCAAATAGTGGATGCAACTACGCCAATATCTCCCCAACTTCTTTCTTTCATTAATTCTTCAGCAATATTACAGACATTACAGACTCAAATAGTGGATCGACCTCAGATTGCGAAGTTCATCACCACTGTCTCTCAACTGTGCCTGAACACAATGTCTTGGGTCCGTTTAGCTTTTGCAACTTCCCGAAGGCATGAAGATACTCGCAGGCTCCTGGGAGTCCCAAGATATGCTCACTAGCACGCCCTTACACAGACTCTATTTTACAGAGACGAGTCTCAGCTTTCTGATGCGATGCTATACCAGTTACGGCAACTCGCAGAGCATAATCACTTCGGCTCTCACACAGACTTACAGACTTGCAGAGAGGACTACTTGCTCATGCGACTTCTACTTGCAGAGCGGACTACTTTCTCATGCGACTCGACTCCAATGAATGAAATGAACCCCAGAGCCTCTTATTTATAGCAATGGAGAGGGTCATCCGGTAGACACAAACCTACACCAACCGGTAGAAAGTAAGATTCTCGGGGACATGATGGGACCACATCATGTTTATCTCATCCCTCCGAGGCTCGGCCATACGGGGACCCGGTACTATGACAGACTGACAGATACTGACTTGCACCGAAAGTAGATTCTGTGGCCGACAAACAACTGGCCAACTTATATCAGTCACTATGCAAATATTCTTACCGACATATTACAATTTATCGGGGAAAAGGCATCCCGGAAAGCAAATAGAGGAAAGGCCTAAACATGGCCGACAAATTACAAGGTGGGGCATTAACTGGCCCACTACGGCTTCCAAATGAAAACAAATATGTACAAAGATTCCCATTACAAATATTACAGACCACTCAGCTTCATTCCCACGAAAGGATTAATAATTTCAATCAGTTCCGTAACCCGATCCACAGACACATCGGATCTCACCTTCTTCGCCACCTGGGACACCGCCACAGACACAGTCCAGAACTCCTTCATCGAACAGATTTTCTTCGATCTCACGCTTTGCCAAGTCATCCTCCTAGTTGTAAGGTTGAGAGTTAGTGTTCTGCCAATAGTTATCTTCAGGATAATCAACTTCCGGATAAAGATGATCACCAAAGCATCTTTCCACGTCTGAACCGTGGAGATCATCATTCTCTGAGAAAAGAAACTCTGAAGCAAATAAAGATTCCACGCGATAATTTAATGGCAATGTTCTTTTGTGGACTTTTGTGTCTAACCTATTTCCATTAATGTCCCTTTTAATGAACTTCTGGGTGATATTAACAAAATGTTCCAATGGTGTATATCGACCATCATGGTGTCTCAGCAAAAATTTAAACCATTGATTATGCTGATCTGCAGCTTGCATATCAGCCTCCAAATGTAAAATGAAATTAGCTCGCCGATTGAGCCAATCTACTCTGGGACAAAATTTATCAAGGAATACCTCTGTCCATCCCGACCATTTTTTATTGCGCATATTGCCAGGGTCTGCGCATATAACTACAGAGGTTTGTTCCCTGCAAAACTGTAAGATAAGGTTGTAAGAAGTCCATGTGAGGTTAACCTCACCCAAATCAACATACCAAACCAACTCATATTTTTCTTCGTTACAGTCTACCCAAATTTCTCGGCATTTCCTCAGTTTTTCTTCAGCATCTCGAAAACCATTAAAGGCTTTCTTCTCCCAACGTTCTAAGATTTGGAGCTTGCACGGGCTCGCTTGAATTTCCTTGATCAGTGTCAGGCTGAGATACTTCTCTGCTTGATGCCTATCAGCATAGTCAAGCAGTTCCTTGCGCTCATTCACAGTCAAGCTGTTATCCCATGGCTTCAGAAATAATGCATTTCTGGGCAGCTGGTCTTCATCTGGCATAGGGGCTTTCCCCTTGTCTTCTCTGGCTTGGGAACTTTCTCCTGCTGAAAACATATTTAAGCTGGGAACTTCTTTCTGCACAGTTTCCCATGTCAACATATCAGCAAGACAATTTAAATAACCAGGCTTGTAAATTATATCATAATCAAAATTAGAAATCCAAATGAACCATTTCAATATTCTGCTGCTATTCTCTGCCATTAGATTTTCATTTTTGAATATACCAGGCATGATTTTGAGATCTGTTCTAATAGTGAAGCGCACTGGTTTCAGGTAGAGAATGAAATGATTAACAGTCTTTTTTACAGCCAAAATTTCTTTATGGTTGCTGGGATAATTAAGCTCAGCGCCTTTGAATGAACCAGATGCATATCCACAGATATTTTCTTTACCGCTTATCTCTTCAAGGAGAACACCACCCCAAGTGGTATTGGATGCATCGGTTTCTATTATCAATTTACCAACTCCCTGAGGAAGATGAAGAGCTGGTAGTGTCTTTACTCTAGCCTTGATTTGTTGAACTGCTAGAGTCATTGAATCAGACCAGGGTGCAGGCTTTTTCTTTAACCGCTGCTGCAGACAATGAATGTCAGTAGCCTGTCCTTTGTAAAAGGGTCTGATATAGTTCAAGCAACCTAGAAAACGTTGCAACTGGGTTTTCTCTAGAATCTTGTCAGGAAAATGATCAAATGATTTCAATACATAATCTTGCAAAATGACTTGACCTCCTTTAATATGCAAACCCAAAAAATCCATCTCTGTCTTACCAATCTCCATCTTGGACTCAGACAGAACTAAACCATGTTTAAAAACTAATTCATAAAACTGCTGTAAATGTTTTAGATGCTCCTGCAAATTTCTTGAACAAATCAGAATGTCATCTATAAACACAGCTAACCAAGGAATATCTCTAAATATATCCTCCATGCACTTTTGGAATTCCGAAGGTGCATTGCTAATTCCAAAGGGAAGGACTTTCCATTGGTATTGTCCATGAGGAACAACAAAAGCAATTTTATACCTGTCTTTGGCCTCAATGCCAATCTGATAAAACCTGGACTTTAGATCACACTTGCTGAAAATTGAACAACCTGTTATTTTCTGCAACAAGCTTGCTTTATCAGGTAAGGGGTACCTGATCTTCTGCAACACTGCATTCAGTGGCTTAAAATTAACCACCAACCTCGGCTTACCTCTCTTCTGCTCGGAGTGCTTATTTACCACAAAAGCACGGCATGCCCAAGGACTCTTGGAAGGTTCAATTAGTCCTTTGTTCAGAAGCTCTTGTATTTCTTTGGAACAGAATTCTCTTTCTGTTGGGCTCATCAATCTAGCAGAGGCTTTCATAGGCCGAATCTTTTGCAATGGATCAAACGGAAGTGACACAAAGTATTTTTCTCTTGTCCAAAAAGCATTTGGGCTTTCTGAACAACAATTCTTTTTAATCTTTTCTGTGATCCCTGCAAGCAACTTCTCACTGTGTACTTCTGCATAAGAAATACACCTTTCAATTTTATTCAATGAAGCTTTGGACTGAACTGGGTGACTCTGGACAGAAGGCAATGGCTTGCAACGTTGTACAAACTTATGACTCAGAGGAAGATTAACGGGCTGATTATTTATTGTACAGGAGAATATCATTTTCTGAGTATGAAAAGAAAATGGACTAACTTTCATCAAAAATTCTGAACCTAAAACACAATCCTCACGGACTGCATCTAACCTGAAAAGAGAGACTACACCTTTTATACCAGACAGAGATATTGGGAAATCTTTAGTTTTACCTATCAGATACACAGGTGTACCTTGAATGGCTGAACCGAACTCTTTAGTGGATTCCCAATAGAAACCAGGGATTGCATTACCTCTAGCAAGGTTGAACTGACATCCTGAATCTATTAGACATTGGACTGGATAAGGCTTAAATTCTTCAGGACAAGATTCTAGGGTAATGAACAGTTTAGGACCTGACAAGGCTCCAAGCAGACTAATACTCTGTGACTGAGGAGAAGGAGACCTTTCTGGGGAAGACTCTGGTGACTCTTCTTTTCTTTCTGGCTGACCACACACTCTTTCAATCTCTTTTGACAGTTCTTCATCTGAAGACTGATCTTTTTCTTGAACCAGAACAATAAGAGCATGTTTTATAGTATCAGCGTCTTTTAGCAGTTCCTTTATCTTTGACTATTTTTCCTTCAACTGCATTCTCTGGAATTTTTCTCTATCTGCTCTGTGAGTTTGTCTGTCAGTATGGCTACCAGGGTACTCTTGGTATAACTCCACTGGATTAAATGCTATAGTAGCCTTTTCTTTCCCTTTCCCTTTTTCTTCTGCCAATTTATGCAATTGTAACTGCAGAGCTTTTTTCTCTTCTCTTAACTCTGTTCTCTCTACATGTTGTTGGCAGCAAGCAACAACCTCTTCGCTTCTTGACAAAGTGAAGAGAGATCAGTCCTTTATGTGATAAATGAATTAAAAATTATATAGAGCTCCTTCAGAATCTTTGATTCTGAAGGTGCTCTTAATCAAAGAAAAGGTAATTAATGACTCTAAAAACTGATATGGACTTGATCATTGAATTTGGTTTTTGAATCAAGGATTGATAAGTTTCTTAAAATCTCGTTTAAAATTGTTCAAAATATTGAAACGAGTTTATGTGACTTAAGGTTTTTGTGTCCAAGAAATATCATTAAGCGCATTGTTTAGGGTATTCTTAGTCTTAAGACTAAGTGAATTTGGGAATCTAATATCATGAGTAATATCCTATCATAAACTTTGTTAGTATCATACTTAATCGATAAATGATGGTTTATATAGGAAACATTTCACATATGATAAATACCCTATCTAATGATATATACTATAGTGTGTTAATACCATGTATAAAGTTTTCAACTTAGTATTGTATATATATATAGTCTGTACATATAAATAAAATAAACACCAAGCTGGCCATTTCATTAATACATACTCAACCTTAAAAAACGCAATCTATGCATCTTCATGACACGACGTAATATCATAGGATAATGATGATCGTTTGATGAACTGACCAGGCGTTAAATCAACGGTTAAATTGATAAACCTTTGGATCGGTGAGCTGGCATGGAAACGTGGCCTTCACCATTTGATAGACTCGACAATTGTATGCATTTGGCATCACCGTGTTGACAGTGTTAATCACTAACACTCATTTCAAACTATGGCCATCGTACTTATAATAATGAACCACTGTCAATAATCAATGATCTTAATAATGGTTATATCAGTTGTCATATCGCTGGTTCACCAAGTTAAGCAATTTTCGTATTGCTGGTTCGTTAAGTCAAGTAGTGATCACTACTTGGCGAGGTCAAAACGCAGATAAGTTAGCATAAGCCATGATGTAGCATGAAAGTGTAATATTTATCACCGTCCCGCTAAAATGGTAGGTTTAGAGATTTGATTTTGATCAGATTTCGCGCATGTGAAGATTTTTCTGGTATGTCGTGTGTGTGGATACCTATTCCATCGGTTTTCACATTTCCTTTCATTCCACGACTAAACCCAAACAGTGTTGAAGAAACCATGTCTCCTATGAATCGTTTTGAAATCTCAGGGTATGAAATTATTGAAGCTAATCAGGAGGTTGCCCAGAAATTCGAGAAAATGGGATGGACGCATTTCTTTCAAAGCTTTGATGGTCATCATGTGGAGATTACCAGAATGTTTGCAATGGGTTTTAAAAATGACAGAGTGCGAATTGGGGGTTTTGAGTTTGTTATCAATGAAGACAGCATTGCTGAAGCCACGAAGCTTCCCCAGGTGGGAGAACGCTGGTTTAAAGGCCTTATGGTTGATAAGAAGAAGTGTTTGGCATTGTTCTCGCCTCTACCAGATAAAACGAAATTGAGAGTAGGCGTTCCTGTAAAATTTCTCAAGCCCGAGTGGAGAGCTTACTATGAAATCTTGGTAAGGTACGTAACCTGTTGTGGACGTTTTTCCCATTTGCATTTGTATCATTTACGGTTGTTGCTAGCGGTTAAGGGTTATAAACTTAACTTGCCCTTCTATCTGTGGCAAAGTCTGAAGAAAATGTCACAGTCCGTGAGAAATTTTAATAACCCTGATAATAGTCTGTGTCACCATGGATTGGTTAAAATTTTGCTGCAATATCAATTATCCGTGAAAGGTCGGTCGTGGGATGAATTCCTAGTCGATTGTAAATTGGGGCCAACACAGCATTGGCCCAATTCGTCTCCTCGAGCTCGTAGGAAACGGAAAATTATAGATTCTGAGGATGATAGTTCAGAGGATAATGAACCAGAGGCCATAAGCACGTCTGTAGATGATGAGGTAGATAAAAACGACGATAGGGTTTCAGTTCCTTGCAGTTCTAGGGAAATTTTAAATGAATCTCAACCTGATAATATTGATGGAAACCCTGTAAAATTAAAAGAGGGATCAGCCGAAGATGAAATTGATAAACCTACTGAATGTGATAAAATTCCTATGCGTAAGCTGAACCATTTGGCTCAGGTTTGTTGTGATAAACAAGGGTCGAAGGTTGGAAACCTATCATCTTCACGTAGAATCACCAGAAGCATGCATAGTCGTCACTCTACTCCAAGGTATAGGTCTGATCCACAGACTTCCAAATCTACTGCTGCCGAACCTGCAGTTGTAAACATTGAGGATGATATTCCGATACCTGTCCCTAGAGCATTTGGTGTAGGGAATTCCACCACTGTCCAAGAGAATGATGTGCCATCAGGTGAGGTTGAGGGTAATCTACCGGAAATAGATCCTGACACTGTACAATTTGAACCATCTCACCATCAGCGTTGTGATAGTCCTCGTTCTCCTCGTGTAGTCAGCGAAGACGAAACCCTACAGTAGGTATTAGGAAAGGTCTATCAGGATAAGAAAGCAGAGTCTAAAGGAAAACACAAACAGTATACGGTCTTGTTGGAAGAAGAAAATAAAACGCTCAAGAAAGAATTGTTAGAATGGATTGACAGGTGGAAAAGGGCCAATGTGAAAAAGAATCAATTCAAGAAATCTAAGAAATCCATATTAAAAACAAACCAGATGCTTTTGGAACGAATTGAAAATCAAAATGTCAAAATTATCAGGTTGAAGGCTAAATTGGCTGAAGCCAGAAGAGTAGTGGCTCTTCGTAATGAAGCCTAATAGTTCTTTTTCTTGTTGACAGGTAACGATTATTTTGATTTAGCATGTCTGTAAAATCGGAGATTTTACAGGCATGCATTTATAATTTTGTTTTAAATATTTCGGTTAACTATGTTAAATCGATTTTAATATGATATATTTATTGAATTTAATGCAGGAGGGTTTTATCACCGTTTTCTTCCAGGAATGCAGGACGTATGGATGCGTTGGCGTGAAAGTGTAGCTGATCTGTTACTAGTTGGAGTATTCTGAATGGTCAAGAATGTTCTGAGATGTCTCGACTCAGGCTAGTCGATTCTATTTTCAGTATTTGGTGTAATTAGATGCTTTTATGGTTAAGTAATTTCCTATAATGTTGCATGCAACATTTATAGCAAAAACCGACTCTCACTAGTATATTAAGGAAGATTTTTGATGAACTCGGGATGGATGAAGTGTAGAAGAAAAACTTCTTGAAATATATTCTATTGCTAGTATTACTTCAAACCTGAAGCTGTAGCTTTGTTGGGGATGATACTGGATATCTACGAATGATGCTGTGGATGGTATTCATTTTTGGGTTTTTATATATACATATATTTCAGTTTGTCATTTCTGTTTATATGCGAACTATGTATGCTGTGTCATACTGATGTTTAAACAATTTCTCACTTTGTCGTCTCAAGATTAGTTATTGAATGCATATGTCATTGTAGTTTGTTCATTAGTGTGTTCACTATGAACATTAGCTCGAATGATATGACTTCTTGTTTATTTAAAGTTTCATTTGTATGTTAATGGTGAATATTTAAATAAACATTATCTTAAATTTGAATGACTATCTTGAACAATAATTGTTAATCAGTTCTGGAAATGAAATTTGACTGTGTCTTTTAGGTTGAAATTCAAATCCATTTCTATATAGCAGAATAATTGTTGTTATAATTTAAACATGTTTGGTTTATATCGTACTTCAATTTTCTGTTATAAGATTAATGATTAATTTTAATTTTAAATCTGCTCTCAGCTGAGATAGGGTTAAATAGGATAGATAGATTAGTTTTAAGTTTATTTTATCTCTAGCATTAATCATCCTGCATACTGTAATTAAGCCTTCATACTTAGAAAATTTCACAAAAATTGAAGTCTTTCTTTTCAGAAAGCAGCTTTAGGATATTTGTAAATATATAGATAGGATAAACATTAGAATAGGTTAGACTTTGCTAGTTTTGAGGTTTCCTTAAGAGACAAACTAGCTGGTAGCAGGACCATAACCTGTGAGGTCTTGTTAACTTAAACACACCGGATACTGCTTTAAGTTGATTGTGTGGATAAAACCTCTTTATTGGCTCTGATTCAAAAAATCAGGCCAACACATGTCTATATACAGGAATTGTAGACAACTTCAAATCTATAGCAGCAATTTGCTTTTCAATTTGGTAAGGAGAAACAGAATTGGAAAACATATACAAAGCAAAATCAAAGTCAGGCTTCTCACACCCCCCTAAATGTGGTTCACTGTCAAAATCAGACTCGGATGAGGAAGATGAGGACTGACCACATTTAGCTAAAGCTGGAACATCTTCTTCACTTTCTATACAAGAAGAAGAGTCAGACTCAGAATCAGGTAGGTAAATTATTTCGTCTGAAGGATCTGGGGAAGAAGCAGAGACTTTATACAAATCCCACCACGTTGGGTCAAGTGATTTACATAAGGCTGCTAACCTGGGTTTGGATTTTCTCTCTGGGCATTTGCTCGCCCAATGGCCAGATTTACCACAAATAAAGCAAACATCACCTTTTCCTTTATCATGCCTTCTTTTAACAAATCTTTTGTACGTGTGCTTTTTATAAGGCTTCTTACTCCTGTATTCTTTGTAATGATGTTTGGATTTATGCTTGTATGGACGATCTGGATGGTATCTGGACTCAGAAGTATAAAACTTCTTGTGTTTCTTTTTCTTTTCACAGTGGCAACCTCCTTTGCCAAAGTGACCTCTATTGTGGGCACCACACCCCCAATCGGGCATTCTTGCTACATCCTTGCAGAAGGATGCAGAGAACATCTTCTGATGCCTCTTGAAGTCTTTACTTACTCTTTTATCCAAGTAGTGCTCTTGCCATGTTTCAAGAATATGATTGTGCAACTGTGCAAGAGAAAGACTTCGTAATTCTACCTTTTTATCCTTGAGAGCTTGTTCTACTGCATCTGGAACATGACCTGGGAAGCTTCTCAAGTAGTGCTTAAGGTATGCTGGATTACCTGATTTACCAGAGGAGATAAGTAACTTCTGCATATAACAAAAGTACTCTTCGAGTCAAACCATCTTGAGCATACTGCCTGAAGGCAGCTTCAATTGGAAGGTTCCTACTAGGGATAAAAGATTTTTGCCCTGAAGTATTTGTTACCTCAACACCTCCTTTTTCTCTAGGAAGGGAGAGCAATTGGTAATGAGTAATTAAGATGAGAAGTTGTAAATGGAAGGTCACAAGTTCAAATCCCCATGGGTACTAGCTTACAAAAAAAAATTGTACTTTGTTGTCAAATCAAATGAAGGTAAAAAATCAAGAACTAAGTTGGTAGATAGTTTCTAAGGTTTGGATCTTAGACCCAGTTTAGTTTACGTGTAATATTTAATCATATTTTTATAATATGATATGAAACTAAAATTAGAAAGGGGGCTCCTTCAAAAGTGGATATGAGATCCAAATTTTAGGCTAATGTATCTATTAAAAGAGGGAGTCTATGTGAAAAGGGGTGGTTTTTGGAAAAAGACTAAAGGGCTTGTTGATTAAAGTTTTGTAAACAAAGTATTTTCCTGGCAATTGAATGACAAATTATATTTAGTGATCGATGATTTCATGGTTTCCATTTCTTATATTTGCAGTTTCAAATAAAAATATAATTGTGTTTGAAGTTCAACTTTTTTTATTGAGTTCATCCTATCTAATGCAGGAGCATCCACTCCAGATCATAGTTTTCAGAGGAAAGGGGAGTATGGAGATGCGCGCCAGGGGAAAGGGCCGACAATGACCAAGATTAAACCATCAACATGATTGCCACCTTTAACAGAAAGGGATGGAATTTGGAAGGCATGTAAGGAGGAAATGCACCAATGGACAGGATGAAGTGGATTGGGCATGCGCCAACAACCCAGATTAAATATGGAAAAAATACACAATTTTTAAATTTTGATGTTTATACGATCCCGTCAAAGTTTTATGGAAAAGGGGATGCATAGGACTCATTTAATTGCCCCCGTCGGTTCCAGACGGTGCATTGATTTCAATTTTTATGATTCCAAACTGTCTATCTCGGGCTTGTAAACTCGTTATGGTGGATTCGCCTCCACTCTTCACTATCACGAGGATAAAGTGCCATATTAATGGAAATATGCGTGGGATATGGGGCACTCAAATCGGGCGTGGGATATGGGGCACTCAAATCGCCCCGTCCCGCCGCCAAACGGACCCACCCCCGTTCTGCTTCAACCCCGTCCACCGTCCGCCAGATACCCCGACCCCACCTCCGTTGCGTCAACGCCCTCCACCTCCGTAACCGAAACTCCGGCTAACCCACATCGACTTTTACGTTATCGGTTTGGACGTGAGTTAATGGGAATAGTAAAGCGATGGGGAGAGGAGCCGAATTTGTTTCAAATTTGAATCTACGGAGCGGGAAAATTTGAATCCGATCGAGCGGGCAAATTTAAATCTAGCTTGTGATGCTGAGATTTTTAAAAGCTGTGATGCCTATCGTGTGGCCTGCATTTAGTAATTCCAATAAACTATCATGCAGGGAGGAGATTCCAGACCGCAATCACCATTGCCATCAACACTGACCGCAATCACCAGCGCATACTCCAAGCCATGGCGAAGGCGAAATCATGACCACCCAATTCAAGAAAAAGAGATGACTAGCATTCAGTGAGTATCCGTTCCTGATGGATTGGTGCCCGAGGAGAATCAGATTGAAATTCCCCAGTTGTTGAGAGCAATGGAAACGGCGATGGGTCCATTCCTTAAGGATCTTATTCGGCAGTTGATAAACGAGAAAGAATAGCACAAGGTCACAGGTTTAATAATAGATGTCACATTATGTTTCCTGCTCGATGCTCTCAGTCGCTGTTTTTAATGGCAGATTCCCTGCATACAGCCGTGAATGCGCAGGAGCTTACAGTTACCTCTAACTGGTTGAACGACGCTGTATCTTATGAGCCGCGCGGGTTCAATTCCTCTGCGGGTCAGTTCTGCGATGGAACCCTGGGAGATTGCAGTGATGAGACTGAGGAGGAATTTATGATGGATTCTGAGGAGCACGGGAGGCTTCTGAGGAGGATCCATTACTACATCAGCTACGGAGCACTGGCTGCTAATCGCGTTCCATGTCGGCCTCGGTCTGAGAGGTCTTATTACACTCGGAATTGTTACAGGGCAACAGGGCCTGTCAGACCTTACCACAGGAGCTGCACTGCTATTACTCGATGCAGGCGTTATACTGGCTAAGCTTCACTTTGCTTTCTTGTTTTTTCCTCTTTCTTTTGTTTTTTTGCGCGCGGGCGCCGGGCGCCATTAATGCTCTTTGATAGCTAGCGAGAGCTTTTGTATTGCCTGTACTGTTTAATAACTGTTCCATAAGTTTAGTATGTTGTGTAGTTATCCAGTTTGGTACGTATTTATCAGTACTAGCCTGACAATTTTTACAATAACTTGCGGTTGATAAATGTTCATGGCAGGAATGATCATTTGTAGTTTGGAAAGCTCGTGGTATGCTCCAATCTTTCTGTAGCATTTGTAAAACGAAATTACATATAATAATTGCAGTACATTAGATAGACGAAGGGATATTGTTAAATAACCAGAAAATCTTACAAATAGTTTGTAAAAACAGCAGAAAATTTTGTGCAGTTTTGCTTCATTTAAAACTAAGATCGGGCCATTCCATCAAAAGGATAAAATATATTGGAAAGCCAGTGATCCGGCTATCCCATCAAAGGGAAGAGATCTGGGGAAACCTCTGGTTTTTGCATTATGAATCACAAATACTACCATTAAGTCCAACAGAGTAAACCCTAGTAGTTTACCTGTCCAAAGGCGTTCTGTAAAGCACCTTAACTATCAACATAAAAGTTTTTAGAACAGAGTTTAATAACTAGTTTAATGTGGCCTTATTCTCAATGTGGTGTTGTGGTGAATGTTGACACAGCCAACCACTTAATTTTGTGAAGATAACTGACGGTTAAACTGAGTACTTTAAAACCCTATTATATCCCTGATGTAAACTTGTTACATTCAGGTTACATTCAAAGAAGTCTAAAATCTCAGATAATAACTAAATGCCTGTCAATCTAATTAGGCTTCAAATAACTTAATTTGGGGTTAAAGCTATAAGCCAATGGTAGACTTTAGGGTCGGTTTAGAAGGAAAAGCAAGTTCAAATTCTTGTATTTTCATTATTAACCAATGGTAGACATTAGGGTTGGTTTAGATGGAAAAGCAACATTAGGGTTGGTTTAGATGGAAAAGCAAGTTCAAATTCTTGTATTTTCATTATTACAAGGCTGTTTCTAACTAAATTTTGAATTTCAAATCCAATATGAAAAAACTGTCATACAATTTCTCAATAAAAAAACTTAATAAATGCTTAAATGTGGATTTTCAAAGATACTCATTCATATATATATAGCTTAATGTGTTATATCATGTTAAGTTGTTTAAAACTCCATAATGTGTTATATAATGTAAGTTGTTTAAAAAATAGTATGACTTGAATTGTTTAATTTTTATGTTAAGAGATTGAATGTGTAGGTGCGATGATTAAAAATTAGTTTATGTTTTTAAGTTATATGATCAAATCTAGCGAGGATAAAGTACTCTACACTTTCATAAATTTTGTAAATCAATAAAAATTTAATGAGACATAAATTAAAAATGGTATTTATGTATATGATAAAGTGAATGAACTCAATTTTAAAAGTAAATATATGTTAGATTTTTACTAGTTGAATACATGTTAGTTTTTGATGTGGGTTTCCTTCCTATTATTACAACATATAATAAGTATTTATTACAAAGTCTCAAAAATAATGATTAACATGTGAAGGTGGAGAGAAAAGGTAAGCGAAAGTGTGCATTTATTCCCTTTGCCCCCACCTCGACCAAATGCGCACTTTTTTGAAATGTAGACTTTCACCCCATTCCCCTACACACTTTCCCCCCCACCACCACCACCACCCTCAAGGAGTCAGTGACAGTGATTTTGTTTTTCGAGTATACACTTTCTGCCCCCACCATCTCCATCATCAAGGAAGGGGAAAATGCATTTCAAATGCACACTTTCTTACCCCGACCTCCACATCCACTTCCACTCCCACCCAATGAACACTTTCTCCCCTCTCACCCCCACCATACCCTCATTGACTTTATTGGTCTAAGGGCTAATTATTTAGGGTTGGAGCCTTCATTGAGTTGATTGTTTAGGTTTTGAATATTTATTCACTTTATTAGCCTAAGAGTTAATTGTTTAGAATTAGACATGTATTGTAAATAAATTTTAACCCGAGGGAAATAGATTATTAGAATGGTTGGGGTGATCCTTAGAATGGACCTTGATTGATATTACTAAGGACATTGAGTTGAAGGTTGCCAACTTTCTCATGTTTAAGTACTTGTCATATTTAAGTACCATTCATGAGATAGTGGTTGAGTGATGTAATGGACTTGTACAAATTCATTTTGTAATAAAACAAATTGTGATAATGTACATCATCATTTATAATGAGATTTTTATTAAATTTTTGGGTTTTTCATTATAAATATGCAAATTATGTATGTATGGATGTTGTTTTGTAGGTTGGAATATCCAAGTACAAGAAGGACATGAAAGACAATAACTCCCAAGTACAAAAACATGTACAATGACAAACATATAAAACATAGTGTATGAAAACTGAAATGACTAAATGGATCTAATTTTTAATCTATTCCACTTTTAGAATTCTACATTGATTTAAAGCATTCAATTCTTCTCCTAATGTGATAAGGGACACTAGTTCACTTTCCTTAATTGGATACATTTCTTTTGTATCTAATAGTTTGTTAAACTTTTCTACCTTCATCTTGTACTCATCTACCTCACTTGATTTACAATATACATCGATCATAGTTCCTCATACTTTATTGAAATGTCTTTAAAATCATGATAATGTATGCAATGACATGCATTATTTTTTCATGAACATGACTAGTTTAAACAAAGTTACCAACATGATGGGAATCGTGACCTTAAAATCAGAACTCTAACCCTAAAACCCCATATTTTTGCATCAAAAATCTCAAAATCAACCCCTAAAAAAATGTGTTACAAGTAGCACTTTTTGTCGAGGTTAAAATTATAACCTATTGCAATCATGACCTTTAAAATACATAATGTTAAAAACAATACTATCAAGTCCAACCCCAATTGAAATGTAGATAAACTCCTAACTCGAAAAGTGGTACTTCTAATAATACTCCTTTTATGAGGTTAAATTTACAATATTTTTAAAGCATGGCATAAAAAATAAATACTATTATAAACAAAACTTCAAAAATCAACCTTAAAATTAACACTTTAAAGAAAAAACTAAAATTTAAATATAACTAGAGAACATTTTTTATTTATAAAAATTATATAATTTTTTACATGTTCACATTTAGTTAGTTAAATACTCACTCATGTAAAAATAATAAACTTATCAATAAATTTGTAAATTGTATTATTTTGATAACTTGAAAAAGATTATTAAGTCAATTATCAACCAAACCTGTCCCGTAGATACTTATCAAATACATTATCATGTACATCGAACTTTGACAAGAACATACAAATACACATATTTTAAAACATATGATTGTAATATGAACATTCTAGAGAACCTTCTCCTTCTCACTTCTTTAGTAAGGTTTATACCTTTTATTTTTCCCGCTCAAAGTTCTACATCCATTTCTCATTCCCTTGGTAAGGTTTATACTTTTAATTTATACCCTTTGAAGTTCAACATCCACATCTTATGAGGATCTTAATTATATATGTTTGTGTAATATTTAGGACATTGTTAATTGTGTCCAAGAGGCGCATTCTACAGCCTATTAAGGGGAGATACCCATTGCTATTCACAATATATATATATATATGTTTCATTGCATTCAATACACAATAAATGCACTCCCCGGATGAGGGTGTCTACGTGCCTGACGCATCGATCCCCGTGCATACGGAACAAGCCTCACGTGGCACTGGCCCCAACATGCATGCTCAGGGCCACGTGACGGCAAGTGCAGCCCACCTGTCCGATCGCTCCACTAGACAGCACTCCAACCAGGGTGACAACGATTATTTAAGGCGGGAGGATGATCCCTCGAATCCCAACCTCCTTCGCGCGAGTTCTGAACGATGATTATTCTCTGCTGGAGTGAGTCGCCATTAATTCTGCCACCCTCATCAAGGATGACAGCCTGCAACATTTATTACCTCCATGGGAGGGAAATAGTTTGGCTCGGCTCTTTAAAGTCATCTGTCGACATGCATTCCAGTTCCACTGCTGCGTTCTGGTTTTTCCCTGTGGCTTCCTCTGTTCGACTCTAGAACGCTCTCGTTTCCATGAAGCGCACTAGAGGTACCCCTTCTCACGGCAGTGGTAGAAAAATATCTGGAAGACGGCCTAAGGTGGCTATGGATTGGACCGTAATGGATGGGTATGCAGAGCGCATCTCTGCGCGGACTCGCAGTCTCATTAACGGTTGGGAATCTCGTAGGGTGGCGGCTCTCCTTGCCTCGGGCAGTAACGGAGGTGCCATCAATCACTACTGGTTGCTGAAAAACATGTTGAGTACCCTGGTGGAAGAAATGGAAGCTAGCTGGGACGCGAGCACCAACATTGTGCGGAATATCAAATCTAGCCTGACAGAGGCTTATGATCACTTAAACACCCTGGATGTCAACATGACCTGAGATTTCTTCTCCCTAGGCGGCAATTCTGATCAAGCGACGCAAGGAAACACTACGACAGATGGTGAACAAAACACACAGAAGGAAGGGTATGCAAAGGAAAGAACCATGGTCAGAAAAGAAAAGGCTTTTGGTCCTTCTATGCTCGCCAACGACACATCGCATGAAGGTCCTGGCGCCCCAGGCTCTTCTTCCCCTGTTCTCCCCCCTCCGGAGACCTTTGAAGACTTTTATGCTGCCTCCCCCATCCTTGAGGAGGAACCAGACGCACCGCCTGCAAGTCGTTAGATGGGCTATCATGCTCCGGGTTATCTCTTCGAATTCCATATTTTTTGTTTTCATTTATTGTATGGTTTAATCTATAGCACTCCTAGACAGCATGTAATATTTTTTTGGAACAAGTCCCAGTCTTTCTTATGGGCATACCTCACCCAGGGGGTCTCTATTTTGTATAATGACAGTTCTTTCAATATTTTTGAGTGATTGGGATGGTGTCTTCATCATTTGAGGCCTCCCAAGTCTGCTACAGACTCTTCGGCTCTCTATGTATTTCCTGCCACCTTTTTTGGCTCTGTTAATTAATTTTCAGTCTGCAACTTACAAAAAAAAAATACACAATAAATGCACTCAATATACTCTCTACTTCCATGACACAATGAGAAACCATTAATAATAATTTGACATCCAATACATAAAATAAATGTGTGAACACCCAATATTAGATCCAACCACAAATAAATGTTAGTTAACTTTTCATACCCAACATCGTAAAATGAAGAAAAAACAAAATTCATCAAGCATAGAACTAAAACTTGATTCAATAGCATTTATCAAAATTGTTGGATTGGATTCCCAAGGCTTAGAAGCATATTGAAATAGGGAAATTAGAGATATCTTGTTATCCAATTTGGCATTGGGTTAACTCCTCCTTCTATGTGGTGTTGGAGTTTGGAGAGATAAAAAAGGTTAAACTATGGTTAGTGTAAATGCCTCCTCTTTTTTTGTAAAATCATAATTATATATAAGTTGTTGTGGTATAGCCACATTTCCTATGTGTTTCGTTAGGTTTCAATTAAAACTTATTTTGATAGAATAGAGAGAATATTAGTATATAAGGTGGCTAGTAGAAAATGAGAAAGGCAAAAGCATGGTGGAACATAATTCCCATTTCCACCATGCTTTTTACTTTCTCATTTTCTACTAGCCACCTTATATACTAATATTCTTCCCATATCTTTATTTTTAGGAACATAATTCTCACAAAATTGTGTACCTGTATCAACTCCCCTTCATTCCTCATTTCACAAGTGTCAAGTCACATCTAGCACATAGTAGTTATTTGTTAATGATAATGAGCCATAATTTCCTGAAGCCCACGGTGAACACATAAAATTGTATTCAGAGGATCAAATATTCTTACATAAACTCATTAAAAATGAATCATCTTCTCACCCTTTTGAGAGTGTATGTGTCACTTCTTTTAATAGAACTACCACATGATCCAAACCAAGAATTAATAAACAATACCGGGAGAATCGCTTTCAGTACCTAGAATGAGAAGCCATTCACATAAGGTAGAGCTATCTTCGTAATCCTTATAATTTCATGTGTCAACAATGAATTAACAATGAGAGGGGAGGCAGGAGGGGGAGGGGTGATTTTAAGCCCCGATGGAGAAAGAATTTGCACTTATTCCTGGAATCTGGGAATGGAAACTAATAACGTGGCGGAAGCCATGGCGTTATGGCAAGGCCTAAACCAAGCTCTCTATTATGGCATACAGTCCCTTACGGTTATTGGGGACTCCAGGTTGATCATTCAAAGCATGAATTCTATGAAACTGCCTTCTTCTATTCGGCTTCGACAAACCCTTCGAAGAATTGGTCTCATAACTTCTCAGTTTCGAGCCATCGACTTTTATCATATACTAAGGAAGAACAATGAGCAAGCCGACAAGGCGGCTAATGAATCTATGGGCCTTGGTAAAGGTGATCTTAAGATCAACGATGTGCTTAGCTGGACACCCATCCCCTAACCTTACGCGGATGTTTAAGAATTTAAGCGAAGGGAACACGTGGAGCTCGAATTGTAAAATGGATGTCATGAATCCCTGCTGCCGGATGGTCTGTAGCCAAGGCATGGCGCTCTTTGCTCTGGCTTATAACTCCTTTCAGATCGCTCCTTTCCCCACACTTAACATGATGTCGTATGCGCTCATGCTGATGAGGGTGAGTACCAGCGTTTGTACCTTCGGGCATGTGAACTTAACGGGAAAGATCTCAAGTAATACGAGGAGCCCCTGCAATCATAGCAGGTCTCTTCATCGGGCTGACTCACTTAAGGTTAACCCCCTCGCTGCCATTACATCTGGGCCGGATGGTACCTGGTATGGGAAAGATGACGTCAATTCTATGTATCCGCATCAAGTTTCATTAAACAGCAAGCTGAGCCGGCATGTAAAAGGAAGTACGGGTCTGGGAACTGATGATCCGCGTATTTTGATGATGGGCTCTGAAGCTTGTCCCAGGCTTAAGGATGTTAAGCCCCTTATTTATCACATGGTAACCCAGCAGGGAAATCAACAAAATTCCCATACCGTCGCCTCTGAGAGCAAAATTGAGTCACCTCCTGGGTGGCGAAGGTTCTGGGTGTCTTGCTTTGATCTCTTGGTCGTTTACCCCGCCGATACAGAGCAGACGGAAGGAATGGCGGACTCTGGCGAATCCGCAACCTCCTCTCCGGATCCATTGCAGGAATTGGAAGCCGAAGTACGTGTCTTGCGGCGAAGGGTTCGTCGACAGGGAAATTTCATGCAACAGCTAGACCATCAGGGTGGGCGTCGCCTCGATAGAGTTGAGGACGAATTAGTGCTTATTCGTTTGGATTTTAAGGCAGCCTTCGAGGCTCTGGAGGAGAAAGTTATGGTTGCAACTGACAATCTGGAACTCAGGCTGCAACGGGCGGAGGCAGCTTTGGCAAACCTGCGGAAAGCCGAGACTGCTGGACAAGATAAGAATCAAGTGGCCTTCAAACCAGCTCCTGGGGCTCGTCACCGTTGACATCAGTCTAGTCTTTGTTTCTTTTGCTCTCTTTTACAATTTCCTGTCCTCAAAAGTCCTGATTTGTTACGACAGGCATATGTTTTTAAATGTTTGAATGTGCATGTAAATTTCCAGTCATGGAATGTAAACTCTCAAGTGACTCTGTCACTATTTTATTAATATAAAACCTACTTGCTTTTGTAAAAAAAAAACAATGAATTAACAATGAGGAGAGTGAGATTGTATTCCCCTACCCATCCAACTTGCTTGCTCTTATACATGTCTAGGAGGATATTCCTCAAGTTGCATTTAATCAATGTCATGGTATGGCTTTGTATAATGTGCTCCCCTCATTCATGGCTAATATTTTGTAATCTATTAACTTTCCATACTTAGAACTCTTTGTTGCCAAGTCTAAGTTGACATTTGAAGCATAGCTTTGGTTTTTTTAACGGAAACTTGACATTCGAAGGATTGCTTTGGTTTTTCATGGAAAACTTGAGGTTTGGATTGAAAGAGCTTAGTGGATTGATCTATGTCTTGGGAATATTGTCCAATACAATTAGTGTTGGTTGAACTTGAAAGAGAATACTTTTTCTACATTATGCATGTAGAGGTTGTTTAATGATGATAGCAAAAACCAAATTATAGGATATGTATTTTGGGACATAGTAGAATTATTTGAATATGAATATGGATATAAATACAATTAGTTATGGAAAAATTAGGTAGAGAATGAAAAAAACATCACATAAATAAATAAAACATGTATTTTAGAAAAATTAGAAATTTTAAGAATGTATATGGGTGTTCAAATTTTTTAATTAATGTTCTTTCTATTGTAAGCAATTTGAAACACATCTTAAATTTGAAACATGATATATGATATAAAAAAACTACAATAGAGTTTAACTATCGTCCATGGCCTTAATGTGCGTATTTTTTAAACCTTGATTAAATAAGATAAGTGACTAAAGATCAATTCAAAGATCACATGGAACAATATCCACAAATTTGTTTGAAATGATTCACATGTTTTTGTGTATCCATTGTTTTACTTTTTCTAATTTGCAAAATCTTTCTTACTTATTTGATTTGAGATTTGTTTATATAAAAAGACATAAACCAAAAATTCACTAAAATGAACATTATATTTCTAGTTTCATTTTTATATTAGTAATTAATAACTAGTTAAATTTTTAATGAAAAATTATAAACTAAACATTGAAATTCAGCTTTTAATTAAAAAATTGATAATAATATTTTATCCATCTTTAAAATTGCAAATATATTTAAATATTTAATCCATTTTAAATTCCATATGAATTTGTGAAAATCCAATAAAACCTAATTAAAATTTAATTAAGTGCTTTACCTCTTAAATTTGGTTATATGCTTTGGTGTTGACATCCTAATTCTTTGAACTGTTTGTGTGCTTAACCGCTGCCATGTACAAACATCTGCCTCCAATTCTTACCCATATTCAACTCTCCAAATGCTATTTCCCAAGTAGATTAGGTTAACTAAAATTCTAAAATGAAACACAAAAAAGGAAAAAAACTTACATATAACCACCATATCCATGATGCTTCCAAGGTTAATGCATGTTAACATGGTATTTTTTCGATTGTAAGTTTGTGAAGGTTTGATCAAATTCTAGAATGAAAAAATTAATTTGCAATGAATATTATATGCTGGAAGGGTGCTCGGATATTCAAAAGAGAAAACATGGAAACAAAACTTTTTTCCCATAGGTAAGAACATTTGTCCTAGATCACAATTATTTCGAAATCAACACTGGATGAATCAATATTGTTATTTAGAACGAGAACAGGACGCACAACTAACCAGATGTTTCATGGATCGGAATGAAAATTTCAACTTGTGGAGATTACTATACTGTTTCCAAATAAGTTTCTTATTTATTACATAGCTGAATGAAAGCTCTCAAATTATGCTAGACTTACTGTATTAATTACATCTCCAAATTTATAATAACTGTAATAAACTGCGGTGATTAAGGATTCAATGAACATTCAGGCGGAGGTGTAGGATACCTTGTCGTGACCTTACAGTAGTCGTAAGTTAGGTAGTTCTGTTGAACCCAATCAAGTCTACTCAGTTTATATTGATTTAGACTTTGAAATTCTGCTTTATCCCACCAAATTGTTGGCACAGGGCGGAGACGAATGAGACCACGCATTGCATGCATTGATTTCAAAGGATCGATAAGAGGAAACAAACAGAGATTTACTCCAATCGGTTTTAACCTCTCTCCATGTTGCGAAGAGCCACTTGAAACAGATACTCTTGATCTGCTTCTTCTCCAAATAACCATGGAAGATAATCAGAACCGATTGGTGGCAAAACTCAACTGTGGATACCTTGCGACTTGCAAGCAAGAATTAGTCAATTCTGAGGTGTCTTCATTCATCAATAAAAAGCCATTAAAAACTTATCGGAGGCATTTAAGTACTTTCCCAGGCTTCCCGAGGGCGGGTGAAAAATAGCAATAAGGCATTGTAAAGCCCTTTCACGTTTCAGGATTTTAAACTGTCTGCTTGCTGGGGCGTGGCGTTCTGGCCTATTTTCTTTAACGTGCTAGCATTTGAATTGACTCAGGATGGATCGATCTCCACTTTGTCTCTGTATTTGAGACTGGATGCATATTACTGCTCTAGGAACAAACTGCTAAACATAACAGATCAGCAACCTAAAAACAACCTATCACAGGTCCACAATATCTGACAATCTTCTGTTCCCTTGGAATTCCTGCAACAACAAACAACAATTCAATATTTTACAAATAAATTACTGGCTTACCATTGAAAGGAAGGATCCCGGAGGACACTAGAGTTGAAGTGTTGTAGCAGATACCATACATAGCAATAAGCGCCGGTGCAGAGACTGAGAGCATCGAGCAGGAAACATAATGTGACATCTATTATTAAACCTGTGACCTTGTGCTATTCTTTCTCGTTTATCAACTGCCGAATAAGATCCTTAAGGAATGGACCCATCGCCGTTTCCATTGCTCTCAACAACTGGGGAATTTCAATCTGATTCTCCTCGGGCACCAATCCATCAGGAACGGATACTCACTGAATGCTAGTCATCTCTTTTTCTTGAATTGGGTGGTCATGATTTCGCCTTCGCCATGGCTTGGAGTATGCGCTGGTGATTGCGGTCAGTGTTGATGGCACTGGTGATTGCGGTCTGGAATCTCCTCCCTGCATGATAGTTTATTGGAATTACTAAATGCAGGCCACACGATAGGCATCACAGCTTTTAAAAATCTCAGCATCACAAGCTAGATTTAAATTTGCCCGCTCGATCGGATTCAAATTTTCCCGCTCCGTAGATTCAAATTTGAAACAAATTCGGCTCCTCTCCCCATCGCTTTACTATTCCCATTAACTCACGTCCAAACCGATAACGTAAAAGTCGACGTGGGTTAGCCGGAGTTTCGGTTACGGAGGTGGAGGGCGTTGACGCAACGGAGGTGGGGTCGGGGTATCTGGCGGACGGTGGACGGGGTTGAAGCAGAACGGGGGTGGGTCCGTTTGGAGGCGGGACGGGGCGATTTGAGTGCCCCATATCCCACGCCATGGAGATATGGGATGGTCGGATGACAATTTCTCCCGCGTGTGGCGTTAACACCATGCTTTATGTGGAAAGTCTGGAGCTTTATATCATCAGAGCTCTGAGAAGGGACGTCATTATGTTGTTCCTTCCCCTCCTCATGACGTGCTTACGATTCCGTGGAAGATCTCGTTGTGCTACGGGGTCTCATATTTCTCACATGGCATTCTGATTGTTTCAATTGCCTCCACGCCCTTTGACGGATTCCTCATTCCTCTCTTCTGCCCCAACTTCTGGTTCTTCGAACTCAATGGTGGATGGTTTGGGGTTAATTACTGGATATTTCATGTTGAATGGTATGATGGGAAGGGGAATTATTTGGGTTTCCATCCTTCGTCCCCTCCTTCTCCCACCCGGGCTCCTGCTCGCAACTACAATTCCCTATCTGGACATCTGAAGATGAAAATGGCCGACCCAGTGCAGCATTATGTAGAGGCACACCCTCAGAACATGGAACATGTGGAAGAGCTCTCAAAGGTCCACTGGAATTTTTTATTTGACACTCATTGAGCCGTTCAGTATTTGGATGATAAAGTGGACCAACTAAACCGCCGGTTGGATGTTATTGTCATGGTCATGGATGCTATGGATATGACCAATCATTTGTGCTCAGATTATCCGAGGGATGCGATCCTCTTGGGGTGTCCTCTTCTGCATGAAATGGATGGACAGCCTGAAGGCGAGTATGTTGGCTCGATGCAGCATGTTGGATAATGTGTCTAGCAATTCTTCAGTCAGGTCCGTTGTTTTGTTTTTACGTTTCAGTTTGCAGGGTCATTTTAGTCACTTTTTTCAGGTCAATTCCATTTGGAAATTTTTCAATTTGGTCTGTAATATGTTATCAAACATTCTGGAAGCTCAAACAAGTCCTCATACTGTTAAGACGGGTCATGTTCAAATTTTGGAAGTATGGATATTTAGACTTCCTCTATGTTATGTATTGTTTCTGATATAATATAATATCTCTATGTTATGTATTGTTTCTGATATAATATAATATTCCTTCTTACTTGAAAAAAAGTAAGAAAATCATTAAGTATTACATAACTTTAAATTTGGTAGAAAATTCAAAGTCATGCCTTAATTTGACACCAATGATAAAATCATACAATTGATAAAATTAAATGAGAAGAAAAACTCTATAAATGAAGCCCATATTAGTTTCCTTCATATGACTTTCTTCAATTGTGAATGCAAATAATGCATGAGGAGAACTGAAAATACAATGGCTCATGATCACAATTGAGATCATTAATTTTTGCCACACCGATAATATACAGTTTGTTGATTTTATCCACAAAACACACAACATATTTGTAAACCTTTTCTTTTTAGTATCTATGTTGGAAACATATGGTATCTCTATTGGAAAAAAATGCATGTTTAAATGTCCTGACATTATAAGAAAAAGTTATTTATTTGCAGCTGTGAGTTATTTCTTATTATCATTTATTATACATTACAACTTGATTGATTCGTTGTTGTGATTTTGGAATATTATGCATTGGGATTAATAGATTTACCGTCGCTTTTCATACGAGTTAATACTGTAGGATTATAAATGAGAGGACTATAGAAATATAAAATGTAAAGGGAAAACACATAGTTTGTATAAGTTCAGCTATAGGAATTGGTGATGTATTAATTGTTTTTTTCATGTTATTATTGACTCCCATTCTTTTGCATTTTGGTGATCTTTAACTGGTTTCTGTTTTTTGTTTTATGATTTTAATAAATAAGACGATTTAGATATTAATAATATACAAGGGGTGTTAACAAGTAATGCATCCTATAACCCACTTCCAAGAAAAACAAGGCTATAGTGATCCACTGATCAATAATAATGATGTTGTTCTTAGGATTTACCAGCAATAATGTATAAAAAAAGGAGAACACAATCTAGCGAGATGGCCTAGGCTAATCATCAAAGTGAAATCTTGAAGAAATGTTTACTAAGGTAGGGGGTTCTCCTACTCGTGATTGGATTCAACAATTTCCTCATCTTGGGATATTTCCACTCTTGTCTTTCCCTACTCTTCCTTGGCTATAAAAATTTGTCCATCTTCATTTGGTTTTCTCACTTTTTTCCTTTGACACCCAAATAACATAGATTAAACTCTCTTATTTCTAGTCTAATTGCTCTAATTTGTTAAGGATTTCGTTATGTCGAGTGCCCCTTCAACTTCCATGGTTATGAAGGTCTTTATGTGCAAATACATGTCTATAGATTAGAGATATTTTGTATTTATACTGATGGAAAACTTGTTTGGAACTCATGGAATTACCTCCTCATCCACTTTTTCATCAGATGACTTGCCACAGGTCCACTTTGTCATCGGACGACTTGCCACATTTTCCCCATACCTTATTTTCTATCTTCTTCACTTCTTCAATGACCCTTGTAGGGAATGTGTTGTTGTATTCTCCTACTGATGTCACCATGGAATACATCACCTTGTTCCTTAAGCGCCATGAGCTCGAATAGAGAGTTTCCTTACATTTCAATGACTTTCCCTTGCACTACCCTAGTTTGCAATCATCGAACCCAAATTCCTTAACCTCTGTCATAGAGTCCTTCCAAAATAAGAAACCATTCAACCACCTAAAGGATTGAGTAGGTTGTGATGCAATCCCATAGATCTCAAACACAATGAAATTCTACAGGGATGAAAATATCAGAATGCATAGCAAATTAACACATCATCCATTCAAAAATTAAACTCATGAATCCACTTCTAATTTCTCTTCATTCGATTAAAACTCAGAATTGTAAACTACATTCACAACTTCGGGAAAATTATACTTGTTCCCCAAAATTACAATGAAAATAAAATCTTTTTGGAGTGGCCTTCCTGGTCTCAGTCTCAGGAAAGGATTACATTCATGACAATTATTAAACCCTAAAAGTTTACATATATCTCCTTCTTTCTTCTCTGTTGGCTTCTTAACTCCCTTGACAATAGAAACTCATATGCCCCTTCTTGTTATCTTCGTCTCCAATTTTTTCATGAACTCTCTTCCTCTATTAAATTTTCCAAGAAGAAAATCCTTTCAAAATTAATGTTTTCCATTAATATACCATATAGAAAATTACTAGCCTCGTTTAATTATGTAATGGAATTTTTATGGTATTTAAGGTAAATGGAGTGGGATTCACCCAAAGGTGCCACACATTCCCCTTCATTAATTTCAAAACCAACTTATCCATCATCCATTTTCCACCAAAATTATTCACGGGAAGACATAAATGTCAAAATTAAAAACTTGTACATTTTTCTAGATTTAATCTGGATCATTGGTGTTTAATATAGATGAGTTAATCTTGGCCGTTGGTGTGACTTTTATTCACATGTAGCCAAAATTCCAACCTCCACCTCCAACTGTTGGGATTTTTTAAGTGTATTAATCTCAGCCGTTGGCGTTTCTCTCCCATGGCGTGCATCTCCATTCTTCCCCTTGCCTCTGATAGCTATGATCTGCTATGGATTTCCTTTGTCGTTCCTTCAACTGGTCCCTTTTGGATGCTCCCACATCAGGTTGAGCTTGAGCTTGGTTTATTGGTAGAGAAAGACCCAAATTCAAATGAGACCAACGTTCCAACACAAAAAATCTCTATTTTCACCCTCTCTGCATTGTGGAATAACCAATAAATTGATCCTTTGTATCATATATTCGCCATTTTGCATATTTAACTACTCCCACCTCTTCTCTTGAATGTCCATTGTCCCTTGATAAACCTTCACCAATGGATCCACGCTAAGTCTCTTTTAAGTCATGATGTACATAGTTAAGGCCCCTCCTTGGTTTAGATAACATGAGTAAAGATTTGAGCAAAGGGGCATAGCCATGGATGCTTGAATCTTCCTCAACTGCGTCATCCATCTCCTCCATACAAGCACAACCATACCACATATCTCATCCACATGTCCCTCCCACTCGATATTATGATTTCCTCTTTCCTATCTACCAACCCATTTAGGGAATCTTTTACTTGTTTTTAAAATGCTAAAGGTTCTTGTTTTGGTATGAATTAGGAATTTGGATTTGTATGCTATGATCTTATTGAAAATATTTTCCCTCATCATTGTGATTGATGAAATTCATGAAGAGATTAACCATGTACCAATGACAATGTTAATCGTATCTCTAGTATCAAAGGTAACCATAATATTTTTAAACAATTGATTTGATTCAAGAATGATACCAACGTGAACTAAATGTTGCACTATGGGCTTCATCTTTGAGGATTTATTGTTGTTATAAAGTTATAGATAGAACAATTGCTTTTGCTTTTGATTATATGTTGATGTTTTTATTATCAAATCCATTTGATCCCCTCATATATGCCATCACGAAACTAGTTTCACCTATCCTAATTGGACAATGTCATGATTCTCATGATCCTACACACCCTTGCCAATTTCATAGCGATCATGCTTCATAGTTGAAGGAATCGTAGGAAGAATTTTGTCAATTGTTTGATTTATCCCAATTCAAAAACTATAATGAAATCCACTTGGTGTCATCAAAAGAATTATATACAATTATCTATGGTGACATACATTTTTTAACCGTCAACAAAAACATCACAAAAAAAGTATTAGTGAGGAACCTTCAAGGATCATCACCAAAAGTGTCTCCAAAAAGATAATTAGCAACAGGATTTTAAAAACCCTCACCATAAGTGACACCAAAGAGAGAATTGGAAATGGAATTTTAATGACCATCATTAAAAGTGTCGCTGAAAAGGGATTTGGTGACGGGAGTTAAAGAACTGTCACCAAAAGTACTTATGGAGATAATTTTTCAGAGCCCGTCACCATAAGTGACTTTGGTGATGATCGTTTAAAGTCTGTCATAGGAATGACTGTCACCAAAAGGGATTCAATGACGATATTTAAATAACTGTCACCAAAAGATATTACGACAATGATTTTTCATAGCCCGTCACCATAAGTGAGTTTGGTGACGACTGTTTAAGGTCCGTCATAGGCATGATCATGGATTTGGTGACAGGATTTAAAGAATTGTCACCAAAATCACTTATAGCGACATGTTTTCATAGCCCGTCACCATAAGTAAATTTGGTGATGATCGTTTAAGGTCTATCACAACCCTGACCATCACTGTAGGCCTTTTTTCTTGTACTGTCTTGATGGAATGTACAAAAGTGATCCATACCTGCCTCATTGAGATTGATTACATAGGCTTCATTCATTGGAGGTTTTGGATTTTCTTCTTTTCTTTATAAAATGGCTTAAATGGTTTCTTTATAGAAGAACTTGCTCCTTTTTCCTTTTCCAAATCCACAATCTTATTGGACAATTTATGAACCAACTTAACAACACTCTCTAAATAATTGGATTGTTCCTCAGTAGGTCTTGTCAAGAATAAAGGTTTCTAAGAAGAAATAGGTTTGGTTTCAGTTTCTACAGCATGCTTAACTATACTATTCATTTATGTTTCAACCTTCTTAGCCTCTTCAAATTTTTATGTTAAAGTATTTTTGCAAGAACACTTATGGATAAAGATGGATGAAGAGATGTAGTATAATATTTGACTAAATATTCTTCAGTAGGTTTAGAAGTGGCACTGAACTTATTCAAAACAGTTGTAAATCTCTAATTAAAATCCTACACTTTTTCTCTCTTATTCATCTTGAGAGACAACAATTCTTTCATGAGAGATGCTAGTGTTCTTTGCTCACCATATTTACTGAGAAAAAACTTTTCAAAACTATCCCAATCAGTTATAGATCCATCCTGCAAGCTAAAATACCATGATGAAGCTTTAGGCTCAAAAGTATAAGGGAACAAGCAGCATACCACATCTTCATGTTCTACATTTAGAATGTTTAAGGATAGATAGAAACTTTTCGAATGATCATTTGCAGTGATTCCTTTTCCAGGATCAAATTTGGGTAAAACCTGGTGAGGATGTTTAGGTAAATCATGAAGAGGTCTAGTTAAGTTTAAATGACCCCTATCCCTCCAAGTTGGTTGTTGATTTATGTTATGAGTCATATGGCCAATACATGGCAGTGAATGTGGAAGTGATTGGGTGTGATGAGAAGCAGAGTTAGGTGAAGATGGTCTTAACTGATCAATGGGTTCTAGTATCTTTTGTAGAGATAAATACACTAGTTCTTCCAATGATTCAACCAGAACAGACTCCTTGTTTTGTTTAGCTTCTCTTCGAGGAGCGCATCTTCTAGGTACTAGTGGAACTACAGGTAATCCTCCAAGTTTTCTAATGTAATATATAGTATATATCCTAAAATTATTGACTTCTTGATGTGGTACAATGTATAAAGTTTCAACATGTTCTGATTTAGGATTACTATCTTCGTAATACTCAGTTTAGTGTCAAGTTTCAAGTGTTACTTGAATTGAAACTTCAGGTTGGAATGTCTCAGGTGGAGATCCAGAGAAAAATACTCGAGGGAAAAAACTTCCTCTACCAGCCATACACTAGAGGCCATCCTTATAACACCAAATTTGTTGATGCTTGGAAAAATCCTTGCGTTGACAGTAGTGGTTCTCCCCAATGAAAATTCCAAATTAGACTCTTCACTGTTTGGAATAGGGAACCCGTCTAGTTTATGGTCAGGATACCATTCAAGATGGTCTTTGAATGAAATTATCGGATTCGTCCCAATCCACCACTTACGATTTTGATTATTATTTTTTAAAATGGGATGCAAATTATTAACCCTACATGAAAATTCTTATTCTTACTAGTGCTTGTTTGACCGATGGGAAGAAGACTCACACAGTGATGCGTAGGTTCTTACCTCTCATCTTACCACCTCTTTCACTATCGGTCACCCAAGTAGATTCCATAATTAAATGCAATATTTTATTTAAGCTAAACTATCCTTGCAAGGAGCAAAGTTAAGAAAGAGCAATGTAAAATAACTGCATCATACATTTACAGAAGATAACTACTGAAAACAACGCATTTAACAGTCACATAATAAAATTAACACATTAGATAGATCAAGTGTTAGCATTCATTACATCCATTGCTTGTAGAAAACAAAGAAAATTGTATTTTCATGTACATACACTAATATCATTCAGAAACTATTAGAATAATCCAATAGAATAAGAACAATCTTATTGCATTGCCACAGAAAAAACGAAGAGATCAGTTCTACATATTTGTCCACACATTCAAACACAATATTCTATGCACGCTTCCACCCAGAAAAATGCTTTTGTCATTAGCATAAATAATTCTCCCATATGAGTTACAGTACAATCTTTCAAAAATAAAAAAACCCCTTTTCCATCTAACTTCCCCTATTTATCTTTACAACTTGGCCCTCTAGGTGAATTGTCAGTTCACCTTCCTACAATTATGAACTTTTTCCTTCTAATACTTTTTTCTTATTCTAATTATAAAAATAAGTGCACAAAATACCAAAATACAACAAAAATATTACATCACGAGGGTGGGGCACCCTCTTGAGCTTGTATAAACTCATCCCAAAGGTTGCTTTCATAAGAAATAATATTTAATTGTTGAGGCTCCAATAACCTTAAGGACACTTCATGAAATGACAAATATTTAACCATAGCATTGAGTCCTTTAGTTGTTGAACTATGCCCATTGGCCAAGTATTGTGTTTTCAAAGTAGATTTCCTAATACGCTCCTATAAATAGTTTGGAGTAATGTTTTCCAGACTTCAAATAGCAGCAATATATTCATCTTTGATGGTCCTCATCTTGGTCAACCATTTATCTTTTGGTACATGGATTTTGAATGTGCCAGGAGAAGGCAAATGACATTTTTCAAAGGCTCTGGAAATGTTCTGGGGAATTCCTCTACCCTTGGAAATATAAGCTTCCACTTCACTCTGCAATTTTCACTCAGCTTTCTGGAAACTAAGGTTGCAAAATCCAACTTCAATTGTACTATAGATCTTTTGGGAAAATGGGGAGGAATTTATTTAGTTGTCTTTCTACCAGCAACAAGCTTCTTTATCCTAGTGTGAATTTCTCCTAGATTTTGTCTAGTGGCAATGGATTCCTCTAATATCTGTTTGATCCTGGTCACCATTCCCTGCAATTCAAATGTTTGTTTTGTGAACAACTCCTGTGAGCGGAAAAATATTTCCTAACGAGTGGAGGCATGGTCATAAAATGTAGTTAAGTCTTGTTTATGTTCTTGCATGGTATTGAATTTAGTCATCAATGACTCCTTATCTCGGTTAAGCTTTACTATTTGTGCTTGCAGAGCTCCTTTCTCAATAGTGAGAGATTCGACTTGTTGGTCCCATTGGCTTTCTTTCTCTTGCATCCCTTGTAATTCAGACTTTAGATTTTCTTTCTCAACTTTCGATATTACCATTTGGACATTTAGTGAATCTCTTTCTACTTCTAGTATTTGTACAGAAATTCATGGCTTCTTCCTTTTGCAATTCGAGGGCATCCTGTTGACGTATCATTTCGATCCCTTCATTCCTAGCTTGAACTAGATTGTCCTTGAGTTCAACCACCTTCGCCTTCATTCCTAGCTTGAACTAGATTGTCCTTGAGTTCAACCACCTTGCTTTCTACATTCTCTATTAACTTGTGTATATTGTCTTCATTGGCCAAGGTTGTAGCAACACCAATGGATGTTGTGAAATTTGGATCCTTGTTGGTGCCTTCAACTATGGGAACTTCTTGGATTGTAACGACATCAGGTTGTGAGGTGATTTTAAGCTAGAGGAAGATGTCCTCCAGTGAGAGGGACCTATGTGTTAATGCATGTCGTAGTATCAACATCCATGTCCCGACTTTCATTACCTCCTTGTAGACTTTGAGTTTCCACATCTTTATTGAATGATTCTTATCCTTTTTTATTCTTTTGTAATTCTTCTTTCGGAGTTGATTCATGTTGTTGTCATAGTAACTTGGATATCTTTTCTTTTTGTTCCACTACCAACTTATCAAATTTTTCTTGTTCCACCTTTTTCTATAATTCTTCTACATCCTCCTTTTATTTTCTCTCTTCTTATGCCTTCCTTGCTAGTTCTTCTTCTTGTAGTCTATTGGCTACTTATTTCTTCCTGGAAGCTTCTTCTATGTCTCCCTATGTCGAGGCATTGGATGGTTTACTAGAACTTCCATCTTTACCACCCTTCCTTTTTCTAAGTCTTTTGTTTAATTCTATAAGGTTTCATACCCACTTATATACTTATTCTTCTCTCAAGAACTAATCAACATACTCATAATGGATTTTAACTGAAGCCCAATGTAGGGACACCTTTTGGTGACTATCATTCCTTACAAATATTTTTTCACCAAAATGAAATGAATCTAAATCTTTCACCAACTCATGAGAATCCTTGACCTTATTGAACTGTATGCCTCAACTAATAATGGGAGTGGATGCCAAGAATCCTTCTTATTATCATGCAAGAAATGGCCAATGCCATTTAAGAATGTCTATCTTACCATTTCCTTCAAGATAATGTAATCAATAACATATTTTGGTAGCAAAAGTGGACATTTCTATCCTCCATAGATACATAGGTAGGTACCTTCAGGGGTTAAATAGTAATATCCTAATTCGGTGACCATTATAATGGATTCCTTGGATATGCAATATGGTTCCTTCTCATTAATCAGTTTGTACAAGGGAAGCAAGAATTATTCACAAATTTTCTTATAGTAGTTCCCATGTTTTTGGGCCCATAAAATATGGTACGCTACATAAACAGGAGTTTCACTGGCCGGGAAAGGGTTGTGGAGTCATGATACAATCTATCAAGTAAGAAGACATGTGGAATTCAACCCTCTTTACTTTTATTCATTGTTGTGCATCATCAATAGCTTGAACCATATTCTCAGAAATGATATTTTCCCAATTGAAAACGGTGCCATGCATTGTGATATAATAAAGCAAAGGTACCCAAATGAGCTTGTAATTAGCTTAGCTGGGCCTCCCATATAACCTGCATAGAAGAGTAGCAACGATTTTAAAGGGAGTCTTCAAAAACTTGGTCTCATATTCTTCACAACTTCTTTGGCGTAATTGCTTTCTTGGCAATAGCATTTTCTTCTCACACTCTGCATAGACCAGTTTTAGGATTTTGAGCCAATCTTCCGTCAAAAATACTTTTAGCGTTTGGGAGCCTATAATATTTTCCGATATGTGTAGGCTGAAATGAGGCAAAACCTTTCCTCATGGCACCTGTGATGATGTGATATTTTATGTCGATATAAGGAAGGATCCAACGTACTTATCATCTCAGCACATGGGAACAAATCAGGTCGGGCTGCAACCTTGTGGATGCCCGATTTTTTGATATTCTGGTAGGTTAGGTATTCCTTAATTGTAACTTCCAGTACACTCTGCTCTATGATTAAATGATAAATTTCACCCCATTTGAATTCAGGGGCTACGCCAGTCATAGGTTGAGTGTCATCAAACTGAATCTCCAAATACATTTATTGAATTGCTTCCTCATCATATTCGTCCTCCAATACATCTTTGGAGGAACGATTAGGACCTCTTTTCGACATCTCTGTATCCTGTAAAACAGAAGAGGCATTATCATGTTGCATAAAATCCACAATACTGTGAACAAGATGCAAACAAGTAATTGCTTCAAAAAATTTCAATGAGCAAACGCTTTTATGTGCATAAATGTATAGTTTCTAATCAAAGAAAATAAAAACTTATTCCCTCCATTAAAGACTGTATCTATGAATCGAATAGCCCTAGAAAAACAAAAGGCAATAGCTCGAGACGCATGAATAACATGAGGGAAAATCTGTGTATTTTGTGATTAAGGATTTAACGGGACTTGAGAAAAATTCCAAAAGAATTTTCCTTTGACAACAGATATATGGCTTAAGCCTTAGGGCACAAAATACTAGACATAAATAGAGTGACTGAAAACCCTTGAGCCTCAAAAGACACATTGAGCTAGCCAACAGAATGCAGTTTTAAGTAACGGTTAACCCTAGAAGTAGAACTAACAAGGCCAATCACACGTTTATATTTTACCATCCCATTCTCCAAATTCCAAGTGGAAAGAGTAACAATAATCAGGACAAAAAAATAACATACCTGGAAAAAAATGACAATTATACTAGATCGATCGTCAGTGAGCACAACTGTACAAGTGAAAATTCTCTTCCAGGTGGCACGGGAGCAAATGGGGTTGGAGAAAAACGGTAATAAGTGCTAATGGATTCTACTTCTTTTTAAAGGAGATCCTTTCGAAACCCTAAATTCTCTACGGGCCTCCCAAAAAGAAACTTTGGCGAATACTCTGACATGCTTCGACTCTAAATTCTATTCTCCCGTCATGCGCATTTCAGTGACAAACTGTCATCGACTGCGATGGTATCGGCGGGCAGAGCACACGTTTTTGCGATGATAAGTTTTGGTGGTAAAAGGAAAAGTCAACGTGATAGTTTCGACGTATAATCACAAGTTTTGCCGATATGAGTTCAGCAGTTAAAAAAGATGAGTTCAGCGAAACCATTCGATGTTAAATGGAAAAGTCCAGTGAAACGTCATGAGATCTTCGGCAAAACACAATGCAAACTTTGATGCAAAGAAGAGACATTTAGGAATTTCACCATAGTTTCAGTGACAAATTGTATATCGCACCGATGTTTTGGTGGTAACAGTGAAACGTCACTGAAACCTCGGTGATAAATTCAAAAGCTAGCCGATGTTTCGGCGAGGAAAGTTAAGTTTATGTGAGGTGTCGGCGAGGAAAATGAAACTTTATCGACGTTTTAGCGCGTTTGAGGAAACTCAGGGGACATGTCGGCGAGTTTGGGAAAACTCTTTGAAACGTTAAAGTTGGGAAAAGAAAGCAAATTTTGGTTAAGTACTTTCTACCCTAGGAAACATCCAACTTCAAGAAATACTTAACTTAAATCGGGAGGGATCCAAGTTTTAAAACAACCAAAGATCAGAATCAAGGTTTGGGGGCAGCCTTTCCAAGAGAAGATACCGAGGAGGGTGGTTTCAGTTGCAATAGTTTTATAGTTCATTCTAACCCTTCAATTGGGTGAGAAATGTAGCTTGGATTTTTTTTTTTTTGCACAACTTCACTATTTGGCAAGATAGAAATATTCAGATCCACAATTGAACAATTGAGTAGGGTAAGCGACTAGAGGGAGAAAACGGATGTAGGAGGAAGAGGATCGATCAACAACTAAGAAGGTTAAATAAGTAGTCCATACAGTCCCTACATCATTCCATACAACTAATGTTCCTCATTTTTCTATGCGGACCTTAGCTTCTCAGTAGGTTGTACAATTGATAAGTTTAAGTATTTTGTGGAGGTTTCCTTTGAAGCTTTAATTAAGGAATGAAAAGATGATTTTGAAGGAGAAAATACCAATGGATGTGTGAATTTGTTTTATACTTCCATTATTTATGTTTCCAACTATTGTGTGACAGATGTTATGTTCATAGTTTATTTTTTTCATTTAATAAATTATGTAATTAATTGATTTGATTGAGAACACGAGGACAACAATCATCCGGGCTAGGAAAATTTACATGGTATCATATCCACAGGTTCTGATTGAGATTCTCAAGGGCTTACAACTGTATATCAACTATTGACAACTATGGAAATAAGGACCAATAGTTAGAGTGTTTTCATAGTTTATGCATTAGATCTCAAAGATGGCATGGACTAGCCTAAGATTTGAGGATGGATTGGAAGGTGCCTCAAGTTTTTTATCTTGGAAATCCAGGATCACACTCTTGTTGGAAGAGAATGATCTCTATGATATCATCAAGTATGTTGTGACTCCACCAATAGATTTGTAGGATTTGGAAGTTTATAAGAAAAAGGAAGTAAACACTAAGAAATTGATCATGGATGCTATAAAGGATCATTTGATCCCTCACATATCCGAGAAGATGATGTCAAAGGGAATGTTTGATGCCTTGGTTATCCTTTACCAGAGAGAGAACATAGATAGAAATATGATGTTGCAAAACAAACCCAAAACTATAGTGCATGAAATCTTTTAAGATCTATACTTATCTTAAAGTTTAGAAACCTTGGTGAATCTTACTAATTCTTAAAAATTATAACCATAAAATGTTTGGAAATATTTTTATAAAATATTTAAATGTCTAAGGATTTTATATAGTTTTTAGAAAAAATTGGCGGTTTTAAGAGTAAAATAATTTTATCCTATAGAATTTGGTTGAATCACTTGAAAAAATGGAAATTGGTGAGTCTTTTTTTGGGAAAAAAAACATGGAAAATGAGCCCATTGGTGAAATTTAGCCCCTAAATTTTTCCCTGCTAAAGAGATGACTAGACTAGACATAGCTACTAGTTACCTAATGAAGGTCATGATCAACTTGTAGTAGTTGGAGAGAATATTACCGATGCAGAGTCAGTAAACATGACACTGAATGGGAATAGTTAGTAAACATGTCACTAAATGGATTGTCAGCTTCATGGGAAACATTTTTCTAGGGCATCTGTGATTGTGAGCATCTTCCGTGCATCTTCCCTCCTTTGAAATATTGTGGGATTATTATATCCAAGAAAATACTTAAATGAATTCAAAGGAAAGCAAGAAGGGTGATGACATTACCTTTCCCTGTTTGTTCAAACAAAGAAGGGTAGAGGTAAAGGACCCAAAAAGGGAAAGGGAAATCGTGAGCAGTCTACGTCACAGCTAAGGAAGAAATAAATAAGTAAAATCAAGTGCTTCATATGTCATAATCACATGCATTATGCATCATAATGTCAACACAAGAAGAAGGGTAAAGGGAAGGAACAAAAGAATTAGGTATCGACTTCTACTGAAACTCAAATTAATGAGTTTGCCTCCAAGTTCAAGAAATATTTTTCGATGGTATCTTTCCTTTATTTCAACATGTTTATGAGGAATGCATGGTATGTGGATAGTGAATCATATTGACATATGACATTAGCTAGCCAGTTGTTTTTAAGTCTAAAAGAGCACAACTCAGGAGTTCAAGTTGATCTCAATGATGATTCCAAGTATCCAGTAGAAAATTTTGGTAATATTCCCTTCCAACCCTAGTTAGGTGACTATGTAGATTTTGATGATGTTTTACTAGTTCCAGGTCTTGGGAAAACATTATTTCAGTTATAGTTATGGAAGATAAGGGCTTTGTAGCAGAGCTCAAGAATCAACAAGTCCTTATTGTACTAAAGGAATCTATCCCAAAGTCAACATATGTATTGGGATTATGGAAGGCTATATATATAGGTTATAGGGTAAACATGTTTAGTCCCTAAAGCATAACAATGACAACTTTTGTGAGTTTTGGCACAAGAGGATAGAGCACCAACATAATCATGCATTGCATTTTCTGAGGGATATAGTGACATGTCTTCCAAAGCTCAGGATTAAGAAACATGGAGTAGCAGAGGGTGCATGCTTGGAAAGTATGCAAGGAAATTTAATTTATATGTATGTGGTTTGATGTTAGCAACATCAATCTTAGGAATCATGTACTATATTTAGTTTATTAATGACTTTTATCACAAGACTTGGATCTACTTATTAAATACCAAGTATGAGGTCTTTAGAAAGTTTCAAGAGTTCAAATCTCTAGTTGAAAACCAAACAAAGAAGAATATCAAAGTCTTGAGATAGAACAATGGAGGTGAGTATCCCTCCAAAGAGTTCAAGGGTTCTTGCAAGGAGGTAGGAATAAAGTGGGAACTTACTGTTCCATACAATCTACAACATAATGGAATTCCGAAGCGGAAGAATTGATCCATCATTATGGATACTAAGGCCATGAATCATTACTAATATTTTTCGATTTTTCTATGAGAAGAAGCATGCAACACAACAACCTAAATTTAGAATAATTGTCCTCATGATGTCTTGGAGGACAATACACCAAAGGATACATTCAATAGTGTGAAGCTAGAGGTGATTCATTTCCACGTCTTTGGTTTTCCAGCCTATACCCATGTATTAGTAGAGAAGAGGACCAAGTTGGAGCCCTATAGTAGGAGGGTTTGTTTGTAGTTACAATGAAACTTGAAATGCCTACAAGGTCTTCATTCTAGAGAAGACAAATACCATAGTAATAAGGGATGAAAATTTTGAAGAATACTTTGCATCCAAGAACTCTCATGATCCTATTCCAATGATTGAGGATGATGAGCAACAAGTTTCAAAGGTTGATCCAATATCACTAGTGGCATCTAGCTCATGGAAGTAATGTTTAGGCAAAAAGGAGGAGCCAATAGATCCTTCCTATTCTAGTAGGAGACCTCAATGTTTCACTAAGACCTTGAGGGATGATTAGGAGTCACTTAAGGCTTCTACAAGCACACTTAAGGAGATAAAATATCCAAATAAGTTTACAAACTATATGGAATTGATGACAAACATCAATAATTCATAGCCTTCTAGATTTCAAGAGGTAGTAAACCATCATGTCTGGCGGGATTCCATGGTGGAGGAGTATACCTCCATTATTAAGAATGATGTATATGACATAGTGCCAAGACCGAAGGGTAAGTTAGTAATGAATTCTAGGTGGCTCTATAAGATCAAGCATGTGGCACAAAACAACATCGAGTTGTTCAAAGCGAGGTTTGTGGTGAGAAGGTCATCCTAGACAGAGGGAGTGGATTATAAGTAGTTGAAATTCTCTCTAGTCACTAGTACACTTCCATTAGAGTAGTTGTGCCTTTAGTTTAATTTATGGGATAGAGGATACATCAGATGGATGCGAAGGCAAGTTTCCTCAATGAGATAATTGAGGAAGAAGTGTACATAGAGAAGCCTTAGGGATTTGAAGTAAGTGGGAAGGAGTCCCATGTTTGTATGATAAAAAGGGCCTTTTATGGACTCAAGTAGGAATCAAGAGCATGGTATTATAGGATCAATGAATAGTTGCAGAGTATGGGCTTCACCAAAAGTGAAGTAGATCCTAACTTATATTTTATATTTGTTGGTACAAATCCACTTGTTTTGGTGTTGTATATAGATTAATTGTTTCTTCCGCGTTTAAAGAATATCATTGCAAGGTGAAAAGTAGTTATTGTAGTTGAGTTCAAGATGAAAGGAGTTGGCATGATGTATTACTCCTTGGGGTTGGAGGTTCAATAGAGACTAGGGGATATTTTCATTATGTAGGGTAAGTATGTAGTTGAGATTTTGAAGAGATTTCACATGGAGGATTGTAAACCTATGGCCACACCCATGATCACTAATATAAAGAAGGTAATAACTTCATATTCATAGATAGTGGATCCTACATTGTACAGGTAGATGACATGTTCCTTGATATATTTGGTTAATACTAGACTAGATATATGTTTTTCATTGAACAACTTGATTTAGTTCAAGGTGGAGTCAAGGAAGGAGTATTGGGTAGAAAAAAAACATGTGTTCAAATACTTGAGTGGCACAATGGAGTATTTCCTAATATGTCTTGGAGATGGTGAAGTGAAGTTGTATGGGTAAACAGACATATTGGGTAGGTAGTGTAGCATACATGAAGAGAAAATTGGGGTGCAACTTTAGCTTGGTATCAATGATGATATCTTGGTTCAATTGAACGTAGAATTCCATGGCACTTAGCTCAATAGAGGAAAAGTACATGGAACCCAATATTGCTAGTTGTTAGGTCATTTGGGTTCACAAGTGTTGGCATTATTTTTTGATAAGGAATGGGATCCCACAGTGATTTACTGTGATAATCATCATTGTATCAAACTCTATGAAAATCTATTGTTTTGTTATAGGTCTAAACATATGTATCAAATATAACAAGACATGATTAAGAAGAGAGCATTAAATATATAGTATATTACCAAATATTAAGTATCTTATATTCTAACTAAGACCTTAGCAAAATAGAACATTGAAGAATTCATAGACAAGCTTGGAATGGTGCAAAATCAATTCTTCACTAAGAGGGAGTGTTGAGAGATGTAGCTTAGACAAGAACATCTTTCACATGTTCAATATGAAAGTGCAGAAAGTGGTTCGAGACTTTTTGAAAGTAACCACTTAGCAAAAGTGGGTAACTAATTCTATTTTTCAATTCACTTTAGGAAAAAATGAAAAGTCTTGTGTTTTGCATTTGAGTCTAATAAAGTGTATTTAATACATTGTGAATTAGACTAGGATTTAATCTCAATTGTCAATGTCAAGATGAGATTATGGTTTTGGTAGATTAGTTTTTGGACAAAGCATAAATCTAGACAAAATATAAAGATTCAAAGACATAGTTAAATAGTTGAGAAGGTTAAGCAACCAGAGGAGAGAAATCATAGAAATGAGGAAGAGGATTTCCCAACAACCAAGTAGGTTGAATAATCAATGTATATAAAAAATATACATACAACAAGCCATACACCTATTGTTCCCCATTTTTCTATGCAAGTTGTACATTCTCAATAGGTCATACAACTTACACAAAGCATTATAAGAACATCATGACAACATTCTCTTCTACAAGCATGTTGTTAGTTACAAAACATCATAAGATAAAAACATATAAGCTAGGGTTCGAGGTTGTTAAGTCAAATATTCGGGGGGAAAATATTTTACAATAAACATCATCACTATATAATGGAGCATCATAAGAGCATCATAATATTATCATACATTGATGTTTATAAGTGTGTAAGTGCATAATACAAACCAACATAAGAGCATCATTGTGTTGGGATCCAAGTTGCTTGGAAATGCTTAAAGTAGATAAGCCAGAGCTGAAAAATATATAAGGTAGGGTTCCAAGTTAAGTCATTTTTTTGGGTAAATCTCTCTTCCAATGAATAACATCATTATACAATAGAGAATCATAACGTCATAAGAGTATCATAAAATAACAATGTTTATAAGAGCATAAGAATATCATATATAGCATTATTAGAGTATCATTGTGCATCACAACAACATTTCTATAGAGTAATGATGTTAGTCACAAAGAATCATAAGATTTTGATCAACGATAGTAAAATAACATTCAACGAAACACATCATTTGAAACTAGAATCCACTATAAATGTCAAGAAAGGATGAGTGATTTTTGGTATGTGTGTGTGTGTATCAATGAATTCTAGAAGGGAATGGGTGTAGACATTTGTAGTGAACCATATCTCCATTAAAATTTCTTCTATTAATGTGATATATGCCAAAATATACCACCAACAATCAAATATATATGTTACAATTCATGGAATAATGATACACTTGGATGTTACCTTAACCTAGAAGATCAAAATATTATGAATCTAGTAAATTATGAAATTGAAGTTGATGGCAATGATTGACCCTTTAATAATCACATTATAAATTCACTTCTAGAAATCCATTGACCATGTGTCCCTTGAAATTGGTTTTGACTCATTGTCATTTTCCTCCTCCCAATTCTTCCTTATTGATAGGTTCTAATGGGGACCCTGAACTTGTTTGCAAATCACTAGAGGGGAGGAGACCCTTAGAGAATCAAAGGATAATAGAGGAGGTATGGGAGAAATGTGGTTTTCCGTTTTTTAAAATTTTATTTGGTGTGGTTTTAAATATAGTTTGGGTAGGGTGGGTGGGGGTCCCGAAGGGAAGATGGTCGAGACCCAAGGTGAGGTCATTGGCAGGAGGGGTCTCATCAAGGAGGAGGGTGGTAAGACGAAGTAGTAGAATACTAATGACATGGTAGGTGGGGTATTCAAACAGGTGGATGGTGAAACATAACCTAAAATCAAGAAAAGTTTGATGATCATTGATATGGAATATTAATGCATATTAGGAAAGAGAGTAGGAAAAGGAGCATTAGGTTTCCATTGGTGATAACATGCATAGAATGTTAAAAGGTGGATAGGCTGAGGTGGAAGAAAAAATGAGTGATTAAGATTCCTCAAATCATTAAATAATATTGAATATAGGAGTGTAAATGTTCATGACACTCATCTCCTATATCCTTCTATATTTAGATTAATAGAGATCCCATCAAATCATGTCTACAAATCATAGGATCCTATTGGATCCCCATCAAAATTTGAGTCAAGTACAAGACATGTGACTCAAGTATTTTGAAAGGAATATGCAATTGATTTGAGCACAAATAACATGATGTTTGGAAATCAAGGGGTCTATTGGTTAAGGAATGCCAATATTTTATTCAACTCAATGTTGATGCAAGTATCAAAATTGGACCATTTATCAGTCCTAAATTTTGATCCATATATTCAATCAGTCATGTCACCAAGGCCCTTTCATCTCATAAAATTCCTTCGAGACATAATTAAGAGTTATGGGGTGGAGTAAAGGATCATAGTCTGCACCTTCATTTCATATCCTTTGTTTGTATTGGTTGAGAAACATCCTCTATTAAAAATGGAAAGTCTTATAAATATAACAACAAGAAGAATCCAAGTGTTAGAAGTAGCAGCACTAACTCTAATGCACAATCTAAAAAATCACAATTAGACAGAGTTGAATAACAATTAAGCCACATTTATTGGAAGTCAAAGGTACATGTGAATGATATCCACACTACAAATACAAGGGTGAAGAAAAAAATATGATCAATATTTATACCTCAGTGGTGATGAATCAAGGGTGGTAGACTCTAATAAAAGGAAGAGAAAGTGGGATCTAAATACAAATTTAAGAAGTAGTAAATTACATGAAGCCTGGGAGCTCACTTTGGTATGGTGTCCTATTTTGGTATGTATAAGAAGGTCTAATATTTTGTTGTTGGCAAGGTTTTTTATTGCTATATATGTATATGTAACCCTTAACCTATAAAAGGGGCAGCTTGGGTTTACAATTTTTAAGCATAAGTCTAGTAGTGCATACCATGCATGTTTCCTTGCTATATGTAAGAATGGCTTTAATGCAGTCACACTTGACCTTTGTTTATATAAAATATGTTGAATTAGTGTGCTAGGTCAATAAGAATTTATGTTAGGAAAGACTTAAGACTATTCCCTTAGCAATAATAGATATGGATGTAATTGATCATACTATTTGGTAACACTTGAATATTAATGAAAATATATACTTTTAGCAAAACGCAAGTGTTTCATCATGAGGGATTTCATTACCTCATGCACCACTTTCATGATGAACTTTCACCAGGATTTTGATGAAATCATGGCTATCAATGCTTCCTCCTTTCAAATCACCCAAAATAGTAGAATTTAGAAGTAGGGTGGCAATATTAAGGTCCCCTATGAACCTTATAGAGATTTAAGGGAGTCTGAAGGCCAACCGATCCAACAAACACAATATTATAATTAAGTAAATGTGAAATAGCTAATAACTCCAACTAGAATAAATATCATGTGTAATCCCTGTATGACCAACAAATCCCTAGAAAGTCTCTTTGATAAGTTAATACATGAGATCACTAGATAGACTTTACATCGAAGGGAAATAAACAAAATGTTTACCCTAATGAAACAAATAGGAAAAATGGTGTATTATTGATTGTTTGACTATTAGGAAAGTCTCAAGGTAGTGGGATGTTTAATATGGACAATTAGCTAAGTGAATTCTATCTTCAACATGAAGGTGACGACAACTTGATAGGGCACCAATGATAGGTTTTGAAGGAGACATTGTTGGTATTGCACTAGAGACAAAACATATACCTAGGTCACCTATGTAGAGAATGGGAAAGCATCATGGTTAGTTTTTCATATGCCTTGGTTGGACTCATATGCAAGATTCACATTTATAGATTTCATAACAATCTGGTATTATTCATTGTAAAATTCTTGAGTTGTGAAATTTTAAGATTTTATTTTGAGGGTAGGTAAATCTAAGAAACATTATTTTTATGTTTGAGAGTGTTAGTGTATTAACACTTCAATAATACTTCTAAGTAATAAATGTTTGTATTATAATCACTTTATATAAGTTATAAGTGATCAACATGACATTTATATGTTAAGGGTAGTGGATTTAGAGAACTATATCTTTTATTTTCTCTCTCCACCATTGTTATATGAATGTTTGTATCCTAAATTGCTCACTATTCATTGATATTGTATTAGAACTCCCGTCAAAAGATACACTAGAGTAGATTTGTTTTGTAGGGATTATCATTGACAACCATCAATTCTTAATAATTTTCAAAGTGTCCCCAATTTCCAATGAACAATATATTGGAGTGTATAGCTTCCTTCCCATATGCATCTCAACATCAACATTTTAATGTTTTATTTTCAAGAAAAACAATAATTTCATAGTACTACTATGCATCATCCCAACATAGTGATCTAGTTTTGTTCCATTTTGCCCTGGCAAATAAAATCACGTCAAATTTTTATACCTATTTATAAAATAAAATAGATTGAAAAGTATTTTAATGTGAACACAATTTAATATAACCCAATTTAATGACAATTTGATTTATGTTTTCCCAAGAACACAACTCCTACCATTTGGCATTGTTTTTTCATCAACTACCGAATTAATGACATGTAAATAATACTCAAAAGAAACTATTGATTTAAATTCAATCTTGAATAGGTTACACGTGACTAAAACTAAGCGGGTTTAACTCTAAATTACTATTCATTGCTCTAGATGAGGTTAGATCACTATTCATTTTATTTTCAAAGTTAGAACTTGGTGGTGTGATTAATAGTCCTTCATTTTAATTGACTAAATAAGATGTGTCAAGAGTGGTCTTTCTATTATCATTAAAATAGAAAATTGAGGTAGATGAATAGTCCTCTGTAGATAAATAATCATTATTGTTCTATCTTCTTTTGCTTTAATGAGTAATAAATGGGTTGTTGGGCTCTATGTTCTAACTCCCTAAGAGGATTATTGGACCATGCAAAAGACCAAATAGACCCAATTAGAAATAATAAAGGGGTTTATTCAATCCCATGTGATTTGAAAAGTATACATTGGAGAGACGAGTCACTCAGTCTACACAAGACTTAAAGAACACAATGTTGACATCATTAATGGAAGAAAAAAGTTGGCACTAGCAAAACACTCTATGTCCTCCAAATGCCACATTTGTAATGACGAAGAAAAAAATATCGTTTTCATAGATCACTACACAAAAAGACATGTCCATGAGGTAATATAGATAGAGAAATACCCAAATAATCTAAACCGCGACAATGGTTGGAACTTGAGTAGATCTTGAGCTCCAATCATCAACCAAATTAAAAAATGCTAACAACTTTAGGTTATTATTGAAACCTTAAATTAACTTAAAATTAATCAGCATTCCCATCATTAATAAATTAATTAAAATATCAATTTATTACATTAATATTTAAATTAACTAGCTTTCCCTTAATCATCGGTTATGTAGCTTTCATTCCCTTTAAAGATCATATAAATGTAAATAGATTAGGAATATTTTCAGTAGGTTGTATGGTAATCTAGGCTTTAAGTTTATATCCCACTAATAATTTATATTACATTATTAGTTTGGCTTAAATATTTTTTTTCTCTAGTTCTAGCGTGAGGTATTGCCTTCATCTTTACTAATTGAATTAAATTCCTTTAATAGTTTAATTAGCCATAATTGGCTATTATTCATTTTTAATCTAAAGTCCCTTTAATGAACCGACCTATAGCTGTTTACTTCAAGAATTTAATATAAAAATTATAATTAATATTAATTAGGCTAGTTTTGGTCAGCACTATGTGGATTCTTTGGTATCTCCTCTTGAAGATGGGATGCGCCTTTTAGCTCGAAACGTCAAGACTTCTTTAAATCTATACACATGGTCTCCATCAATATTTTGAAATGTATACTTGTGAAAACACCAATGAAATCAGATTATGCATTTTTTTGGAAAATGTGAAGATGCAAATGTGTTAGATTATCATATGGTTATTCAATTGTCTCAATCATGACTACAACATTTGTAATAGTCATTTAATCATTGTGATAATTGTTTATGCTCATATAGATTTTGATTGGCTAATGAGGGTTGGTGTTGTACATATGTAACTTATAAACTATCATCATTGAGTTTAGAATAATTAAATGCCTTAGATTTGAAGAAAATACAAAACTTTCATGACTCAATTGTTAGTTTTTGTTGCTTAATCCACCCTAAAATGACACTCTTACTTATATAACAACAAATATAAATAATGTAAATTAGAGTAGATATACTTAGGAAAGTAGTCATAAGGGTTTTGAACACTTATTTATTGTACATTATTGTACAATTAACTGCTCACATTTTGTATATATTCGTTTTCAAAATCATTGATGATTAGCTCAAATTTCTAATGTTCTTCTCTCCAAAATCTAGAATTATAGAATTATTCAAGTAGAGAAATTCATAGATAGTTTGCACTTGTATTTGAGTTTTATTATTTCAAAACAACAAGAAGATGTTTAAGAGCAACTATAACTTAAGGTTAAATGATAAAATGTCCAATAAAACTTATCTTATGTAATTCACAATAAATATGATAGAAGGGTACAACATTTTAAAATGTTTTTATTGGAACCATTTAATGCTCACACTTTTATAATTCAGAAACATGTTACAACTGCTAGTGGGAGAGAAACCAAACATTTTTATTAAAACTCATTTAATATACATACTTCACGATGTTCATATAAAATAGATGTCATTCTAACAAGATTTGATATGTGGTCAACAAAATCAAATGCTATGAAATTACTATGAATGAATTTAGTGTCCAATACATTATGTCTCTCATGGCTATCTATCTAAGTAGACTGGACTCCACTAATTTGCACGATGTTATGCAATGTCATTGATACTAACTACTCAAGTTGGGACTTCAAAGAGAAAATGTTGTTGAGAAAATTCTGGACATCGCCATGGGTAAAGTCAAATGCTACAAGTCTCTTAATAATTTCCTGCATACCATGATGCAAATAGAAGTGAATTAGTCAAAATAGTTCTCAAGACTTATTGATTGTTGTCACGGGAAGTACAAGTTTGAAATTTTACAAATAAAATGTTAACCATTCATTGTTGACCATCATTTCACCTTATACTGCTCATCTTTTGCAGATATACTTTCATTATGGAAGCGATCAAAAGGCTTCTTATCATTAGTCACGCTTAAAATATAAGTTGCTCGTTCAAGAATCTCAGAAGGGACACCTACATATATTAATCATTAATAGGATGTATCACAACCAAAAGACAAATATAATAATCTTCATAGAACAATCCCAAAAATAAGTTTTAAACTATATTTTCACCCCCCATCCCCTCGCCCAACACACACACGCACACACACACATATATAATCCACTTGTAGCTTGTTCGTACCATGATACAAGACGTGGTGTAGATATTTACAAATAAATCAACTAAAACTTTTTGTTTCTTAAATGGTACAACTAGCCAAGTAATTCATACACTAATATAAAAAATGAACTTTTAAAGGTTAGGTTCTAACCAGCAAGTTTCGCACAATGTAATCCTGCAAAGGACATAAGAAGAGAGTAAAAATTACTTTCCAAATAAACAAGACAAAAAATTATACTTTCCAATTAAACAACAACAAAAGGAAATTATGTATAAAACAATTATGTTAATTTTGTAGCCAATTCCCGCTAGCTCACTCGGTTAAGGTGTGGGTCTCGCCAGCAAGGTGGCCCGAGTGAAATTCCCCTTAGGGATGACTTAGTTGGGAGGCGACACACAAAAACCTAGTCAAGTTAAGTCCGGTGCGGTCTAAGCCAGGTGCAATCCCTTGGTGATTTTGATGGCTTAGATGCCCTTGGGTCATGGTTTCTCAGACTAAAGGCCACTCACGCGAGTCAAGGAGATCCGAGCAAACAAAAAAAAATTATGTTAATTTTCTAGATTAATATTGATTAGTTAATGAACCTCATGTATACATGAGAACAACATGTGTGCACGTACACACACACATGAAATTACATTCTATTTTATATAATATATCTTGTTCATTATGTATATCTAGGTAGGCAAAATACTATCCAAGCAATAAATTGTAATCTATATGGTAAAGGTCCATGCTCACTAAACTTGAAAGTTAACAACAAGATTGAAGAGGAAAAATAATATTATTAGCATAGGATTTTTTTTTAACAATGGACTATATAGCTCAATTCTTTAAATTGAAACACGAGCACAAACAATATTGAGATGGTTATAGTGGTTAGGGTGCAATGCATGCTTGCTCCATCAACTACATTATTTTGATACTCAAATCATGCATTGTACCCATAATGGATGGTCCCATGACAAAAGAAAATCTATATGGCCAACTCATAAACATTAGAATGGAGACCATACTCCCAAGGTCATTATTATATGTGGATTGTGTCGCATTATATGATAATCCTACACTAGTGCTTCTATATAACTCCATTCCCACTACATAACCAACAAGACATGATGACTATATTTAGAGCCACATAACTTCTTCTTACTACATTGAATAGGATTGCAACTTGATCTCTTCCTACACAAGGTCATCCCAGAGCTTTGTAAACGTTGTCAATGTGCTTTGTGTTGGTTCTTGTATGCTTCTTAGGATGGACCCACTAGGACACATGGCTTAGGGTCTCCTAGCCACACTCATGTTTATGCTATGTAGAAGGTGGTTTTGCGTGTAAGGGTTGCCATACCCTCTTTAAACACACCTCATTTATGCCCACTTGGACCTTCTCTTTCATACATTACCCCTCCTCTTGGTCTACATGTGCAAAATCCATGATGACATCATCTTCTTCAAGAAAGTCTTACCTTGCTAAAGGGGAGGATGTCGAGGGATCTTCTAAATTGTTGGGGTTAATTGGGGCATGACGTTCTCCTCCATCTCATCACTTCACTTGAATGGAGCCATCTACATCATTTATTCATTATTTTTATCCTTTCGTGGTTTAGTCCTTGGCTTGTGGGTGACAAACCCTAAATTTAAGTTATTTTACTTTTTAGTAAGGTAGGCTCTAAAGTTAAAAATACTAGGAGGCCTCATATAAATAAAGGCTCCTAGCTCTCATTTGAAAACAAGATGAGGGTTCAAACATGTGTTTTTTCTCTTCTCTTGGTATATTGGAGCTTCTAAAGTGACGTGCACCTCTTTTTGGCATGATCTTTATGTGATAAAGGTTGAATGATGAAATTTATAGGGTTTACTATCTTGCAAGGTTGATTCAAAGAATGGTTGTTATAAATCGTGGCTAAGGAGGATGTAAGAATTATTTCTCTTGTTCTTTCCTTGGTGGATGTTGGTAAGATCTCTCCATTTTCTTATTTGGCGTTTCTTTGGCATCTTGAGCAAGGTAAATTAGGGTTTTATTGGTATCTTGTCAATCTTGTTTGAGGTGAATTTCCTCTTGAAGGAGCTCTCCACAATGGGGCCTTGGGATTGGTTTTCCCTAGTTAGGGTTTGGCTACTTTGACCTAGCTAGGGTTACTAGCCTTTTCCCTAATTGGTAAATCTTGAATAGCCAAATTGAGTAGGGACATTGACCTCAATCTCTAATTTCCCTAGGGTTGAGGACTAAGGTCATAACCCCTTCTCTTCACATTTTTTTAATCAAATTTTTTTTGTACATATATTGTAAAAATATAAAAAAATATAATGTTTGGAAAACCCTAAAAATTATAAAATTCATATCTCAAAAAATATTTTGAACTTGGGAATTCTACTCCACTAGAAAAGTGTGCCCTACGTGTTTTTATGGTGGATCTTTAGCCCCCCCCTTTTCCCATGGTTGGTTTGTAAGATATTATGTGTCATGTGCATGCTAGGTTTTTTTTGTAGATATGTTATAACATGTGCAGTAGGTACATTGATCAATTCAACCAAGTTTGAAGTCTTGGAAATCAACGGTTTAGGCCTAGACTAGCCCTCCAGGGGTTGGAAACGTGTTGGGAAACGTTAAAAGTGAGCCACCATCAATTTGAGGGTTGTTATAGGGAATAAACCAGATATGGTTTTACATTTTTAGATCTGATTTAGGGCTTCCCTTCACCCTCTTGAAGCCTGCCACTGGACCTACTATACAAGGTACACTATATATGGTAAGTTAGTGTTGTTTGGGTTGATTTCTATCAATTTCTTGATATGTCTTGACTGCTGCAACTTCATAACAACAATAACACATTGATGTTATCTTTCTTGGAATATGTGACAAAGTGTTATAACACCTTCCTCTCACTTAGTGTTATTATTGCTTCATTATTTTGACTCCATAAGGCATTGATCTTTGCAGAAAGGTCATTTCTTGGGAAAGGTATTTTTATTGTTTAAGTAATTGCAGATATCATTCACCAAATTCTAGGGACCCCCCCTTGGTCTTAGTAGTTGACCTAAAGTGTTAAGAAGCTAGTCCATAGAGACATTGGGCACTAGATTTTCACGTTATTACCATTCATTGCACCGAGATCTGTGACCTTGATCAAGGGTGTTATTTTGAGTGGTAAAAGTGTGGAGGGAGATTTCACCTTGTGATTTCCATTACCCATGATAGACACTTTTTGGATAACATTGATGGATTATTTGGCATATATAGGGTCATTATTATGGATGCACACACTCTCCCTAGAACTTCCCTTATGACATGTCCAACCAAAACTGGCTGTGGGTGCATGGTAAATAGAGGAGAATGGTGATTTGTTGAGTTGTTTGTAATTCCCTTAGAGCCTATCATGATCTTTATTGGTTAATATTGGAGCATCTTTGGTATTATCATGCATTTAAGTGTTATGGTGACATACTTGTTGTATTGATTTGTCACTAGGAGAGAGCACTTTACATGGCCCCTGTTATCACATATATAGTAGCCGGGCTACCATACATTATTTTTCTGATTCCAGTACACTATTCAGCCAGTTCTCTTACATTGAGATGCTGAGATGAGCATCTATATTGGATCACTATCAGATTTTGGACAGTAGTTGTATTCCCCATTGCCATGACTGAGTCTCAGGACACTCAGAGAGATGACTGATATAGCCATTATACCATTTGTACAGAGCAGTCAGTAGTGCCGAGAGTTACAGCAACAGTTTCAGAGGATAGATGATGGTTCAGATGATGAGCATTCAGGTATATGACTCAACAAGTATATCATTGTGTTATGGTTATATTGCTTTTATACTTATTCTTATAGCATGTCTTAGCACTTAGTATCATGATCTGACGATCATATAGATATGTGGACCTGGTTGATCTTATTATATATATTATATTGTCCCTACTCAGACTTAGAAGTTCACTATTCATACTCATTGGTTTTACCCTCCTTAGGGAGAATAGAGGTGATCATTCCACCATACCTTGGCTTGCTAGTGTTGGCTCCATTATTCATTGTCTTCATCCATCCATTGCCTACCTTTTAGTTTATCACCTTGACTTACTACTTGACTAGTGACATGGAGGATCTTTTCCCCACTGTAGCCTCTGTATTGGATGAGCTTCCATGTTTATTGTGTCTCGGCTCTGAGTTGGTGACAAAACTTACCTATGGTGAGTTGGAGTTCCTTGTGAATTCCCCCTAGTCACTAAAGTTGTGTTGGCTAAACCTGAAACTTTTAGTGCTGCCATGAATACAAAATCTGGAAAAAATGAAATGTTATATCTTGTATGAAAAGCCCGTTCATGCAATGTGTTTTTCAACACACATGAATGAAAGGCATGCCAAATGAAAATAGCCATGAAAATAAAATGTTATATCTTTTGGAAATGTAAATACCTAGGTAAACAAGTTGTCTGTGACACACCTAGAAGTGCTCAGGTAAACAAGTGCCTTAAAAACACACCTGCAGCAGAAAGCCTCAAATAAATGTAAATCTATGCAATGTGTTTGTAAACACACATAGATCAAAGGCTATGGAAACTTCAGGCCCAAAAAGCAATGGAACTTAAATGCTATATCCAAATTATTACTGGCCTCATTTGTATTATGGATTGTGCGCATCTATTAAAGGTGAATAAACCCTCTTTGAACAACTTATCCATTTGTGAGACACCGCCATTCCCTGTGTTGTTGCTCATTCAGTATATACTATGGTGTGTATTCCCTTTCCCATATCCAAAGTGTCACAATGTTGAGTCAGTGAGTCATCCCTTAGCCTAACCAGTTTATTTTTAAGCCTTCACCCTTCACTAGCAAATTGATCACGACTATGAAGTGAGTATGGTCTTGAAAGTCTAGTTTGAGTTATAATAATAATTAATGACATTATATATTTGGATTTAGATCGCCAGTAATGATTACTTTGTGCTATAATTGTTATTTGAATAAGTTGTAGAGCATGCATTAACCTTTGACACTTTGCAGCAACTTCTAATGATGGTCTGAGTTATATTTGGTCATGTTGACTTGGTCAAACTTAGTTTGACCAAGGTCAACCATAGGACATGAGATGGTTGGACCTTGTGATGATATGGATAGATGATATATGGTCCATGTACATGTACATGATGGTTCTATGCAGCAGATACAGGGTTATGATGATGATTTATGGTTTACAGCATTATTTGATCATTTATAGATTATTATTATTTCACCTGTTCCGATATATTGGATATATTATATGATCATGCAGAGACTCATATGGTGTATGAGTACACATCTTGGATGGATTTGGACCTTCTGAGTCCAATGAGATAGTCTGTTTTCAGTTCCGGGCACTTACAGTGATGATTGAGCCTCAGTAGGCTAACATAGTGCAGTTTTGGTCTGTCGGAGACCCTATTAGAGCAGAGAGGATTTTTATTTGGTTGACCTAGGGCGTTGTGCTTGGAGGGGGTGGTCCAGCCACTTGTTTTTACCATATTACCCCCCTCCCAGACACACTGGTGCACTCACCTTGACAGCGCAGGCACTCCAGGAGGTAGTTTGGGGCACTTTCACGCTTCCCGAGGCATTTCAGGATTGGTAGAAATGGCTATTGAGGAATTCGATTTGGGCTACTGAGGCAATGTTTTGGCATGGGATGATCAATGATGATGGATTGATGTCTTCCACACCTCCTCCAGCAGTTTCAGCTTCATCGGGACCCACATCCATCACTTATGGCACTTTCTGATGATTTCTGAGGCCTTTTGAGGCCTACGATTTGTCCATAGAGGCACGATTTGGTATATTGATGACTATTTTATTATTATTGTGCTATGGGGATTGACCAAGGGTGGATAAAATTACCCCTTGAACCCACCATAAGCTTCTTATTATATTTTGGCATCATGATATGGTGGGATTCCCCTCTCCTAGGGCGATTTTGTCCACTTATGTTATATTTTATTAGTGATCCATGTATTTTATTGTTGAGCTCATCTCAACCATTGATTAGACATTTGTATCTTTTAATCTTAGCCACTCATTCAAAAAGTGGTTAGGGTTTTGATGCCTCTCCTTCCTATTTAAAGGAGAGAGCTTCTCATTGTAAAGGGACTTGTGGCTCTGGATTATTGGAATAGAAAATTATTATTGCATCTCTCTCCAGTGTTGTGGTGAATGTTTTTGGTGTTCGTTCGTTGGTTCTTCCTTTGCACTGAGTTATTGGAGATCTTGTTTTGCCATATCTTTTGTACCACATTTTTGCATCTACAGGTGGAGGCCGATTTGCTTTGAGGAGGAAGTATTGGTAGGGGAAGACTCTCCCTACTTCTTCTTTGGATCTATTCGTTGGTAACAGGGAGTATTACTGTCCCAGGACCTTCTATTTCATGTTATCATTGCATTTTACTTGTATTTCCTCCATACTTGACCTCTTTGATTGAAATCGATTTTCCTTGGATTGACAGGTAGAGGAGGGTGCACTTGTGGGCTTGGGCATCAATTTGGAAAGCAAAATCAACCATCTCTCATTTGATCTCTGCGGGAATCTTCCTCAACATCAAGGCATCTCTCTTCATCACTCAGGTATGATCTCAAGGTAATTTCTATCTCCATGATCTATCCACTTGTCTTAAATATTTCAAACCCTAATTAATCAAAACCCCCATTTTACATTTTCTCAGATCTACTAAGATCTAGTGGCTTCTTGGGTAAGAAATTTAAAACCCACCTCTATAGTATCCACGGCATCCCGGATCTATAGTTTGGCGAGGATTGGCCTCCATTTGACCCTCTTCCCAAGGCACTTAGCCTCTCCAAGCAAGGGCGCACTTCTTGGTTTGGGTGAGTTAACCTAGATCTAGTACGTGGGTAGTTGAGATTTCACTTGATCTACAATCTACATATCCAATAACCTACCCCCAGATTGTCACTTTTTTTATTTCTACCTTATGGGCCCTATTCCATGTTTTAAGGGATTTAATCCTATTTTTGGACCACTTGGTATCTTAAAACTCAGATCTAGTAAGATCTAGCCATCAGATTGCCTTGAGATTGTAGATCCATACTCTCACTTGATCAACCTACTTGGATCTAAATTTTGGATGTCATTGGACTTGTCTTGATCCATTTATCCCCATTTTTACCCTCCTTGGGCAAAGTCGCACTCCCTTGGAGATTGGAGTTGGTCCACTTCTAGGATGTGGGTACATGAGATTTTAGTGGATTTGGAACGGGCATAATTCAAAACCTAGGTCTAGTTGGTCACTTCATTAAATCTTTCCTTGGGGATAGCATTCCTTGTTTTAAGGGATTGTGGTCCACTTAGGTCAAACCTTGAATCTTTAGATCTAGACTTACTCCTCCATCAAACCTTTAATTGCCCACTTGTCTCATGCAATAGGAGTCATCAACCACAAGTTAACTTCACTTTGACTCCATTATCCCAATTCCCAAGGCACTGATCTCTCTCCAAGTCAATTCGACTTTCCTAGATTGTTGGATTAACTTGTGGTTTGATCCTTGTTTGGTGGACTAAACCCTTTAATTTCATCATACTTCATGATCAAGCTTGTCACTTGTACTAGTTAGCCCCAATTCAACCCCTAAACTACCCTGCATTGGACACGGTTCCCAAAGCAGTGGATTTTCTCACATTGACTAGTACTATAATCCTGGATCTTATTTTCAAATACTATAAGTCACTCACACATCAACAATGAACCAAAGCTAAACTCATTGAACCCCTCACTTATCTTGTGACTTCATCCTTAGGTCTAGGATAAACTATACACCTTCTTTCACTTAGTCTTAACTTGATTTGGTGTCTTGGTTTGATCTCTCCTGTCGGGAGTAGATCGGGTCTCCCCCTTTGTTGTCTGGGCTAGATAACATAAAGCGAAGGTTGCCTCGACTGGCGTGACAACCATCTATTGGAGGTCGAGGTGATCGTGGTTGCACCTTTTGAGTTGCCCTTCCCTATTGCCATCCATTAATGGATACATCCATAGGGGTAACTACAGTTTAGGTGATAACAACCCCCTTTTCATATGTTGTTCTTGTCATCACATGACTAGGTGGGACATGGGCTAGATGTTGTTTGGTGGTATGCGATTCCTAGTTGATGAGAACCCTAGAAATTTGGGCCTTGTTTTACATGTGGATCACACCTTAGTATGGTTGACATTATGTTTGTGGAGAGCACTTGGCATATATATCCCTTTTCACATGTTTCTAGTTATTTCAGGGGGTTTATTTGTGTTAAAGTTACATCATCATGAGTCATTCTCCAAGTCAATTTTGTGCACCAAGATTGAGCCTCATGTGTCGAGGTAGTGCCTTAGGGAGCCTGAGTTGGACTCAAGAAACTTAGAGTAGATTCTTGAGTTGGACTCAAGAAACTTAGAGTAGATTCTTGAGTTGGACTCAAGAATGACAAAGCCTTATGTGTAAAGGTTAAGCCTCATGTGTTGAGGTAAGTGCTTTGTATGTCAAAGTGATTATGTTGTATAGTCGTGCTTGTCAAGGCTAAGGTCTTGTGTGTCAAGATAGATCCTCATGTGTTGAGGTGGTGCCTCATATGTTGAGATAATGCTTTGCATGTCAAAGCATGAATGGTGTGTCTTGTACTACTAACCAGGGTTGAGCTATTAAGTCTCCTCTAGAGACTGACTGCCTCTAGAGTGAATTACTTTAGCATATGACAACTTGGAATGATAGTAGAATAAGATGATCACATCATTGGAATAATATCCTTAGTATATTTGATATGATAAATAAAGTAAAGGTGGCACAAGTGGATAATGCAGATAAGACAAGAGATAAAGATAATATATGTTAAGATAAGAGATAACTCGAATTGTTCACTTCAATGATCAAGAAAGACTTTATTTAATTAAGAGAGAACTCAAATTGTTCACTTCAATGATGTTAACAAGAAAGACTTCAGTTAATTAAGAGAGAACTCAAATTGTTTACTTCAGTGATGTTAACAAGAAAGACTCTAGTTAAAAGAGTTAACTAAATGATAACAAAGAAGATCTAGTTAACCAAGTGTTTGCATGACAACGCTTGACTTAACTAAGTATTTGAATGACGACACTTGAGATAAACTAAAAGACAACAGTTAAGTGGTCTAGCATCTATTTGAAGGGCGAGTTCATTCTGAAGTAGAATATCTAATTAACTAAGTGTTTGCATGACGACACTTGAGTTAAACTAAAAGATGACACTTGAGTTACGACACTTAAGTTATGACACTTGAGTTACGACACTTAAGTTGTGACACTTGAGTTAGTAACCTAACTAAGTGATCTAGAATCCAGTTGGAAGGCGATTTCATCTTGCAGTCAGAAGGCTATAAATTAAGCCAAGAATGAAATGTATGATACAATTGTAATGTAGGCTTTGATGAGATCAAGGTGAAGAGAGAATCTCTCTTGAAGGAAGTGTACATGTGACCAAAACTGCGAATTGGTATTAGTGTTGAATCATTTGCTGGGTTCTTCTATTATTCTCTCTTCTTTCTTGCTCTATGATTACACCAGGGGTGCTTGGTATTTCTCTCTGATAATGCACCAGGGGTGCTTGATTTAATCTTCTCATTGTAAAGACATACTTTTCTATCTATCAATATTCTAAGGAAGATTTTGTTGGGGTTTTCTCCCTCAAGTACTAGAGGGTTTCCCCAGGGTAAATAGTGTGTGTCATGTGAATGATTATGCTTTTGATTATTCATTGATTTCAAGTTCTATTATAATTATGCAATAAGATAAAAAAATTCAACAATTTGATGTGATTTGTGTTAAATATACAACATCAGGAGACATTCTCTAAATCAATCTTTTGTAGCCAAGATTGGTTTTCCCGTATAGAGGTGAGCACTTTGATTGCGTTCCGTGCAAAGGTTATTCCTCCCATATAGAGGTAATTGATCAAAGTAATGATGTTGTAAAATCTTGATGGACAAGGCTACGGACTTGTGTGTCAAATCATGATTATCATGTGAACATTCCATATAAAGGTATCTGTGGGATGGACCTCTCGTAAAGAGGTGGACCTTCCATATAAAGGTCATGCTTTATTTGTTAAAATAATTTAATGTTGTGTGATGTATTATTAACCATGATCACCATATTGCTATTAAGTCTCCTTTAGAGATTGATCACCTCTAAAGTGAATTACTTTAGCATATGATCATTTGGTTCGGAATAATAAACTATGATCACAACATTCGATAATTCTTCTTAGTATAATGTGTTGAAATTTGGTTGATCTTTGATATTTAATTCTTTTAGATGCAGAGACTTGAAGCAATGAGACAATTCAATCTGTTAGCAATCAAAATGACCCTAAGGTTGTGGAAAGGTCTCTTTAAGGTAACACACAAACCAAGCTTTAGGAAAGAGAGTTGGCTTCTATCTTTCCAGAGAGTGATCTCTCAATATTTGTTTATCAAGGCCAGATATATGAATTAAAATTGAAATAAGATTGGTGTTTGGTTGAAGCAAGGTGAACATTCATTGGGAAATGGGGTCAAAATACTTAAGATGGTAAAGGGGCAATGCTTTGCATGAGAATTCTTATCAGAGGTAGGGTAGTTACTCATTTACAGTCAAAAAGCTGCTTGTCTGGTGATAGAGAAGAAAATAAGAACAATCCATTAACACAGAGCACTATAAGATGAATTTTGCACTAACTTTAGTGGAAAAAGGTTTGTGGATGCTTGGAATCAAAGAAACAAAGCATAAACATATGAATTCTTCTTCCATATACACTTATCCAAACATGAAAAGAAAACAACATGGCATAGATAAGGAAACTTTCACATGAGGAAAAGGAGATACAGACTATAAAATAAACAACACAAGAATCTCTGCTTCAAATCACTTGCTTGGCTTTGGCCATTTTATTAAGAGAAGTATCAAAATTACACAGCACAAGGACTCACAGGTTCAAACCAACAACCCTTTACTCTTCATTACATGAATATATATAGGTATCCTCAGCCCTAAGGCTCGAATCATTCCAACAGAAAGTTGTTACTACTTGAGATGACACCTATACAGGCAGTTTCATCCTCTATGAGAATTAGTTACAACAAAAAGCAGCAAATGCTGACAAGTGGGCTTAACAACCTTTACAAGTGCTCTCAAGCATTTACTAGCTAGTAACAAACTCTAGTAAATAAGCAAAATCCTTGGTAACTAATTCTCCATGCCATAATCTCCACGTTCTTCAGAATCTTCATGGATGTAGTGTCAGCTTGGCCTTTCCATACTTCACGACCTTCCACTGGTCAACAACTGGAAATTCTGATGTGGCCACCTCCTTTAACATTACCCACATTTATGTATGATCCCTATATGAGAAGCTCTGAAGACGTGCACCTGTCTCTTTGAAGATCATGCCCAATTCAAAATCCTTTGTCAATTTATCTACCACTGTCTTGCCAGACAACAATTGGTTCATGCCTGCAAAATATGTATAATCCAACTTGCAACCTACCAACCTATTCTGGTATTCTTCTTGGGTCAGCATGGTGCCATCCTCCTCCCAAAAGAGAGGCAACCCCTTATTAAACAAGGGGTCAAACCTATGCTTGAAGCACTTCACCTACTGGGCTAAGACATCAATTCTGGCATGAATATTTTTCACCTGCTGATGCTTATTTATCACTCTCTTGGCCCAAATGATGGTGGACAATCTATCTTTTATACCTGCTGCCTTTACTTCATCTTCAGTCAAGCCATTCAAGAATTCTATGGCATTTTCAATGTGCTCCACAGGATTTTTATTCAATTTTTCATTTGCTGCTGCTACACTTTGCTTACTAGCTTGATTACAGTATCCTTGTCTAGGACAAAGTCAAGGTAGGGCCTTAATTTGGCTGCCTCAGCAATGATGTCATCCCAAATGACCTGCTTGGCCTCCTGCAATGAAGTCTTCCCTGTAGCCTGCTTTACCAATTCCTCATTTTTGACCTGCATCTCCTGGTACTTGGTTTTCCAAGCCTCCTTTTTCTGCTCTGCCTTTGACATCAGAGTTTTCAGATTTGTGTTTTGTTTCTTTAACCTTTCCACTTGTAAGTCTCTTAGACTTGCTTGTGCCATAGCCCCCACAAGGGAGAAGTCACCCGATTCTATGGAGGAGGGTGTTGCCATGTTCTCCAACTCTTTTCTCTTCTCCTGTAATTTCCCCTCCAACTCCTCAAACTTAGCTTTCCACTTATTTTCACTCTCCACCATAAGAGCCATATCACTCAGCCATAGTTTTTCCTTCTCTTCAAACTTCAACAGTCTAGCTTTGTAGTTTGTTAGTTCATTTTGTAGCTTTTCTCTCTTCTCCTCCAGCTCTGTCAATTCAGAGGCTTCCACCAGCTGGGTGGAGAGGATTTTTAGCTTCTTTTTCAATGACTGAATGGTGTTATCTTTCTCATTGATCAGGTTTTGAATACTGGCCCTTTTGTCTACTTGGCCTTCAGTGGCCACTAACTCATTCTGCAGCTTCTTAATTTGTGCCTTATGGGCCTTGTTTTCCACTCTTTCTTGCCTGAGCTGATTTTGAACCTTGTTCTTACTAACTTGCAGTTTTGACAATTCTAGTGCAGCCTTTAACAATTTGGCATAGATAACCTCCCCAGTTTCTTTATGCAAGTTGATCATATCAGGAACAAGAATATCTTCCAAGTTCACTTTCAGTTCAGTGGCTTTGTTCTTGGTAGCTAAGGCCAAGTTTAATGTGTTCTGGGCATGGCTCCTGGTAGCTACCAAAGACACATCCTTATTTGAAATCTGCCTCACCTCTGCATACAACTTGGACTCTTCTGAGGCTGCTTTTGTGCTCTCTTTGTACTCATCCAGTAGTTCAGCTCTACTCTTGCTTGGTGCAATAGGTTCAGTGGATGTTTGGTTGAATACATATTCTCTGACCTTGAAGGCAGGAACCTTAATCTTCACCTGTTTCATCTTGCTTTGACCAGCTGCCATTGGTACCAACTGCTGCTTAGGTCCTACTTTCTTCCTTTTGGGAGCTCTTTTTGTGTCTCCATCTATATCCATGACATCAATAGTTTCCACTTTGCTGGACTCTCCAGAGCTACTGGCAAGGGGTAGGTCTGCTGAAACTGTTGGGACCAGGACGGAGGAGCTAGGTAGTGGGGAAGTGGCTTTTGGTACCAGGAAGGTGGAGTCATCAGGTGTATCTACCTCCATCTGACTTTTGTCAGGATATTATAACAAATTAGTGGTCTCAACCAACCCTGTAATTTCAAAATGTATAAAAGCTTTTCTGTTACTTTCTTTTCTTCTGTCTGAGATGATGTGGTGGGGGTCATAATTGATGGTTGTCTTTGTTCTGAATCCCATATCTCTCATCACACCTTCAATGGTTGGAAGGGAAGTCTTGTTTTTAACAATGAATGGGCCTACAACCCATGGAAAGGTGATATCTGAATCCTTCTTGTCATCCAAGAAATGTTCAATTTCCACTCCCAACTTCTGTCTCAATGGAGTTGTTTATCAACACTGTGTCGTAAACCTCGACATCTTTATCCTCAAACAAATCACATATCCTCCGGTATTCAAAACCTGGGGGTTCTATCTCAGTCAATTCAACCATTTAAATAGTTTTGTATGGAGACAAGAGGCCTACCTGGTTATCGGCAACTGGTCTGAGAATCTGGCTGAGTTGTCTGCTTCTGCACGGTCCCCTGTCGTTTTCCAATGCAACCGAATCAAACAATACTCAGATCCCCGTGCATGCCATTTTTATATTATTTATCCCTTCCTAACCCTTCTTGCATCTTTTGTACCACAAAGGTTTTCAAGCCATCAATTTGTATGATCTGATCTATGTTGTAGATCTCCTTCACCCTTTAACTCCGCAATCCTTTGCAACTCTTAACCTTTCAAATGCCACCTTCCTTGCACCTTAGATTTGTGCATCCAACGGTGGCCATTGATCTGGGTCCACTATGCATCTCAGGCATCCAAAGATGCGGCCCCTACCGAGGTTCGCAGATTTGGGAAGTGTAATTAACCCGTGCATGTTAAATCTGCGAACTACAGATCCCCTGTTGATGTTAGCTCCACCAGATCTACACCGTTGCAATACGCAGGGCCTACCAAAACTTCACAAATATGAAAATCCCATTTCCCCGCACATGTCAAATTACGAAAGTACCTGTTGGTCGTAGATCTGTCCTTCCGCCCGTTGATCAGATTTCCAATTTGCTCGCGGGCTAGCACACTCCTCCCATCCCTAAACTACCCCATCTCACCTTTGCGACGCTGCCTCTCAGCCATCAATATTTATCACCATAGATCTATGCCCTTCACTGGTGCCACCATATAACTGCGAGCGGATTTTCACATTTTTAATCCCCTCTGCAATGTTAATACTTAGGATTCTTAATCAATTTCCTCCCGAACCTAGTTATAAACATTCAAAGCTTCTCCTCTCATTCCTCTAGGTCGTATGACTTGAAAACCTAGGACCTTCTCCACTATTTTATGGGATCTAACCCTTCCACTCGTCCAAGACAAACTGGTGCCAACAACTGGCTCCAATTGGGGATGCTATCCTCACTGTGAGGTAGCAAAGAACCCCGCAGACCCAGTGCCTGATCCATTAGGCAGTTCTTCAAAAATTCAAACCATGGTTCCTGCTTTTCTGTATGTAAAAATCAAAACAAAAGAAATGGCTATCCCTCCATATTTCAAGACCTTCACTTCGAGCTTCAAATCTCTTGGTTCACCATATGTATTAATGCAAATGTAAAGCAATATATACAAACTATGATACAATTTTTACCTGTCATCCTCAGGACAAGTAATGCTTCATAAATCTGCCATTCACTGGACCTCCTGTCAGTGGAGACCCATCTTGATGCTCCAAAATGAAAGAATTTACACCTCTGTGTGCTGCAATGATGTACGGACCCATCCACATATGGTCAAACTTTCCATGCTTGTCTTCTCTGGGAGCATCCCACTTTAAGACCAAATCATCAACCTGGAATTGCTCTTCCTTCACCTTTCTGTCAAAAGTATTCTTCATTTTCTCTTGGTGCACTTTCACCCTATCATAGGCTTTGTCCCTTACCTCATTTAGTTCTATTATCTGATTTATCCTTATCTGCATATGGTTGGGCTCATCTTCATGCCCCTACAACAGCTTCATGACTGGCACTCCTAAAGATGTGGGAAAAACAACTTCAACTCCATATACTAACTGGAATGGTGACATTCCAATTGCCCTTTTTGTTCTAATCCTGTCAGCCCACAGAGCATATTTCAGCTTTTGTATGCCAAGCTCTTTTGTTCTCCTCTAACAACTTCTTAATTATCCTTACCAGGCTCTTGTTAGAAGACTCAGCCAATCCATTCCCTTGTAGATAGTAGGCAGTATAATGGTTCAAGTTGATATGATATTTGTGACGAAATTTTATCATCTTCTTGGATTTGAAAGCAGCTGCATTATCTGTCACAATTCTCCTCGGGCATCCAAATCTTTCCAAAATGTTATTCTCTAGAAAATCCATGATCACAAAATCAGTTGCTCTCCTTGTGGGTATGGCCTCAATCCATTTTGTGAAATAATCTGTTGTTGTCAGAATCCATTTGTGTTGGCCCAAAGAATTTGGGTCGATTTCCCCAATGAAATCCAACCCCCACTGTTGGAAGGGTGCCTCTACTGAAATTGGGTGGAGAGGAAGTGGAACCAACTTCCTCTTGCCATCAAAGATCTGACACTGATGACATGTGGTGGTCTCTTTGTACACATCAGAAAACATAGTAGGCCAATAAAAACCAGCCCTCGGAATTTTGTTTGTTGTTACCTTCCATGAGTGGTGCCCTCCACAATCTCCTTTACGGAATTCCTTCATTGTCTGCTGAGCTTCATCCTCCAACAAGCAATTCAGCAATACACCACCACCAGGGTCCTTCCAATACAAGTATTGATTCATAATGTAGAAGTTTGCATCCTTTAGCTTTACAGATCTAGATCTCGTTTTACTCAGTCCTGCAGGAGCTTGTAAATTTTGCAACATATATACAATATCAGAGCACCATGGAAACATAGAAAAACCTAGCTTTACCTGTATCCATGTGTCTAGTTGGTTTGAATGGCTGGTCAAGAAGTTGATTTGTAAAGATTCACAATTAGCTTCAGTCATCATTTTGGCCAGCCCTTGCCCCTTAATCAACTTGGTAGGTTTGATCTCAAGATCATACTCCACCAATACAACAATCCATTTTTCCCTCTTCTCTTCTGGATCTGGTTGGGTAAGAATGCTCTTTATTGCATTATTGGGAACATGTGCAACAATGTGTGAATGAAGAATGTATACCCTGAAGTCTTTCAAAGATTTCACCAAAGCATAGGCCTACTTTTCCATGATATCATATTTCAACTCTCCTTCTCTCAATACCCTACTGAAAAATGCAATAGGTTGCTCAACATTTTGGTTATTCTTTTGCAATAGGACTCTAGCTACAGTATGCTTAGATGCATAAGAAAAAACTAGGAAATCTCTAGTAAAATCTGGACTTGCCAGGACTGGAGCTTCAGTGATGGCCTTCTTAATACCCCTGAATGATTCCCTAGCATCTTCTGTCCATTTTATCTGATTTTCCTTCCTCAGCATGTTAGTAATGTTCCTCAATATCTCAGCAAAGCTGGGAATGAATCTCCTTAGGAAACCCACCTGTCCAATAAAGGAATGCACCTCCTTCTTGCTCCTAGGATCCTCCACCTTCAAAATTGCACTGACCTTTTCTGGATCAATCTTAATACCATTCTTTGACATAATATGCCCCAACAATTTTGCTTCTTCAAGTGCAAAATTAGACTTTTAGGATTTAATGAGATGCCATATTTCCTGCATTTTAGAAAGACTTTCTCTAAGTGCTTGATATGTTCCCTATCAGATCTGGAATAAACAGTAATATCATCCATGTAGACAACTACAAATTTATTCTTTTCTTCTGCAAAAGCAATGTCCATAGCACGCTGAAATGTAGCTCCTACATTCATTAGCCCAAAGGGCATTTTAGCATACATGAATGTACCCTAGGGTGTGGTAAAAGCAATCTTTTCTTGGTCTTCAGGGAGTACTTTGATCTGGTTATATCCTGAAAACCCATCCATAGTTGAAGTCCTTTCAGAACCTACTACCCTCTACAGAATGTGCTCCATCTTAGGTAGTGGGTAATTGTCCTTCAATGAAACCCTGTTGAGGTTTCTGAAATCAATACAGAGTCTAATCTCACCATTCTTTTTTCTGACATGAACCAAGTTAGCCACCCATTTGGAAAACCTCAAAGTTACTATAATCTTGGCATTGAACAATTTCCTGATCTCTTTTTCTATCACAGGAGACAACTTGGGGTTTACTCTTCTTAAATCCTGTCTAAAGGGTCTTTCCCCAGGCTTTATTGGGATGGTGTGCTGTACGATAGAAGTATCATACTCTTTCAGGTCCTCATAGCTCCATGCAAATACATTTGTGTTTTTCTTCATCAATTTTACATATTCTTCCTTTTCCTTTGCAGGAAGCTTCTTGGACAGCCTTACAATTCGCGGTTTTTCTTCAATCCCTAAGTTCTTTTCTTCAACGGCATCATCAACAGGTTTCACTTTAGGGTATTTGGCCACATCGTTCTGATCAAACCGCTTCTCTAGGGGAATCATTACTCGTGGAATAAAATTACTTTTCAACTAGATTATGTCCTTTCCTCCCAACGTATTCTGCGAAGCTTTGTTTTCAGCTTCTTCACCTTCAGCCGATTCGCCATCTTGGAATCACTCCAAATTTTCATTCTCTGTATCAATCTGGGTGTTCACAAATTCATCAGACATTTCCAAAAACCTCTTTATTTGACTTTTGACTTTTGACTTGGTCAAACCTGAGTTTGACCTAGTCAAAAGGGTCAACCAGCAATATGGGGCTTTCACCTAGTCAACATTTATCATGTCTCAACCTTTGGAGGCCAATTGAACCCCTCCAAAAAGTATTTGCAACATTACTTGATAAATTGGTTAAAATGGAATTGTTTTTTCTAAGTCTAGTATTTTGGTCTAAGTTTAATTTAATATTTTGGAGTCGATTTAAAAAATGCACATTGCAAATTCAATTTGGGCATAAAAATGATGCACATTATGGCTTTGAGGGTCAAGGAATCCATCCATGGCGTCATATTTCAATTTTGACCAAGGGAAGGCCAAAATCTAATTACTGGTGATTTATTAAATGGCTTCCTAAGGTTAAATTTAAAAAATGCCTAAGTTTAAAGAGATTTCAGATATTGGCATTTTGCAAAAAGTGGCAAGTTGGGTCCTCCTGAAATAATTTTCCTAGCAATACCCAAGTTCAAAATCTGAAGTTGGCATCTCCGGTGGGCCTGTCATGCACTTCATTTTCTTGGGGCGAATTTGAGCAAATCAGCCAAAATAAAAGTATCTAAATCAAGTCATAACTCAAAAAATATGTAAGGGGGGACCCCTTAATGATCCCACCATGTCTCCTAGGCATTTAACTTGTGTTTTCATGATTTAAAAATGGGCTCAATGAGGCAATTTGGCCTCCTCTATTTTCAGCAATTTGCAGCTTTGTAAAAGTGAGAAGAATGAGAAATAGCTCATTGTTGATCTCTATGACTCATCTTCTAATCCCAACCCTCCATCCTTATGGGCTAGGGATCTTTCTCACCTCTTCTCTATAAAAGAGAATGAGCTCTCATTTGTAAAGGACTTTTGGCCATTTCAACATAAATACATAGTCAGATTTTTGAGGTCTTCTTCTTGTCTATTTCTAGGAGTTTTGTTGATTGAATCTTGCTCTTGCTATCCTTTAAAACTCATGTGATCTCAGTTGTATCAGTTTGGGCAAATTTTCATGGTTTTTTCATGCAGGTGTAGAAGAGCAAATGTGCCCTAGCACCTTAATCATCTCAACATAGGGAGTTACCGCTTAAGATTTTCTCTCATCATTTTCTTACTTCTCTTTCTCTACTTCTAGCATGATATTTTAGTTTGTAGTGTTAGATTATTTTGGCACCAAGTTTATCTCTTGCTAATATTGATTCTTGCATTGTAGGTTGGAGGTCTGTGGAAAACAAGTGCGCCTAGCTAATAGAGGAGGTTTCTCCGGACTAAGAAATACTTGATCTATTGCAAGGACGGAGTGGGCGACTTCATCAACTACCAAAACCGGGTAACGGGTTCTCTTCTTCTAGTTTAGCTTTGTTTAAAAATCCACTAATCATAGACTTTCACATTTCAAACTCTATTTTTTGCTGGCATGTGGGGGGATTAGATAATATTCCTTTTGGATGTAGCTTTCATGCCATATTTGGGGTTAACTTTCATGTTGAATGCATATGTTTTGAGACTCCATAGCGCCCCCTAAATGAGCACTAGTCTTAGGGTCATTTTCAACCATTTGGGTAGTGTTTATTTCCTCTCATATGTTGGTTTCACCTCGTTGTTCATATTATTCCAAATTTGAAACTTTTGGTACACTGAGTTAAATCTAGTATTAGAGCCATTTTTAACTAAATCCCAGCGCTCAACTTTCCATGTTAGGTCCACCAGAGTGAGGGGTTAAATATTTTGATGTAAAGGCCAAGTTGAAGCATAGAGTGTTGATCTGGGGTTAAATACCCCTAATCATGTCATGGATGGTCCGCTTGATTTATACCTCCAGGAGGTGCTTTCCCTATAGGGGTTGATGCCTTTAGGGGGCTAATCACTTCGATGCATGAACACACTCATTTATTTCCACGCAAAAAGTGATAACACTTTGTAAAGGGCTTTGTACCCTATCTAGCACACCTTATTTGCTCACTTGGACCTATTTTACCCCTCCTCTAGGTTGTGTTACCCGCAAATTGTACTTCCTTATTGAAGAACCCTACATGGATAATGAAGGAGGACATTGAGGGCACACATCTGTTGGGGTTAGTTGGGGCATGACATCCTCCTTTTGGCACACCTAGCACTTGGTGTAGCATAATTGCACTTTATTTACTACTTTTATGTCATTTAGAGATATTTTATTGTTGTTATGAGTGGTTTAGCCTCGAAAGCTATGGGCAAGCGAGCCAAATGTTATATTTTTTACATTATCTTGTAGGCTCATCACTTAAAATTAGGTGAGGCTAGTCTTATATAAATAACACCTCCCTCTCATTGTAAAAACACAACAAGATATGGGTTCATTATTGAAGTTCTTGGTTTATTGGAGTTCTATTTCTCTTGGTTTATCAGAGCTCTTGATGCTATGTGCACCCATCTTTGGGAGATCTTTTTTGCTTGAAGGATGAATGAAGTTGTTTCTAGGGATTAATTTTGCACATGCTATGGTTGATGCTAAGAATAGTTGTGATAACTTGTGCTCAAGGGTGACCTAAGGTATATCTTCTTGCTCACCCCTTGGTTAATGTTGGTAAATTTATCTCCTAACCCTAGTTTAACGTCATTCTTGAAGTGCTTTGGGCTAAGTTAGGGTTTTCTGCTAGCATTTTGTCAACTTTGCATGAGGAGACCTTCCTATCAAAGGATCTCTCTATTGTTAATTGGGCCTTGGACTTCTTCTCTTATCCTAATTAAGCCCTTCTACCTAACTATTGTGGTCGCTAGTTGATGCCCTAATTGCAAATATTGAAATCCATTCCAAGGGAGGGACGTTGGTATCGATCTCTCAATGCCCTAAGGATTGAGACAAGAATCATATGCCCTATCTTTCCAACAAATCTATCTATCTTTTATCAATTTACATGTCTTTTATTTTACATGCATTTTTTGTATATTGAAAAACCCTAAAAGTATCATATTGTTAGAAACACCCTAAAAATCTAAATAAATTCAAAACTCCAAAAATAGTCGTGAGATTGTAATTCCGGTCCACCCATCAAATTTTCCCTAGTGGATTTATCCACAGATCTCTGAGGGCATCATCATTTGCCTTGGTGCATTGGGAAATGTGAATTTGCCCAAATTAGGGTTTCGCAGGGTTTTTGGCAATTCTAACTGGATCATCAAGTGCACCCTACTTCACTTGATCTTTTGAATTCCAAGCGCACTTTTTTGAGGTTGTGCCTTGGAAAATGTGAAATCCTACCTTGGGACTTGTGAAGTGTGTTGAATTGGTGCTATTTATTGATATTGCCTTGGTAGATTGAATTAACTCCTTTTATGTGATTTATGTGTCTTTATTATCCATTGTTGACTCCATATAAGGCATTGATCTTAGCGATAAGGCTTGTAGAAGGGTATTTGTAGGTGTGTTGGTGTCTACAAGTGTTCTTTCTCTATTAGGGACTCTCCCCTGGGTTTAGGAGTTACCCAAAGAAGTTGAGCAGTTAGGTTGTGGTGACATTGGATCTAGCCCCTCTTGCATGCTTACTGTTATCACATTTCATGTCGGGAGCATATTCTACACTGCAGACTGTGCGGTCGAGGACCGCACAGTATTTTTTTTTCCAGATCAGAGATCAGCTGCCTTCAGAGGAGGCATTTTTGTTCAGATTGCCCCTAGCAGATACATCAGAGGGGACAGGTAGTTGGACTTACCATCTACCGCAGAGTTACCTTTCTATGCCAGGATTTGACACAAGCCCATTTGAGACAGTGCCTAGTCATATTCTGATAGAGATTGTCACAGTACAGTGCTGGTTTATTGTATGCCCGGATTCAATAGAGATCCAGCTCAGATACAGGTTCAGTAGCAGCAGGTATATGGTGCAGCAAGTATTGCATATATTGATTATTGCTCATGTTGTAGATTAGACTCTTTTACACTTGCTAGTACACTAACATTGCATGAGATGATATATTTGGTGATCTGCTTATGATATGATGTGTTTGGGCCTTTGGTGATGTCAGTCCACTCCTCTAGTTAGACTTATGTATATGCACATTGAGTCATGTCCTGTATACTTGGCTTAGACTTGATCACTTAGCCCCTCGGTAGCTAATTTTAGCACCATCTTCACTTCCTCCACTCATCTGACTGATCCATGACACTTCTTCCCCGACTTGGATTCTGATTTGTGATCACAAGGACCCCCTTTCCCCACTGATCTCTGAGTTTGCCATGACTCCTTGTTTATTGTGCCTCGACTCTTTAGTGTGTGAGATACATGGTTAGACCTGGGATTTGCTCCTGTCAATTGCCCCCGATGTTGCAATGCAGTTAGGATTGTGTAGCCTCACCGGTTGCTCCCCACTTGTCATCGAAGCTTGTATTACCCACCCCCATTACCTTTGCAGTATGAGCACCATGTTTATATCTTTTGAGATATGTATGTAGCCCAAGAGGGCCATGAATAAATGAAGAAATGAAATGTAAATCAGGCTAAGAAGGCCATTGTATTGTAAATTGTAAAATCTAGCCAAAAAAAGGGCTAAGTATGAAACTCATTGTAAAATCCATGCAATGTGTTTATGAACACACATGGATTCTGGTTAGCTATACATGTCAGCATTTGTAGTGGTTATTCCTCACCTAGTCCTGCCGGACAAGGAGGTGAGAAGGAGCAAGGGACAAGCTCAAGATTGCCCCCTAGAGTCTCAAGTTACGGTTTGCCGGACACCCAGTTTGGTGGCTCTAGAAAAGAACCTCACGGAGTCTTCGGATACGGATGTGAGTTGTGGGATATTTGTTAGATGGCTAGTGGTGGTTTCCCTGCACTATACCCATTTGTGAGGCACCGCCCTTCCCCGTGTTCTGTCATGGCATACTTACCTTAGTGGACCCCACTTTCCCGAGATGTCTAATGGTCACATGATCTTTATCCTCGTCCTCCCATATCTTTTACCTTGTTGTCCACATCACCTAGAGTCAGCAAGGTGGTCAATTCTATGGAGGTGTATAGCATCCTAGTCTTTTGGAGGTGGTGGGCCCACTTCACCAGGGCCTTGTACTGTTTCGGGATTTAATGATATTTTGATCACCATGATATCATTTAATGCTTAGTAATGTACTAACTTGTTTAATTGAGCCTTGTCATACATGATGACTCTATGCAGCAGCTACAGGGTTATGATGATGATTCTGGGGTTACAGCAGTGTTTGTATATGTACAGCGCATTATTATTGTCCTTGATCCGGTATATTGGATATTTATTTTGATCATGCAGAGATCAATATGGTGTATGAGTACACATCTTGGATGGATTTGGACCTTCTGAGTCCAATGGGACAGTTTGTTTTCAGTTCCGGGCACTTACAGTGATGATTTAGCCTCAGTAGGCTGTCCTAGTGCAGTTTTGGTCTGTCGGAGGCCCTGTCGGAGCAGATGTGATTTTTATCCGGTTGACCTAGGGCGCTGATGATGGAGGGGGTGGTCTAGCCACTTGTTTTTACCATATTACCCCCCTCCCGGACACATTGGTGCCCTCACCTTGACAGCGCCAGCACTCCAGGAGGCTGTTTGGGGCAGTTTCACGCTTCCCGAGGCATTTCAGGATTGGTAGAAATGGCTATTGAGGAAATCGATTTGGGCTACTGAGGCAAAGTTATGGCATGGGATGATCAGTGATGATAGATCGGGACCTTCCACACCTTCTCCAGCAGTTTCAGCTTAATCGGGGCCCGCATCCATCACTTATGGCACTTTCTGTGGATTTTTGAGGTCTTTTGAGGACCACGACTTCACTATGGAGGCACAATTTGGTACTTTCATGATTATTTATTGGTTATTGTGCTATGGGGATTGACCAAGGAGGGATAAAATTACCCCTTGGACCCACCATAAGCCTCTTATGATATTTTGTCATCATGACTTGGTGGGATTCCCCTCTTATAGGGCGATTTTGTCCACTTATATTATATTTTATTAGTGATCCATGTATTTCATTGTTGAGCTCATCTCAACCATTGATTAGACATTTGTATCTTTTAATCTTAGCCACTCATTCAAAAAGTGGTTAGGGTTTTGGTGCCTCTCCTTCCTATTTAAAGGAGAGAGCCTCTCAGTGTAAAGGCACCTTTGGAGCTCTGGAATATTGGAATAGAAGATTTTTTGTGGAGCACATCTCTCTTGCATTTTGGATTCTCTTGCAAATTGAATATACAGTATCTCTTCTATGTATCATTGTGGATTTTGGTGCTTTTGCTAATCTTTTGACAGGAAAGTCGAATTGGAGAGAGGAGGGCGACTTCATGAGGGTTATTGTTGGAGGGATCCACATATTCTCTCTTGGGTTGATCTTGTGACAGGGAGTATCATTATTGTATCTTCGTGACATAGTTGATGCTTTCTATTACATCTTTCTACCATTTTCATAATCATCTTGCTTGACTTGTTTCTTTGATCTTGTCTTGTAGGAGGAGGACGATTTGGCTATCTTGGAGAAGGACGTTTTGGTTGGAGCACTTGGATCTCACTCTTGAATATACACATAGGAGAATGCTATCAACTTGCAAGGTGGCCACAAGCAATTGAGGTAAGATCTACAAGGTATGTGCCTCTTTCATCCATTCTATCTTCATTGGTCATAAAACCCTAATCAAATTAAAACCCTTGTTTTTGGTATTTCCTAGATCTACTTAGATCTAGCCTTGCATTTGAAGAAAAATTGAAAACCCACCTCTATAGCATCCACCCCTAGTTGGATCTATAGTTTGGTGGTGATTGGCTAAAATTTGACACACTTTTCAATGCAAAAAGCCCTCTTGAACTAAATCGCACTTCCCTAAAAGAGGCTTGTTGGGTTAGATCTAGCACATGGGTAGGTAAGATCCCGCTTGATTTGAAATCTAGACACTTGATAACCTACCCCCACATCCTTACTTTGGTGAAAACTACCTTGTGGACATCTCTCCATGTTTTAAGGAGTTAAAACCCCCTTTTGATTTTCTTGGCACCTTAAAACTTAGATCTACTAAGATCTAGCACTTGGGTTCATTTGAAATTTTGAAGATACATAGATCGGGGTACTAGCATCCCGGATCTACAATTTGGTGGCCATTGGACTTGATTTGGTCCACCAAAACCCACTTTTTGACCTTCCTTGGGCAAATCGCACCCCCTTGAAATTTTGAGTTGGTCCACTTCTAGGAGGTGGGTGTTTGAGCTTTTCGTGGATTTGGAATGCCCATGCCTTGAAACCTAGGTCTATACTGTCCTTTTGTCAAGATCCGCCTTGGGGATTGCATTCCTCGTTTCAAGGGATTGTGGTCCACTTAGGGTAATCACTTAAAAACCTAGATCTAGTAAGATCCAACCATTGGATCTCATCCAACCCACTTGACTTGGCTTCTAGGTGTCCCGATCTACACTTTGACATACTTTTTGACTCCATTAGCCCATTCAACAAGGCACTAGTCCTTCTCCAAGCAAGTCGCACTCCTTGGGATTCGTGTCAAACCCTAGATCTAGTACATGGGTACTCCTAGAACCAACTCAAACTCATAGATCTAGCCTATATCTAACCTATAGTACCATCCTCACACCTAACTTCACCTTGTGGGTCCACCTAGAACCATTTCACACTTCCCAAGAAACTAGACCCACTTGTGTAAACACATGGTACTTTACCTAGTTATCATACCCCATCATGTGGCCTAAACCATACATAGGTTGAAACATCAACAAGATCTTACACCTCCCTCAACCATACCTTAACCCTTAGGTCCACTTAGCCTTGCATTGGTTTCCGTAACTCATTACTTACCTACCCTTAGAAACCTTTGTTTGGATCCAATCAACTGTGATTGGGGTATAGGGTCTCCCCCTTGGTCTAGTTACACCTTGACCTAAAGCGAAGAGTGCCTCGATTGACGTGACTCCCATCTTGCATTGGGAACCGTGGCATCTCTTGGGTCACCTCTTTAGTTGCCTGACTCCTCTACCGTCCCGGATGGGATACCTCTAGGGGCAACTACAAGTTGTGTGATAACAGGTGTTTTGGGGGGAAAAAGCAATATTAATGTTTCTTCTTTTAAGGTTTTTTGCAATCCTATCCATGGTACTGTTGTCACATCCATAGTAGCCGGGATACCATGATTGTAGATAAGTTTCCAGTATACTTTTGAGCCAGTCCTTTGCACATTTGGTTGAGATCAGTTGATGATGAGCAACATTTTGATGATCACTCTTATGCATTCAGTGGATCCAGAGCTTGTACATTTGACAATCTCATGCCAGGACTGAGCCCCATGACACCAGGTCGGTGACTGAGTTAGCCATTCTTCTATCATCCAGAGCAGATTGATGATAGTTCCCATGATATGTTCAGATGCAGTGCTTCAGTATGATTCAGGTTGTTAAGATCAGGGACTCTTGTATATGATCAAGCAGGTATATGATTGGTGCATTTGGATTGTTGATGTGCTTCTTCCTTTATCTAGGTAGTTTATGAGTGGGTATATGATGATTGTTTACTGGCTATATTTTATATTATGCTTACTGGTTGTTTATAGTAGAAGTGGTCAGTTATTATGAGTGGAGATTCTTGTGTATACTCATTGGTTATGCCCTTACCCTATAAGTATAGAATCGATCTTTCCTTCTTTCTAAGGCTTTTTCTATCAATGGCATCATCAGTGACTTCCCCATCCATCTGTTATCTTCCATATTTGATTTTATCCCGACTTACACCTTAACTAGTGATCTTGAGGACTCCCCCCACCTAGACCTCTATGTTGGATAGATTCCTTGTTTACATTGTGTCTCGGCTCTGGAGTGTGTGATTCTAGTCACAGTGATTGTTCTCCTCTAGTTCTCGAAAGAAAGTATTCCTATCAACAATGTTGCTAAACACTAAAGCATCAGACCTTAAATCCTATATCTAAAGGAATGCTAAGTCAGCAAAAATAGTGTTGTTAAACACTACTGCTTATATATATAAACTAGTCAGTGGCCAAAGGACGAGCACTCATCCTTGTTTGATGTGTCGTTTGTCCCCATAGGGCAACAGGGTGGTCACTCCATCGCACCTATGGACGGTGGCGGGCAATGGAGGTCATACCGAGTCATATCTGAATCCCAAAAGGCTTTCGGGGCACCTGCTTTTGGAGGCTGGCTAGTGAAAATCTATAAAGTGAATTAAATGTTAAATCTCAAGTGAGAAAAGCTGACAAATAAATCCATTTGCTAAAAGGTTGCTTGTCTAGATTCTATTTGGCATTCTCATCACTGTACCCATTTGTGAGACACTGCCATCCACTGTGATACTTTCTCTAGCATATGTGTAGGTGGTCTTTCCTTGATTCCCTTATCGGAGAGATTGCAGTGTTGAGGTTGTCAAGTCTACCCCCTTAGCCTAGTCTTGCTTCTCTACCTTCACCCATGGTCAACAAATTAGCTCAGTCTGTAAACAAGTATACACTTGAGGTTCCTATTTATAGTAGTTGGTTACTTTGATCTAGACTTATTATAATTATATTTGCATGCTTACGCCAATTAAACATCATTCTATACTTTAGTCTAGCTACTGATATAATTGAAGAATCATATTTCATCATTTTGTACTTGCAGCAACAGTTATTTGTGATTTGGACCATTATTTTGATCATTCTTGACCTGGTCAACCCAGTTTGACCAAATCAACCGTAGAGTCCAGGATGAGTTTGGGCCCACAGTGTTCGAGATGGATTCTTCATGGCCCATATGTGTCCATTAGATGGTTCCATGCTTCATACGACAGTTTCAGATGATGATTTGATGGATTTTTATTATTATTATTATTTAGAGGCCATTATTTTATTATTCCGGGCATGGATGAGCTTACAGAGCTATCACTTGATGGTCACATTGTGTATGAGTACTCATTGCTAGTGGAATTGAGCATTCTGAGTCTGTTGGTGCACTCTATTATCAATTCCGGGCATCTACATGTGATGATATGGTAAGATTACCACTTTATTTCATTTTGCCATTCAGAAATGGCTTGTCCAACACTTTCATTTAGCATGTACGTTCTCCTAGGGCACTCCTCGAGCCAGTCGTTATTACCATATTACCCTAACCCCGGACATTTTGGTGGAGTCAGTTTTGTGCCCGGGACACTTGGCAGTGAGCTACAAGCATTTTTGTACTTTCAAAGGTGGTTTTCCGGCAGTAGAATGGCTAGCAAAAGAAATCGATTTCGCTCAGTGGGGCAAGGAATTGGCATGAGGTTGGTCCGAGACGTCATGATGATATTTTCCAGACCTTTCAACATTGGTTTCGGCATCAATGGGGACCACACGTCATCGCATTTGGCATTTTGGGGATTTTATTATGTAGTTTTGGGCACACGTCCTAGTGTCTTTTGACACTTTATCACATTTCATGTTATTATTGATGTAGCTGGGGCATTAGTCTAGTGAAGACTTGATCTCCTAGACCCCCCCACCATGTTATGATGTTACATTGTGTCCCTAGTCATGTTTTATGTGCCGCGTCCCCCCTAGGGCATCATTGAGGGAGGACGTCCCCTCTATTTTGAGTGTCCATGTATATCTTATTTCAGCTCATCTTAGTCGTTGATCTTATATGTTGTATCTTTAGATCCTAGCCCTCCATACTATTGGATTTTTAGGGTTTTGGATTGTGAGAGGCTATTTATATCCACTCACCATTTTGTAAAGGGACTTTTGGCTCTTGGATTTCTGACATAATAAAATATTTTGCAAAAACTCTTGGAAGCTTTGTGAATGTTCTTGCAAGTGATTGTAAAGTCTTTTCTCTTCAACCTTCTTGTGGATCTAGTTTTCTCCATAACCATTTTTTTGTAGGGGTTGTGTGATAGTGAAGGAGGCGACTTTGAAGGGGACGCTATTGTGGGGAAACCCCATCTCTCTCCCTCAATTCGACTTGGATCTCAGGGAGTATCTCTATTGTATCTTGTGATCATTTTGATGCTTCGTGATTTTTCTTTGCTATTGTATAGTTTTCTTTCATGCATGATTCGATTCTCACTACAAATCGTTTTGGCAGGGAAGGGCGCACTGGTCATCTTGGGAGCATAGCGATTTCACTTGGGGAGGCTTGGATCTCACTCATAATTGCTTCAGTTTGGGAAGATCATCAATTTGCAAGGCGCCACAAGTATTTCCAGGTACGATTCATTTTATTTTTGTTGTTTCGAGATCTATTCCAATTGTCACCATTAAAATTTAAAACCCTCATAGGTAAAACCCTCATTTTATAGATCTGATAGATTTGGCGATAATTTGGGATTAATATTTAAAACCCACTTTAGAAATAATTAATAAAACCTAGATTTCAAATTTGAATTTAATCCGGCTCCATTAGCCCTTGGATCTAGCACTAGTCACTTCTAGGTGGGACAACCTCCTTGGCTTTCTCATTATTTCTTCAGATCTATCACTTGGGTCTTGCCTGAACCCTCTCTAATTGCCATATCTAATATCAAGCTCTCATTCTAGTGTCATTTCATCCTCAAACTCCTCATTTGGGTCCACAAATCCATTATTTGCTTAAACCCTAGGTGGGTCCCACTTGGGCATTTTCATTTGGCACTAGATCTATCTAGATCTACTAACCTAACTTCATTATGGTACATTTATTCTATGGTTGAGAATCTCTATCTTGCCTAAGCCTCCTCAACCGGATCTTAACTCCTATACACCACTACATTTCCCTAGATCTCGATTTATCCACCCAAGATCTACTCTTGTACCTCACTCCTAGTCTTTAGAGTGTCTTGTGTTGGTTCGCTAGCCCTCATAGGCTAGTAAGGGTCTTCCCCTTGATCTTGCATTAGTTTGATCTAAAGTGACAAGAGCCCGTCCAGTGTGACAACTACGCTTATACAGTAGTGGAAATGGCCCTTGCGATGTCACTTGGTTAGATACCCTACCTCTACCGTCCTCGATAGGATACCTTTGGTGGTAGCTGCACTTTGAGTGATAACAGGTACCTTTAATGTATGGTAAAGTGATCTTGGGACCCTCTATTTTTACTTGATCATTCTGGTGTACATGATGAGCCTCATTAGCTTCCTGTTCTTTCTGAAATGCTTTTCTCAATTGGTTCTCCTTGCAACTGTTTTCTCGGAAAACCTTTTTGAGGTGTTTCTTTTCCTGCTCCAAATGATCCATATTGGAAATACTGATAGCTCTGATTGCAAGTGTGTTTATGATACCAACATTTTGCATTGGATGATGATGCAAGTCAGAGTGTAAGTTTATTTTAAGCTGCAGCAAATTTACCTCTTGAACATGAACTGTCATTAAGCTATGGTGTGCCATGATGCCAATTATTTTGTTGTAATATACATGCATTTCCCTTCACTAATAAAAGTTTCTTATGTAATTCCCTAACCTTACTAGTTTATGACATTAGCAGCAACTAATAACTTAGCATGTGTTTTGTTCTCTAAAATAAACATGATTTTTCCACAAATAAGAATAGAAAAATCACATTGGAAACATGAACAACTGTGAAAAAACAACAAAGAATTTCTTTCTGGTAAGTTATGCTACAAACCATAGCTGGAAAATGCACGGCCAGGAACAAGCCTGTTCAACACAATCTCAACCAAGATTAAGTTAATTAATGAAAACCTTTAAGACTGCAATATCAGAATAAGGTTACCAAACTTATAGAATAAGAGAAGAAACCATGTTTGTGAAACGATGAAATATTACTTCAGATAATGGAATATATGAAACAATGAAATATACTTCAGATAATTGAATATAAGGAACAATGAAGTATTAATTCGGATAACGGAATATATGCAACAATGTACATACCTATACAAGAAAATAATATCATCCACTCCTTTTGTAATACAAGTGTTGGGCTTGAGAATGCTCATTGTATAAAATCTAAGGCTTTCAGACTGATACAGTTTGAACCAGCAAAGCATTATACTCCTTACACTTTGGTCCAAATAATTTGTTGGATATGACATTATCAAATAATTACAAACCTTTGGTAAATGATATTCATTGAATATTTCACTTAAGTGGGTGCACACCAGAACCTGCATATTATAAACCAGTTATATTGTTAATACAAAAACCTATACATCGTTGTCTTGCAGAAAAACTATAAATTCAATTTTAACACTTTTTTTCTATTGCATATTAGTCACTATGCTATTTTCCAATCATTGTTTGTACTCTTGAGAAAAAATTTGGTCCTAGAACCTCTGATAACTATAAAAATGAACATTTGCAAACCTATGTCCTTCAACCCATTCTACAAATAAATAAATAAACAGAAAATTAACTTGTAGATCTTAGCTTTTTTATAGCTTTTTAATAAAATTAAACATTTGTAGATATTCTGGGTTTTACTGCTTGCAGGTTTATGTCAACATTTCAGTGATTTTCACCTACAGCCGGTTTTGCATAGGCTGAAGGTTACTTATGAAATTTTCAGTAACAATTAAACACGCTGTAAAATACCACTAACAACAGAAAATAAATATTTAAAACAAGCACACCATAAAAGATAGACTCAGATGTTTTTGGCAACTGTGCCCTAGAAAAACCCCCACGGGGAAAACCAGTAAGAAAAAGAGAGATTTTATTAATTCTTCAGCAAAATTTTCAGTACAGAAATTTCAGTCAAATACTACTTATCTCAACCAAGAAATTTCAGTCTAGAAATCCATGCAATCACTGCCTCGATTTCTGTGCCAACATTGTCAAAAATTCAGAGCTGTACGGTCCTCGATTTCAGTGCCCAGCATGCCTCGAAATTCGTGCCCAGCCTGCTGTATGGAATAGCAGCAATAACTACTGCTGTACCTTCCCTCGAAAACTGTGCCAACAACCTCGAACTCTGTGCCTGAAAATCTCCTCGAAAACTGTGCCCGAAAATCTTGAAATGTGTGCCACTGTACAGCAGGTACAGTGTCTTGAAAACCGTGGACTACTGCTGCTGTACGGTCCTAGAAAACAGTGCTGAAAATTAATGGTGGCTGCCTCGAAATGCGTGCTGCATTAAATGCTCTTAAACTGCCTCGAAGTGCATGCCCTCTCTAGAAAATCATGCTGCTGTAAGCTTTCTCGATTTCTGTGCACACCCTCTCCTTGGAAATTGTGCCCTTGCTCTCTCTCTTCTTCCTCTCTTCACTTCATTCACAAAAAGTGAGCTCAAATGCCTCCCTCGTGCCTTTTTGTCTAACTCTAAGTGAGAATCTAATCCAACGGTGGCAAAAGATCTAATCCAATGGCCAAGATTCGATGAGAGTAAAAATCACTTTTATTTAAATCACTTAAATAAAATTACTCACCCACTTAACTTTAGCAAAAAGTGACTTTCATTTTATAAAGTCTCATTGAGTTCATTTAATGTGAGGGTCACATTTTTCCCCCTTCTAAGTGACATTAGGCAATTGTCACTTGGGGAACACTTCCCTAGGTACAAAACTAACACTCCCTCTTACAGAAGAAGGTGTTCCGCACCACTCCCAACTTATCTCTGAAGAAAACAAACTTCCCCCTCCCCAAAGACTTTGTCAGGATATCTGCTACCTGCTGATCAGTGGAAATATACTGCAACTCAACTGCTCCTCTCTAGACGTAGTCCCGGATGAAATGGTACCTGATCTCAATGTGCTTCGACCTATCATGGAACACCGGATTCTCAGAGAGCTGAATGCAACTCTGATTGTCACAATAGATCACCGTAGGTCTAAGCTACTGATCAAATAAATCTACCAATAACTTGCGAAGCCACAATGCTTCGCAAGTAGCCTGACTGGCAGCCATGTAATCAGCCTCGACAGAACTCAATGCAACGGACTTCTGTTTCCGACTGAACCACGACACTGCTGCCGAGCCCAAACTGAAACAACAACCGGAAGTGCTCTTCCGATCCCTCACACAACCTGCCCAATCTGAATTTGTGAACCCAACCAAGTTGACTCCACCCGAACCCCTTTAGTCCAAACCATAATCCACTGTACCTGCTAGGTATCTCAGTACATGTTTTGCGGCAGTCCAATGCACACTCCTAGGCTCAACCATGAACTGGCTAAGAGTGTTAACCTCAAAACACAAGTCTGGCTTGGTGTTGACCAGATACATCAACGATCCAACGAGCTGACGATAGAGTGTGGGATCCACCAACTTACCCTGAGAAGCATGAAGTTGCTTCCAGTTGGTGATCATCGATGTAGACATAGGCCTGCAGTCCTCCATCCGAAATCTCTTCAGAAAATCAACTGCATACTTCCCCTGTCCTAGGAAAATATGTCCAGGCTCCTCTCAAACCTCCATCCCCAAATAGTAATGCATCAGCACAATATCAGTCATCTCATACTCAGCTGCAAGGTCTCTTTTGCAATGTGCAATGAGATGCTCATCTCCAGTGATAAACAAGTCATCAACATATAACAGAAGAATGAGAGGATCTCCACCAACCACAATGTAGTAAAGGTTGGGATCAGCCTCACTCTTTTGAAATTTCATCGAAGTCAAGTATGCATCGATCCTGGAGTACCAAGCTCTAGGAGCTTGCTTCAGTCCGTACAAGGCTTTCCTCAGCCTGCACACATGAGAATCTCTCCCATGAATCTCGAATCCCTGTGGTTGCTCTAAGTACACCTCCTCCTGCAGAAGACCATTGAGAAATGTGGTCTTCACATCCATCTGGTGGATCTTCCAACCCATCTCTGCTGCTATAGATATCACTGCTCTGATTGAAGAATACCGAGCAACTGGAGCAAAAGTCTCATCATAGTCAACTCCCTCAACCTGTGAAAACCCCCGAGCCACAAACCGAGCCTTGAATTTCTCCACACTGCCATCTGCAGCATGCTTTACCTTGTAAAGCCACTTGGAAGTCACCACTGACTTCCCATTAGGTCTCGGCACTATCTCCCAAGCATCATTCTTCATGATGGAATGGTACTCTTCCATCATGGCATCTCTCCATACCTGATGCTGAGAAGCCTCCTCAAATGTGGAAGGCGCAGAGTCACGAAGACTCGCAACAAGGGCCATCCCATATCTGTCTGGCATCACTACTGTCCTAATCTCCTCCTGAGATCTACCAAATGCCTCTGCTTCTTTCAAGGTGTCCTGAAGCCACTTAGGCTTCCTCTTCCTTGAAGGATCCTCCCAAACTGGTCTATCCTCATCTGAGGAACTCCCAAAAGCAGAAGGTCCAACACCCCGAGGACCAGTGACTGATGAACCAGTCCCTGAAGAACCTATAACCTGTGAACCTGAACCTGTACCTGAACCTGTCCCTGAAGTACTTGTCACCTGGACCACCGATCCTGTAGAAGCTGTGCCTGTACCCTGTGATCCAGTCACTCCAGAAACCTGTGGACCTGAAACCTGTATCGAAGAAGCCTGTGTCAACTGAGGTGTGGGAGCGGGTGGCTCCCCCTGCTCCAACTCTCTCGACTTCCTGAAGGCTCTCTCCTCATCAAACTTCACCTCCCGCCTCACTACAACTCTCTTCTGGCCAGGAATGTAAAGTCGATATGCCTTCGAAGTCTCATCGTAACCCACAAAGATACCTCTCTTTGCAGTGGGCTCAAACTTCGTCCTCTTCTCAGAAGGGACATGAGAGTAAGTCAAAGAACCAAATATCCGAAAGTGGCTCACCTCAGGCTTCTTGCCTGTATACATCTCCTCTGGAGTCTTCCTCCCCAAAGCACGGTGAGGACTCCTGTTCTGCAGATACACTGCAGTGTTGCATGCCTCTGCCCATAGAAAGAACAGTAACCCCTGATCATGAAGCATGGCTCTCGCTGCTCCCACAATCGACCTGTTCTTCCTCTCTGCTACTCCATTCTGCTCAGGAGTGTAGGGAACTGTCAGTTGTCTCTGTATACCCTCTTGACTGCAAAAAGCATTGAACTCCTTGGAGGTATACTCACCCCCATTGTCCGATCTCAACATCCGGATCTTCCTCCCCGTCTGCTTCTCCACAAGGGCTTTGAACCCTTGGAAGACACTCAACACTAATGGGGAATTCTTGCTCCTCAAGAAGTAGATCGAGGTCTTCCTGGAGTAGTCATCAATGAAGCTAATGTAGTACTCATGACCAGTCAAAGATACTGAAGACATAGGACCACAAATGTCAGAATGGATCAAGTCAAGCACTCCTGCTGCTCTCGTGTCATTGCTTGGAAAAACAGTCTTGGTGTACTTTCCCAAAGCACACCCCCTACACACATCACTCTGCTCAGTGCTGAACTCGGGTAAACCTGTAACCATGCTCCTCAACAATCTCAGAGCTGGGTGATGTAGATGGGCCATCCTCCAGTGCCATAGCTCACATAGCTCACTGCTGCTGCTGTGTGCTAGAGCATGCTACGACTGAAACAATAGCTTGTACAGTCTTCCACATCTAACTCCAATGTCCATGGGGGTAGATACACCTATAGTCCTGGAGAAAACCTGTACTCTCCCATCTGAGAAACACACCCCAAGACCCCTATCCTCAATAGTGGAAAGTGAAACAAGGTTCTTTTTCAGCCCAGGGACATACAACACATCCCTCAGAGTCATGGGACTCATAGACTCCCTATGAAATGTAATGGTCCCTTGACCAATTGCTCTAACAATGGTATTGTCACCAAGTACCACCTCCACATCTCTAACTGTCTGTGATAGCTTGGAGAACAACTCTCGAGCACATGTCATGTGTCTCGAGGCTCCGCTGTCAATGTACCACGTACTAGTGGTGGATGGACCTGTCTGATGGCCTACCAGTAATGAATGCTCACTCTCCATATCCATATCTATGCTGGTGGCTAAAGAGACTCTCTCTCTCTCAATCTGTCCAACATATAGGGAAAACTCCCTCTGAAACCTGTCACCAAAATCATCAACCTCTGCTGAGGCTGCTGTCTGTTGTCCCTGTCCCTTCTTCTTCTTCTTGCTTGGACAATGTGAAGCATAGTGCCCAAACGCCTGACAACAATAACACTTGATTTTACTCAAGTCCTTCTTCTGTCCACCCTACGGTTGCTGCTGCTGCTGCCTCTTGGCCCCACCCTTCTTGGGACCCTTCTTCTTCTTCCCCTTGGCTGTCAAAACCACGTTCTCCTCATCTACCCCACTCTATGATGAACTGCCCTGTACGAGACCCCTCCTAGTCTCCTCTTGCACAAAGTCATCCCACAGTCTCTCCCAAGATGGTAGGTTCTCTCTACCCACTATGGCCTGCACAAATGCACTCCAGGACTTTGAATCCCCATTCACTGCTGTATGTACAAGCTCAGTAGCAGATACCACTTCCCCAACCGCTGCCAGTTCATCCTGAACTATAGAAATCCTAGTGAGGTATGCTGTGACTCCCTCTCCTCCATTCATCTTTATACTCTTGAGTTTCTCTTTGAGAACCATCTTTCTGTTCTCATTGGAACTCTCATATAAACTGGTCAAGGCACTCCACATCTCATGTGCCCTAGTCTTCCTAGAAATTTGAGGGATTATGTGGTCTTTAACTGCATCAAGGATAATACTCCTAGCCTTACAGTCCTTCTTGTTGAAGGCTGATAGTGCTGCTGCATTTGTAGCATCGGGAATGGTAACCGGGTTAGCTGTAGTATGTCTAACCACCTCCACCCATAGTTCATTCTCCTCCAATATCAGTAAAATTCTTGCCTTCCATGGCACAAAATTCTCTGTCCCATTCAGCCTATCCTCCAACCTAAGACCTGTAGCCATCTCAACTTCAACCCAACAGAATGCTGATCACTAACAGAGGAAAATCACAAAATTTCTGAGTTCTAGAAATTTCTGTGTGTTGCAAAAATATTACTGTTTTCTGCCCCCTCGCTCTGATACCATGTAGATATTCTGGGTTTTACTGCTTGTTGGTTTATGCAACATTTCAGTGATTTTCACCTACAGCCGGTTTTGCATAGGCTGAAGGTTACTTATGAAATTTTCAGTAACAATTAAACACGCTGTAAAATACCACTAACAGGCAGAAAATAAATATTTAAAACAAGCACACCATAAAAGATAGACTCAGATGTTTTTGGCAACTATGCCTTGGAAAAACCCCCACAGGGAAAACCAGTAAGAGAGAGAGAGATTTTATTAATTCTTCAGCAAAATTTTCAGTACAGAAATTTCAGTCAAATACTACTTATCTCAACCAAGAAATTTCAGTCTAGAAATCCATGCAATCACTGCCTCGATTTCTGTGCCAACACTGTAAAAAATTCAGAGCTGTACGGTCCTCGATTTCAGTGCCCAGCATGCCTCGAAATTCATGCCCAGCCTGCTGTACGGAATAGCAGCAATAACTATTGCTGTACCTTCCCTCGAAAACTGTGCCCGAAAATCTTGAAATCTTTGCTAAAAAGTACAGCAATAAATCTGTTGTACGACCCTCGAAATGCGTGCCACTGTACAACAAGTACAGTGTCTCGAAAGCCGTGGACTACTGCTGCTGTATGGTCCTAGAAAACATTGCTGAAAATTAATGGTGGCTGCCTCGAAATGCGTGTTGCATTAAATGCTCCCAAACTACCTCAAAGTGCATGCCCTCTCTAGAAAATCGTGCTGCTGTAAGCTTTCTCGATTTTTGTGCACACCCTCTCCTTGGAAATCGTGCCCTTACTCTCTCTCTTCTTTCTCTCTTCACTTCATTCACAAAAAGTGAGCTCAAATGCCTCCCTCATGCCTTTTTGTCTAACCCTAAGTGAGAATCTAATCCAACGGTGGAAAAAGATCTAATCCAATGGCCAAGATTCGATGAGAGTAAAAATCACTTTTATTTAAATCACTTAAATAAAATTACTCACCCACTTAACTTTAGCAAAAGGTGACTTTCATTTTATAAAGTCTCATTGAGTTCATTTAATGTGAGGGTCACCTTTTTCCCCCTTCTAAGTGACATTAGGCAATTGTCACTTGGCGAACACTTCCCTAGGTACAAAACTAACAACATTTACTCTACTAAATGGAAGATAAATAATGTAGAAGATAATATTACTTCCATGGTTTAATTGAATGAAGAATGCGAAAAATTAAAGAATATTTTTATATTGAGAGTGTTGCAACCGAAGCTAATGTCCACAGAAAACCTAAAACACCATAATAAGTGCCTCTATGAACATTATGGTGTGTTAAAATCTGATCTGGATATTAACCACAGACAACAATTAATATTAGGGAAAGAGCCTCAATCAGCCACAAGTTGTTCTAAGGAAAATATGGAAAGACATTATTTTGCATCATATAGATGTTAAAAAGGTCGACAGTGAATTAGTAGGAGGTGCACCAAGTGAGGCATTTGATTACCATTTCTTCCATTCTCTCACATCCTTGCCATTGTGGTCTTTTATCGCTCTGTACTTGGGAGTTTTATGTATAGAAAAGCAGCAAATTGCTTTGAAATGCAGTGACCTTATCTAAGGTGGGATGTTTTATATTTGGACGGTATTTTTGTTGGTTTGTGATCCACAAGTGAGAAAAATGATTTGGGAATACAACGACCTAATCCAAGAGGTTAATTTTTCCTTCTAAAGAGTGGTTTTGAATTTTAAATGCCTTTGACCCTGTTATGCCATACATTGTATGGGCATATTAGCACTTATTTTTGCTTTCAGCATTTCAGACTTCTACAGTTTCAGATGATATCAATGTTGTGATGATTATGATATGATGCCATGCCATGCCAAAAGATCTTCTATGCCATGCCACCCAAAACTCCTTCTGCATAGTTCATGTTATCACATATATAGTAGCTGGGCTACCATACATTATTTTTCTGATTCCAGTACACTATTCAGCTAGTTCCCTTGCATTGAGATGCTGAGATGAGCATCTATTATGGATCACTATCAGATTATGGACAACAGTTTTCTTCCCCATGCCATGACTGAGTTTCAGGACGCTCAGAGAGATGACCGATGTAGCCATTTAGCCATTTATACAGAGCAGTCAATATTGCCCAGAGTTATTGGAGCAGTTTCAGAGGACAGATGTTGGTTCAGATGATGAGCATTCAGGTATATGACTCAGCAGGTATATTTTGGTGTTATGGTTATATTGCTTTTATATTCATTCTTGTAGCATGTCTTAGCATTTAGTATCATGATCTGGCGATCATATAGATATGTGGACCTGGTTGTACTTTTATATATATATCATAGTGTCCTTACTCAAACTTAGAAGTTCTTGTACTATACTCATCGGTTTTACCCTCCTTAGGGAGATTAGAGGTGATCATTCCCACCATACTTTGGCTTGCTAGTGTTGGTCTCATTATTCATTGTCTTCGTCCATCCATTACCTACCTAGTTTGTTATTTACCTTGACTTACTACTTGACTAGTGGCATGGAGGACCTTTCCCCGCTGTAGCCTCTATATTGGATAAGTTTCCTTGTTTATTGCGTCTCGGCTCTGAGTTGGTGACAAAACTTACCTTTGGTGAGTTGGATTGTAGGCCTAAATCATTCTCGTCGGTTGTCCCGATGTTTGGCACTGGCACGAAGTCCCTCTAGTCACTAAAGATGTTGTTGGCTAAACCTGAAACAGATAGTGCTGCCATGAATACAAATTATGAAAAAGGAAAATGTTATATCTATTGTGAAAAGCCAAATGAAACTGGCAAAGAAATATCAAATGTTATATCTATTGTGAAATGTAATACCCAGGTAAACAAGATGTCTAAAAAACACCTGGAAGTGCTCAGGTAAACAAGTTCCTTAAAAACACACCTGCAACAAGAAGCCTAATGAAATGTAAATCTATGCAATGTGTTTATAAACACACATAGATCAAAGGCTGTGGAAACTAAAGGCCCAAAAAGCAATGGAACTTAAACTCTATATCAAAAAGATTGCTGGCCTCATTTGTATTATGGATTGGGAGCATCTGCCAAGGTGAATAAACACTCTTTGAACAACTTACCCATTTGTGAGACACAGCCATTCCTTGTGTTATTGCTTGTCTAGTATATGTTATGGTGTGTATTCCCTTTCCATATCCAAAGTGTCACAGTGTTAAGTCAGTAAGTCATTCCTTGGCCTAGCCATGTTATTTTTAGCCTTCACCCTTCACTAGCAAATTGATCACAACTATGAAGTGAGCATGGTCTTGAAAGTCTAGTCTGAGTTATAAATAATAATTAATGACCTTCTATATTTGGATTTAGATCGCCAATAATGATTACTTTTTGTTATAATTGCTATTTGAATGGATTGCAAAGCATGTTTTAACCTTTGACACCTTGCAGCAGTTTGATGACAGTTTGAGTTATACTTTGGTCATGTTGACTTGGTCAAACCCAGTTTGACCAAAAGTCAACCACAAGACATAAGGTGGCAGACCTCAGATGATACAAAGATATGTTATATGGTCTGGTACAGGTCACCATGGTGGTTCTATGCAGTGGTTTCAGGCTTATGATGATGATTTGTGCTTTTCAGCACTTTTACAAATTATTATTATTTGGTCTGCCGGATATGATGAGTATTTATTTTTGACCATGCAGACGTCTATACGGTGTATAAGTATACATCTTAGATAGATTTGGACCTTCTGAGTCCAATGGGACGGTCTATTTTCAGTTCCGGGCAGTTGCAGTGATGTTTAGCCTCAGTTGGCTATCCTAGTGCAGTTTTGGCCTATCATTGGCCCTGTCAGAGTAGAGCAGAGAGTTGATGAGTTCACCTAGGGCGCTGTGCATGGAGGGGGTGGTCCAGCCACTTGATATTACCATATTACCCCCCTCCCAAAGAGCCTGGTGGCCTTACCTTGACAGCACAGGCACTCCAGGAGGCAGTTTGGGCATGTTCACATTTCCCAAGGCAGTCTAGAAATGGTAAAAATGGCTATTGAAGGATTGGATTTGGGCTACTGAGGAAAAGTTATGGCATGGGATGATTTGTGATGATGAGTGGGATGTCTTCCACACCTTCTCCAGCAGTTTCAGCTTCCAATGGGACCCACACCCATCACTTATGGCACTTTATATTGATTTTTGGAGCCTCCTAAGGCTCACGACTTTCCCAGAGAGGCACGATTTGGTGTCTAGCTTGTTTATTTTTGGATATTTGTGCCATGGGGATTGACCAAGGGTGTTAGAAGTTACCCCTTGGACCCACCATAAGCTAGATCTTATGTTTTATCATTCACTTTTGGTGGGACCCCCTCTCCTAGGGCGATTTGGTCCATTTGATGTATTATTTGATTAGAGATTCATGTATTGTATTGTTGAGTTCATCTCAACCATTGATTAGATATTTTGATCTTGTAATTTTGGCTACTCATTTAAAAAGTGGTTAGGATTATGGCCTTTCTCCATCCTATTTAAAGGAGAGAGCTTCTCATTGTAAAGGGGGCTTTTGGCTCTGGATTATTGCAATAGAAAAATACTATTGCATCTATCTATTGTGTTGTGGTGAATGCTTTTGGAGTTCGTTCGTTGGTTCTTCCTTTGCACTGGGTTATTGGAGATTTTTCTTGCTATCGATTTTGTTCCATGATTTTGTTATCTACAGGTGGAGGCTGAATTGGTTCAAGGAGGACGCATTGGTAGGGGAAGACTCTCCTTGCTTCTTCTTTGGGTTTCTTCGTTGGTAACAGGGAGTATTACTGTCTCAAGACCTTCTATTTCATGTTATCATTCGCTTATGCTTGTATTTAGTCCATGCTTGATCATTCTGATTGAATCGACTTTCCCTGGTTTGACAGGTAGAGGAGGGCGCATGTGTGGAGCTAGGGCATCAATTCAAGCAAGGCAAATCAAAGATATCCCATTTGATCTCTGCGGGAATCTTCCTCAACAACAAGGCAACCTCATCCATCACTCAGGTATGATCTCAAGGTAAATTTCTCATTCCATGATCTATCCATTTGTCTAAATAACTGAAAGCCCTCATTTTACAATTTCTCAGATCTTCTAAGATCTACTTGGATTTTGGGTAAAACATTTAAAACCCACCTCTATAGCATCCACGGCAATTCGGATCTATAGTTTGGTGTGGATTGGCCTTCATTTGACCCATTTCCCAAGGCAAATTAGCCTCTCCAAGTGAGGTCGCACTTCTTGGATAGGTGAGTTTTGCTAGATCTAGCACTTGGGTAGGTGAGATCCCTCTTGATCCTTAATCTCCACAGTTAATAACCTACCCCTAGTGCTTCACCTTGTTGATTTCTGCCTTGTGGGCCCCATTCCTCATTTTGAGGGTTGAGTCCCACTTAGGTCACTTGGTAATGCACTTCAATACCCACCTAGCTTTACACCTCAACATCCCTGATCTACAGTTTGGTGGACATCCAACTCCATTTGGCCCACTTTCCAAGGCACTGATCCTTCTCCAAGCGCTCACGACTTTTTTGGTTTGTTGAGTTTGCTTGTGGTTTGGTCTTTGTCTTACTGCTTGAAAACCTAGACATTGTCATATCCACTCATCAAGCCTATCTTTGGTACTGGTTAGCCCCAATTTAGTCCTTAACTACCCTACATTGGACACGATTCCCAAGGCAGTGGATTTTCTCATATTTGACTAGTACCCTGATCTTAGATCTGGTTTTACATCTCATAAGTCACTCACATAACCAAATTGGACTAAATCTACATTGCTTAAACCTCTTGATCCAACCCATTACTCATCTTGTGACTTCATCCTTAGATCTAGGGTTTACCATACACCTTACGTACTTCATCCATACTTGATTTGATCTGGTGTCTTGGTCTGATCTCTCCTATCGGGAGTAGATCTGGGTCTCCCCCTTTGTTGTCTTGGGATAGATAACATAAAGTGAAGATTGCCTCGATTGGCGTGACAACCATCCATTGGGAGTCGAGGCTATCTTGGTTGCACCTCTTTGGTTGCCCATCCCCTCTGTCATCCATCTTGGATCCATCTCTAGGGGCAACTACAAGTTTGGTGATAACATTTTGGCGCCGTTGCCGGGGAAGGTGGAGGCCTACCCTGGTTCGACATATATTTTCAAGCTCTACTCTCGTTCTCTTTGCCAACATTTTGGCGTCGTTGCCGGGGAGGTAGAGGCTTACCTTCAGTGTCTGCGAGTGTCCATGCGTTAATCCATATCTTATCGCATCCGGTATTTTGCTTTGGTGATTGCATTTTCAATTCCATAATTATCCCAATCACCATCTGAAGTTTCACTCATCTCACCTCTCCTACGACATATTTCATTTCGGTGAATTACCTGTGTGGTTCACCTGGCGACTCCACCCCACGACTCTACTGAGGACCGAACCCAACATATAAATCTTAAATGGTGACTCTACTGGGAAGTGAACCCATGTATATACTCCACTAAGAATCTTAATAATTCATAATGGACCAAGATCTTCTTCGAGATCTTAAATAAAAATTAAAAATTATAACAGAGATTAATGAGAGAAATTTAAAATTTAAGTATGAGGATAATTATCAAAATAATTATGGGTATGAACCTGCATATCAAGATTCTTATGATACCCATCATTCACCTCATCCATCTAATAATTTTTCCCCAAATATCCCAAGCGAACCAATTAGAAAATGTCAAACTCAGTCAAGGCTTTTGGTAAATGATCCTCGCCTAGCTCAAGCAACTAGAACCTTTAGGAAACCCAAGCCATCCCCTTTTGATTTTTCAAAAATATATGGGGCACCTCGCCTTATGCCAAATGGATACATCAGGGGGTTACCTCATTTTGATGGAAGTAATAGAACATCTATTGAAAGTCATTTGGATTCCCTCTGGGACCATATGGAGTTTCTGGGTGCTGATGGTGAGGATGTCTATATGCGAGCACTTGGTGCGTCCCTAGAAGGGGATGCCCGGCTATGGTTTGATCATTTAGCCCCAGGATCCATCACTGGGTATGACATGTTCATGGATTTGTTAATAAGTGAGTGGGGGGGAAATATTAATGAAACTATGGAAGAATAGTCAGAAAATGAGTCTCCTGATGAAAATCAACTTGATGAAAATGATCAAGATACCGATAATGAATTAACTAATGATTGTCCTTATCAAAGTGATTCCTCTTTTCCTGAGCTAATTGAGCCTAGTGATAAGGTAATGAATGACAGTGAGCAAATTTCAATCCCGCAGGATTATTGCCTTAATTTTGACATAAGAGGGGAACTTATGAGAGTCTTGTCATCATTACCTGAGGAAGTCTCAGATGAAGAGGATGATACAAATGATTTCCATCAGGAAGCATCCATGGTTGAGTCTTCCATTAGCGAGTCTTTTGAAAATATTTTTGAGATCCCTTTTCACAATCCTTGTGTAAATAACGATATTTCTGATCATGATATTGGTAACAACCAAATTTCTTTTGAAACGAGTTCATCTGATCATTGCGCTTTTAAAGATCAAATTTATAAAAATGATCAAGTGGTTGTTGATTCGATCCCTGATAAATTATCATCATGTGAATCTAATGATAAATCAATTAAAAAGAAGTCTCATGATGAGGATGGTTTAGTGAATCAAGCTAATCAAGAGTTTTCCTTAATAAAATCCTCAAACAAATATCTTAATGTTTATGGGAAGCTCGGAAATAATCTTTCACTTAACTCGTCCAATTTTAATATTTTTTCCAATTCAATTTCTAATCAAGATTGTCTATTTTTGGGGTTGGGTGCTCGCAATAAGTTTTGTCCTCTTTCTCAAAATCCTAGGTCAGTCAATTTTCAATCCACCCTCCCATCCCAGCTTTTTGAGTCTTCTTTGAGTTTGTGGTCTGGTCAATCTTTTACTGTTGAGATTTTCAATCAAGAGTCAAAATATTGTCACATGAATGGAGATAAAGTGTTTCATTTTCCCTTTCAATCATCTTTGAAAAATAACATTCTTAAATCTTCTTGGTGGCTGGAAGGGGTATATAAAGATCAATTTCATTGTTTCTCCATCCTTAAACAACAAGAGGGGCTAATCTCGATCTTAATTTTATTTTACAATATATCCTACTTGGTTTGTGTGTCATTCCTGGAGTTGTCAGAATTGAGTGTCCTAGTCAGGTAGATGAGGAAAGTAATTTGAAACAAGGGGAGTTGAATTTGTTATCACATCTTTTCCCTCCATACATGTTGAATAATAACTTGCATAATTTTTATGATCCGATTAATATTCTAATGGAGGATGTTTACATTAATCAAACTCCCCCTTTGCATTTTTTCATTTTGCACCATTCCAATGCTTTCTCAAATTTCGAACAAGTCGGGAACAGGTTGATTTTAAAATCGTTAAAGCTTTAATCTAATCCTGATTTATTCTGTTAAAAAACATCAAGGAATAATCATAAGTCAAATTGATGAATGGTTGCACGAGATTTATGCTTTTACTTAATACTTTGCTTGCCTAGTAGTTTAGGGTAGGTAGGAGCTGAATAAGCCTGCTTGAGCAGTAGTTAGTCTTTTTAGCCATTGAGTCTGGCACCTTTTGTCTTTTCCTAAGCTCACTTTTGAAGCTCTTAGTGTAGTCTTGAGTACTTGTCATTTTCTTTTCCTGCACAATAAAACCAAACTTTTTAAGTGGTGTTAGTAGATTAGCTTTACTTTTCTGCACTTATATTTCATGCATTTCAGTTTCAGTATTGTTATTTATTTGATTTATATATATATATATATATATATATATATATATATATATATATATATACATGCGACGTTCTGACATCCGGTCTGTGAGTTAGGTATAGCTCTGGCCATTTTGCAGATATTAGGTGATATGCTGGTAGCAGTTGCAGAGGTAGAGTGCTAGATCTAGGATATGAGTTGCAGAGTTCGAGGACCAGAGATTCTAAGGTTCTCAAGCGCTTTTTTCAGCAGAGCACTTGTCCCAGCTGGAGCCAGATGTTATCACATATATAGTAGCTGGGCTACCATACATTATTTTTCTGATTCCAGTACACTATTCAGTCAATTCCCTTGCATTGAGATGCTAAAATGAGCATCTATTATGGATCACTATCAGATTATGGACATCAGTTTTCTTCCCCATGCCATGACTGAGTTTCAAGACACTCAGAGAGATGACCGATGTAGCCATTTAGCCATTTATACAGTGCAGTCAGTATTGCCCAGAGTTACAACAGCAGTTTCAGAGGACAGATGTTGGTTCAGATGATGAGCATTCAGGTATACGACTCAGCAGGTATATTTTGGTGTTATGGTTATATTGCTTTTATATTCATTCTTGTAGCATGTCTTAGCATTTAGTATCATGATCTGGCCATCATATAGATATGTGGACCTGGTTGTACTTTTATATATATATCATAGTGTCCTTACTCAGACTTAGAAGTTCTAGTCCTATACTCATCGGTTTTACCCTCCTTAGGGAGATTAGAGGTGATCTTTCCCACCATACTTTAGCTTGCTAGTGTTGGTCTCATTATTCATTGTCTTCGTCCATCCATTACCTACCCAATTTGTTATTTACTTTGACTTACTACTTGACTAGTGGCATGGAGGACCTTTCCCCGCTGTAGCCTCTGTATTGGATAAGTTTCCTTGTTTATTGTGTCTCGGTTCTGAGTTGGTGACAAAACTTACCTTTGGTGAGTTGGATTGTAGGCCTAAATCATTCTGGTTGGTTGTCCTGATGCTTGGCACTGGCACGAAGTCCCCCTAGGCACTACAGATGTTGGCTAAACCTGAAACAGATAGTGCTACCATGAATACAAATTATGAAAAAGGAAAATGTTATATCTATTGTGAAGAGCCAAATGAAACTGTCAAAGAAATATCAAATGTTATATCTATTGTGAAATGTAATACCCAGGTAAACAAGATGTCTAAAAACACACCTGGAAGTGCTCAGGTAAACAAGTGCCTTAAAAAAACGCCTGCAGCAAGAAGCCTAATGAAATGTAAATCTATGCAATGTGTTTATAAACACACATAGATCAAAGGCTGTGGAAACTAAAGGCCCAAAAAGAAATGGAACTTAAACTCTATATCAAAAAGATTGTTGGCCTCATTTGTATTATGGATTGTGAGCATCTGCCAAGGTGAATAAACACTCTTTGAACAACTTACCCATTTCTGAGAAACTGCCATTCCCTGTGTTATTGCTTGTCCAGTATATGCTATGGTGTGTATTCCCTTTCCATATCCAAAGTGTCACAGTGTTAAGTCAGTAAGTCATCCCTTGGCCTAGCCATGTTAGTTTTAGCCTTCACCCTTCACTACAAAATTGATCACAACTATGAAGTGAGTATGGTCTTGAAAGTCTAGTCTGAGTTATAAATATTAATTAATGACCTTATACATTTGGATTTAGTTTGCCAGTAATGATTACTTTTTGTTCTAATTGCTATTTGAATGGATTGCAAAGCATGTGTTAACCTTTGACACCTTGCAGCAGTTTGATGACATTTTGAGATATATTTTGGTCATGTTGACTTGGTCAAACCCAGTTTGACCAAAAGTCAACCATAGGACATGAGGTGGCAGACCTCAGATGATACAGAGATATGTTATATGGTCTGGTACAGGTCACCATGGTGGTTCTATGCAGTGCTTTCAAGCTTATGATGATGATTTGTGCTTTTCAGCACTTTTACAGATTATTATTATTTGGTCTGCCGGATATGATGAGTATTTATTTTTGACCATGCAGAGCTCTATATGGTGTATGAGTACACATCTTAGATGGATTTGGCCTTTCTGCGTCCAATGGGATAATTTGTTTTTAGTTCCGGGCAGTTGCAATGATGTTTAGCCTCAGTTGGCTATCCTAGTGTGGTTTTGGCCTATCAGTGGCCCTGTCAGAGCAGAGCAGAGAGTTGATGAGTTCACCTCGGGTGTTGTGCATGGAGGGGGTGGTCCAGCCACTTGATATTACCCTATTACCCCCCTCCCAAAGAGCTTGGTGGCCTAACCTTGACAGTGTAGGCACTCCAGGAGGCAGTTTGGGCATGTTCACATTTCCCGAGGCAGTCCAGAAATGGTGAAAATGGCTACTAAAGGATTCGATTTGGGCTACTGAGGCAAAGTTATGGCATGGGATGATTTGTGATGATGAGTGGGATGTCTTCCACACCTTCTCCAGCAGTTTCAGCTTCCAGTGGGACCCACACCCATCACTTATGGCACTTTATATTGATTTCTGGAGCCTCCTAAGCCTCACGACTTTCCCAGAGAGGCACGATTTGGTGTCTAGCTTGTTTATTTTTGGATATTGTGCCATGGGGATGGACCAAGGGTGTTAGAAATTACCCCTTGGACCCACCATGAGCTAGATCATATGTTTTATCATTCACTTTTGGTGGGACCCCCTCTCCTACAGAGATTTGGTCCATTTGATGTATTATTTTATTAGTGATCCATGTATTGTATTGTTGAGTTCGTCTCAACCATTGATTAGATATTTTGATCTTTTAATCTTGGCCACTCATTCAAGATGTGGTTAGGATTATGGCCTCTCTCCATCCTATTTAAAGGAGAGAGCTTCTCATTGTAAAGGGGAATTTTGGCTCTGGATTATTGGAATAGAAAAATACTATTGCATCTATCTGTTGTGTTGTGGTGAATGCTTTTGGAGTTCGTTCGTTGGTTCTTCCTTTGCACTGGGTTATTGGATATTTTTCTTGCTATCGATTTTGTTCCATGATTTTGTCATCTACACGTGGAGGCTGAATTGGTTCAAGGAGGACGCATTGGTAGGGGAAGACTCTCCCTACTTCTTCTTTGGGTTTCTTCGTCGATAACAGGGAATATTACTGTCTCAGGACCTTCTATTTCATGTTATCATTCGTTTATACTTGTATTTCCTCCATTCTTGATCATTCTGATTGAATCGACTTTCCTTGGTTTAACAGGTAGAGGAGGGCGCATGTGTGGAGCTAGGGCATCAATTCAAGCAAGGCAAATTAAAGATCTCCCATTTGATCTCTGTGGGAATCTTCCTCAACAACAAGGCAACCTCATCCATCACTCAGGTATGATCTCAAGGTAAATTTCTCACTCCATGATCTATCCATTTGTCTAAATAACTGAAAACCCTCAATTTACAATTTCTAAGATCTACTTAGATCTACTTGGCTTTTGGGTAAAACATTTAAAACCCACCTCTATAGCATGCACGGCAATTCGGATCTATAGTTTGGTGTGGATTGGACTTCATTTGACCCATTTCCCAAGGAAAATTAGCCTCTCCAAGTGAGGTCCCACTTCTTGGATAGGTGAGTTTTGCTAGATCTAGCACCTGGGTAGGTGAGATCCCACTTGATCCTTAATCTCTACAGTTGATAACCTACCCCTAGTGCTTCACCTTGTTGATTTCTGCCTTTTGGGCCCCATTCCTCATTTTGAGGGTTGAGCCCCACTTGGGTCACTTGGTGATGCACTTCAATCTTAGATCTACTGAGATCTAGCCATTGGATGATCCTAATCTTCAAGACCCACCTAGCTTTACACCTTAACATCCCTGATCTACAGTTTGGTGGACATTCGACTCCATTTGGCCTACTTTCCAAGGAACTGATCCTTCTCCAAGCCCTCACGACTTTTCTGGTTTGTTGAGTTTGCTTGTGGTTTGGTCTTTGTCTTACTACTTGAAAACCTAGACATTGTCATATCCACTCATCAAGCCTATCTTTGGTACTGGTTAGCCCCAATTTGGTCCTTAACTACCCTACATTGGACACAGTTCCCAAGGCAATGGATTTTCTCGTATTTGACTAGTACCCTGATCTTAGATCTGGTTTTACATCTCATAAGTCACTCACATAACCAAGTTAGACCAAATCTACATTGCTTAAACCTCTTGATCCAACCCATTACTCATCTTGTGACTTCATCCTTAGATCTAGGGTTTACCATACACCTTACGTACTTCATCCATACTTGATTTGATCTGGTGTCTTGGTCTGATCTCTCCTATCGGGAGTAGATCTGGGTCTCCCCCTTTGTTGTCTTGGGCTAGATAACATAAAGTGAAGATTGCCTCGATTGGCGTGACAACCATCCATTGGGAGTCGAGGCTATCTTGGTTGCACCTCTTTGGTTGCCCATCCCCTCTGCCATCCATCTTGGATCCATCTCTAGGGGCAACTACAAGTTTGGTGATAACAGTTCATTCGTGGTTCCAATAATAAGGGATGCATGCATTTCCTTTTGGCCTGATCCCTAAGGAATGTGCTCAACTATCTCCTCTGTAGCTAAGCCCCGAGTTTTTAGTGGCCTCTACAATAGAGGTGGCTCGTGATCTCCACAACGCAAAACACATGCATAACCAAAACCACTGGGGTTATAAACTACCGCAAGCACCTAAAAATCATAATGCTCCTCATGCCCAACCATCACACGAGGTTCCTCCATCAAACCATACACATCACTAACATCCTACTAAGAAATCTCCAATAGTGCTCCTCATGCCCAACCATCACAGGAGGTTCCTCCATCAAACCATACGCATCACTAACATCCTCCTCCGAGCTCTCTGGTAACATAATCACACTCTTCTGACCTAGCTAACATGAGCCCATAAGTGTCTCCAACCATAGATAGGGGAATCCAAAATTGGGGACATTACAATCCTCCCTTCCCAAAGATTTCCTAAACCATACTGAAACTGAAAATGATACCAGGGCCCCAAACCAACCTGAGAGGTGTGGAGCACCTACTGCATACAATACCGCCCTGCAAGGTACTAACACAAGAGGCCCCTTGCAGATCAAAAATCAATAGAGCGAGCAAATACTGTAAATACTCGATTCCCCTCTCATAGAATCGCTCTCCTAGGAAGCCAGTCCAATGCACTATAGGAGTGAGATCCTGATAGTAAAATATGACTCTCCCATCTATACTAGTTGCCAAACTGACCAACCAGGAAATCCCAAGGTCCCATGCTACTCTCAGAAAGGACCCACCATGCTGACGTTGTGCCACCCTGATCATAAATATCTATCCCTCATGCATAAAAGGTATCCTCCACTCCTAGAACCGCAAGCTATAATGCCTAGAAGAACCACCCCCATTATCCAGGGCCACATCCTCCAATCGTAGCTCAGTGAAGTCAAGATCTACAAATCCACTGCCGGACTCAATCATGAGTATTGGAAAAGAGAATTTGTCCTTCCATATGGCATGCACCCCATCATCTCCTCTCAGACCGTCCCAAAAATGAAGAGGGCCAATCATAGGAGTACTCGGAATCCACATTCCAACTAGGAATCCACTATACCTCATACCAATTGACTCCAACTATGCTACATTGATCAACTTGATGCCAACTAACCTGTACAGCTCCTACCAACATGTCTCGTGGACTGTGCTATCCCGATCACTGACAATGACTCTGGGTTGCTCATGAACTCTAAACATCTCCCCGAGAGATAGCTCTATCACCCGTGGTGCCCTATACTCTAGAGAAATCATCGAAAAAGTGCATGAAATCTGATAATCTGTCAGTCTTGCTCTCTGTACCCTCAGTAACCATGTGATATAATCTAACAACGTGCTCCCCCATTCCTACCCATAAATGGTCGAAGGATGCATTAATGCTATTGAATGATTTGGTCTCAACCTGCTCTGTTGACCAAGCATAACGTCCGCAAAGTCTCTCCATGCAAACCTATCTCGAATCTTCCTATAAATGGTGAAGTCACTCGAGTCCTACACTAGTCTATAGGATGTGAAGCACCCTTTACCTATAACGCTGGTATGCCTGGTGGTAACACAAGAATCCATCTGACTACCCTTGATGAGCCAAGCAACCATAAGCTGCACAAACCCCTCAAAAGACCACTCCTCCATGCATCCAAGCCTTCCCATCTCATTTGTAACGACCCCACTATTAGTTTCAATCATCAATACCAAGAAAGGAAGCCTGACCTGCCATAAAGAAGAAGTCTCAACCTCTCCTCCACTGACATCACAATATAGCTGACTGATTGTTGTCATAGCTCTGTCGATCACCTCTACAATCTGAAACAATCCATCGTGTGGATGAATGCCAGGATCCCACCACCAAATTGGAAGTCCACCACTCCCAATGCTTGCAGAAATATTTGTGAACCGATCCAACCGAGTATGAATCTCCTCCTATGCACTCTGTGCGTTGATCACATGGTCAAAATGAAAGACCTCTGTCATGGCCACAACGCCCCTTGTCTCATCAAACTGGCTCCAGTGATCCTCTCTTGTCTTGTTGTATACCATGAGGACATCAAATAACTATCTGCAGGCCTATAAAGTGACTCGTGCATTGGTTAATCCCAAGGGTGTGACCAAGAAATCATAATGAAACTTGGAAGCAAACCTGTGAGTATCCTTCTCCCTATCGCTCCTCTGGCAATATCTCAAATGAAGATCGATCATCGAGGGATATGCTACATCTTGAGGCTCACCCATCCACTAACCGATCCTGGGTAACCTCAAATCAATGATATGTTCACGATCTTTGTCAAGAGGTCTCTCTAGAGGAAACACTCTGAAACTCCAATATATACCACCATGTGCCCTCGTGTACCTCCGTATATTGTTGTATCTAATTCTAGCCTCTGGTATCATCTGATATCTTGCATGGGATACTGTATCCAACACTCTACTGATGTCAACTGACTATGTATCCCAGTGTGTATCCATAACCATCATATACCTGTCCACCCAATCTAGGGATGCATGCATTTCCTTGTGGCCTGATCCCTAAGGAATGTGCTCAATTATATCCTCTGTAGCTAAGCCCTGAGCTTTTAATGGCCTCTCCAATAGAGGCGGCTCGTGATCTCCACAATGCAAAACACGTGCATAATCAAAACCAATGGGTTTATAAACTACCACAAGCGCCTAAAAATCATAATGCTCCTCATGCCCAACCATCACACAAGGTTCCTCCATCAAACCATACGCATCACTAACATCCTCCTGAGAAATGAAATCGGCCTCAAAAGGTAACTCATCCTGTGCTAAGTCCTCATCATACTTAGGTGCACTCACACCCAACTCGTCATAAGCATCATAGCAAGGATAAGATGTTGACTCCTCAACATGAGTTGATTGGAGGACTGCATCACATGTGCTATTGGTCTATCCAACATGTGTGTTGGTGTCATAAGCCTCATAGAACGACTCTAATGGTGCATCTGAGGCTACTATCTGATATTCCTCTATGCACAAGTCCTCAATATGGCTAGATGTATGTTCCTTCACCTGTCCTTCATGCTCATCTCTCTTCAATTTATGCCCTGTGCCTTTAAAGCAATCCTCATCCAAATTCTTGGGCCATCTTCCGTGCTTGATGGTGTAATAGTCTCAAAAAGTCAATGCTGCACATAATTCCTCACCTAATGCTGGATATTCCCAATAGTAAGGCATGTATAGATTCTCCCAAATCTCCACCAAGAGCTTCTTATTTTTCTGAAGGATTTTCAAAGTCTCATCCATGAGTTCCCACATTGCCTTCATCTTCCTTAAGTCCATTGAGTGCAAGATTGATACCACATACCACTATTGAAATTGAGAGAAAAAAATGCGGATCACTTAATTTGAAGCAATGTGGAATAATCCCCCAACTGAATACCCCACAAGCTGGCAGGATATATGGCTCTGATACCACTGTAATGTCCCTCACCAAGTCTGAGCTAATTTTTTGGGTTAATTGCTTGTAAAGTGATTTAGAAATTTTGTCAAACACTTAGACAACAACTGTTCTGGTAGCTCTGTAGTGTTCCTTAGAAGATCTAGACTGATTTTAAGGTTGGAATACGAGACTTTGGTTCCCATCCTTTTGTCAAACACTTGTACTTCACTTCCCACAGACTGTTGGTTTACTTGGATATGGACTGTGAGAATGCTTTAGTACCTTCTTGGTTGAGGTATTTCATCAAACACTTGGTTTACACACTGCTGTAACTAACTGTTTGAGATAAATGGTTTGGCAAGGTACTGTTTGGATAGGTATGGGTTGGGTATTTCATCAAACACTTGTATATATTGTCATTTACTGCTGTAGATTTCCTGTATGTATCTTAAAAACCAGAACTGATTGTTGTCTGCTTATTTTGAAGTATTTTCTCAACAATATATATATGTATATCTTGTCAATGACATGTGCTCAGTAGGATACAAATTAATAAGCAAAACATCATATCATTCTTACCAAACCAGCATATATTTTTAACAACAGTAAACTCAGAAATTAAACTCAGATTTAAATATTTGGCACACCTGACAAAAGATCAAGGTGACAACTCCTTTCATGGAAATAGAGATGGTACAATAGAGTGCTGTAGCTCCTAACTGGAGATGGCATTCTCTGGAGTTAAACTGATATAGCTTTCAAATTGCCTCCTATTGACTGTAGAACCACTTCTCATGCCCAGAATGATTATGGACAGTCATAATATGAAGATAGAGAACAGGATGAATGCTCAGCAGAGACAAAATGACTCCTGTAGATGATCACTGAAGGTGAAGTCTGTTAACAGTGTTTTAGCATGAGCTTGGGCCCCACAAATTGTATTATATCTTCAGCAGTGGCAAGTCCTCTCTCCTTTGTATGCAGCAGCGTTTTTCTCACTTTTATAATCTCCTCCCACCAAAGTGAAATGACTTCCCTCCTGATTGTAGAAAACAGATCTGATAAATACGCTCTTTTAATGCATCAGCAGAGAGTGAGCATTGGTGCATTCTCTCTTTTAAGCTGGCAGCATACAAGGGAAGTGCGCCCTTGCTCTTACCCTTTCCACAGACCAATGATTTTCCCTTCTTAGGTTCTGCCCTCTTTCCCTTGACTCTGGATGCTGCGTCCTCCTCGAACACTCTTAACAATGGTCACCCACAGTAAAGAAAACAGATGTGCCCTCTATGACCTCTGAAACCTCTACCAATCCAACACAAACTCAGATCTGAAGATATTAGAACAACTTCAATCAACGGCAATAAAGACCATATGACAAATCTGGGTGATTTCTCCTTCCAATAGCTATGGTGGATTTGTCTCACCATTGAAACTATTCTCCTTCTCTTAGGGTTTTCGTCCCAAGAGAGACAAAGCTCAAGAGCTCTCAAATTTTCAAAAATGAAAATATCATGAATGAATGAAAAGTGAGACATTCTCCCTCTTTTATTCTCATCTTGTGACCCTTTTTGGCCATTTTTACCTTTTTTCCTTTTTTAATAATAAAGTGACTTTGTCAATAGTCACTTTATTAATTTATTACTCAATGTCACTTTATAAAGTCAATTTTTGTCTAATGTCATTGAATAATTAATTAATTCACTTTTTGTCTGTGTTGCATGGGTACCCATACCGGGGGGTCGGGTACACGTACCGGGTACTTGGGTACTTCAAAGGTATGTCCCCAGCCATACCCAAATCAGACCTCACGTACCCGAGACGTAATTCATGAAATTTGGGTACTTGCATGCATTTCGGTACGCCATACCCTGTGTTTGGGTACACCGGGGGTACGACCGGATCAGTTTTGTTCAAGTTTGGAACCCGCCGATCTTTGGGGGTCGATTTGCAATGTTTAAAATATTAAAACTTTAATAAATAGTTTAATAAACATTATTCAAACAAATACGAAGTGGGCCCTTACCTAACCCTGGGTCCCAAACCTTAAGTTCTAACATTTCATTGCTCAAGCGATGCCTCAACTCGAGAGTGATGTCTATCTAGAGAGATTGTTGACATAGGACCTTAGTGATGCTGATGACATTGATCTTGAGGATGCTGATGACATGGCTTGAGGAAGCCAAATCAACTATCTTGTTCATTGTTTACTGTTTTGAACTTTCTTTTTCATGTTTGGAAATGCCATTAGGCAAATTTTGAATGTAGTATGACAACACAGTTGGAACTCATGGAGTCATGGACATATGTTATTATTAATTATATAACTTCCAGTCTTCCACTTGATATCTACTACGAGTCTATGATTTATCAAATTTATTATTTTATGTTTCAAATTTTCAATGTGAATGTTCATATGAATCATTGAATTTAGAAATATGCATGTACGATCTGACTATGACATGTTTTATTTTTATAAATTTTAATATATATATATGTCTATAGTACCCCCGATGTACCCAAGTACCCTGTTTCAAAAAGTGGCATCCTCATACCAATACCCGTCCCCGTACCCACTTTTCCTGGCAACTTAGCTTTTCGTCCTTCCATCATTTAAAGCTCTTCATCCTGGTTCCAACGAGCTATTACACTAAGGCGTTCCCTCAAATAAAATGCCCCAAATAACACCTTTAGTGCCATTAATTAATTTATGCCCAATAATTCTCCCAAATTACGGGAATCGTCTGAATGCAACGGAACCACGAATGGACTGTGCGGAAATGATCATGATGATAAATAAGGGAAAATGGACTAGGCTGGAGCCCTATAAAACTCCTTCGAGCTCTCTGGTAACATAATCGCACTCCTCTGAATTGGCTAACAAAAGCCTGGAAGTGTCTCCAACCACAAACAAGGGAATCCAAAATCGGTGACATTACAAAATATCTCTTAACGTAATGCTTTGTTGAGACACATCCCTATTGTTTGTACTTTGGTGAAGGCTACAAAGTCATCCTAATCCCCATATCTTGACTCATTTAGTTGATTGAAAACCATTTCACTTGTCCAACCTTGGTCGAGTCATTCACCTCCACCCCAAAGAAAAACTAATTGTTGCAAATACTTAGATGTTATTATGGTTATGATATGTTTATAAATCATTTATCTCATGAATCTAGTAAAGATACTTATGGGGTATATAATCATGTTTACATGAGCTATGCTAATGATGACTCACACTTATGATCAATTGCATGTATCCATTACACTTTGACTTATAATACAACATCATTTCATAGTTTCAGAGCTTCAAAGACATCATCATATGTTCTTCAAAGGTATACAATGGTTCCAGTATTTGGTTAGAAAGTTTGACCAAATTTAACTTTTTCAACAGTTTGACTTGGTCAACAAGGTAGTTTGATTGGTTAATAGGACCAGGCAATAGGTCTAATACAAGTGCCACTTTCATTTGTCAAATACTTTGGCTTTGGAATCCTTTTGGATCTTTTTCTCCTTGCTTTATGCCATTTCTGGACTAATTTGGAGCAGAGTATTTGAGGCATTTCCAGGGCAATTTAAGCATGGATTTTGGTATGGATGATTTTCATAGACTATGAGGACTCATCATGAGCAATTTCCCTTCTTGATTCTCAAGGATTCATGTAATATGGATTAAGAGCATTTAATTAGAGCCTTTCTTAAGGTTCTGATTTAAAAAATGCCTAAGTGTGATTTGAGTGATTAATTAAGCTATAAAGGGATGTTCTTTTGATGATTTGGCATAGTGACTCATCTCCAAAAACTATGAGAAAGCTTCTTTGACTTTCAAGTGATTACTTGGCATTCTTTTGGGTCCACTAGAGAGGGTGAATTGACAAAGGAGGGTGCACTTCTAAAGGGGGCGATTTAGCTAGAGAAGAATACATTGTATGTGATCACTTTCTTCTCCACTACTTGGCATTGACATGGTCTACCTTAGCAAAGTGGTCCACTTATGTTTTCTCATCAAATTGAAGTGGTCCAAGCAAGTGATATACCCCACTAAGGAAGGTGACTTGGCATCTTCTAGAAGGCATCTTTGTATTTACTATTTATTGCAATCTCATTCGTTGATCTATTTTCTTGAGATCGTCATTCCACTAACGTAATAACTCATTGACACTTCCAAATTAACAAATCATTGCCTTATAAAAGGAGTATTAATCTCATTTGGAAAGGATCAAAAGTCTGGGGACATTGAATAGAGAAACTCTTTCGCTGAAAACTCGTGTGTAATGCTTTTTCATGTGATTGGGATATTGTGAATCTATTACTTCTTGGTGATGTTGGTGAACTATTATAGCTGAGGTAACATTGCCATTATTTTATGCAAGTAAGAATCTTAGATTGTTAGTAGCTTTTAGGATTTAATAGAATATTTATCTTGAAAGAATAGAATTGCTTGTCTTTCATTCCAATATATTAAATATTGCATTCTTGCATGCAAAACTCAATTTGATCTAATTAAAAAACTAACTATTTGGATTGTGATCTTACTTGTGCTTGGTGTTTTAATTAGATAAGATTGAAGGAAGACAAATGTGAGAAAATTTTCAGTTATTATTTGCTGAAGATTGGGCACCTCCTCTTCAAATTTCGGTTTACTAATGTTGTTGTTATGAAATGCATGACTCCACAACCCTTCACTATCTTATAAAGGCACTTGGTCTCTTGAAATCCTTCTTTCCTCCATCTACTATTTCACTCTTTTTTGTTGCCACGCTTCACCATATATTTGGCCGAAAGACATTTATTTCTCTTGAGGATATTTGCCCCCCTCTTCTTGCTATCATTTCCAGCTCATAAATTCCATATTAAGAAAGAGAATCACATATTAATTAACTCAAGAACAACCATTGAAGATCTGAAATCAATTATTATAAGTTGATGGTTACAAATTATTGTCTTTTGGTTTATTTGATCCTATCCAGGATGGTAGAGGCATTGGACAACTAAAGAGGTGAACCAAGAGATGCCATGATTCCCAAGGTAAATGGTTGTCACGCTAACCGAGGCACTCTTCACTTTAGATCTAGCCTAAGCAAGGCCAAAGGGGAGACCCTAGCTAACCAATGAAGGCTAGCGAACCTACTCAAGGCCTCCTAGGGAAATGTGAAAGTGAAAAGAGAGAGATCAAGAGTGACTAGATCTAGATCTAGGGAAGATAAGTGGAAAAATGGAGTTAGGGCTTGGTTGAGGAGGCTTATTCAAGGGACAAATGCTCAACGATGCATAAAATATACCACTTATGAGTTTAATTGAGTAGATCTAGATAGATCTAATGCCAATCAAAAGAACCCAAGTGGGGCCACCCTTAAATTATGGAAAATGAGTGAAATGGGGCCCACAAGGAAAAATCAAGAGAGGAATGGCACTAGAAGGGTGGCTAAATTATAGATCTAATGATTTGATGAGGAACAAGCAACACCCAGGTGATAGATCTGGAAAAATCCCACCTACCCACAAGTGCGACCACCCTTGGAGAGGCCCAATGCCTTAGATCTAGGGGTAAATGGAGTTAGATTCCAACCAAATTTAGTCGCCATGGTTTATTAATTATTTGTGAGGTGAGTTTTAATTATTAAGCCCAAGTTATCGCCAGATCTAAAAAAACCTAGGGTTTTAAGATGTGAGGGTTTGAAGTGACTGTTGCCTGCCAAATGTGCACACCAACAGCATAAATCTTTCAAAAGTTGTTTCCCAAGTGGGAAAGGTGTGGCCTTGGGGGCAAGCAAAGAGTCGGTGCTGTCACCTGATCTCGACTCCTCCGTTTAAGAAAACTCCTAACAAAGCCAAAGGGGTAGACCCTACAAAGAGTTTCTAAGGGTCTTGTGTTTTCAGTCTTTTTGAAATGTGTGATTCGGATGGGTATTGTTTAGGAGTTTTCTCAAGATTTACAATAACAAATTATAGATTCCAAAGATATATTTGCAAAATGGTAAGAGACACAAACACTTGGTAAATTAACAATTCAAATATGAAGCATCCACAGCATAATATGATTTAACAAGGAAAGCAACTAGGAGCTGCTAACTCAAGAGCTATGCCCTCCCCAAGTGGTCAAGTCACCTGCAATTCGTTTTTGGCCAAAGAGTGATGGAGAAACCACAAAATAACTTAGCAATGTACCAACAATAAGCTAAAAATCAACACCATAAGCATTCACCACCATATCACAAGCAAATTTGGAAGAATTGTCTCTCTATTGCTCAATCTCAAGTCTGAAAAATGCCAAGAAGAAGTAACAATGGGAGAGCTTCTCTCTTAAGTAGAGAATGCCCCCATCCCAAACCTAATTCCCTCCAAAAATGGATGGATGGAATGCAATCTCCAACAGCCAAATCAAATGGTGGAGGAGAGCCCATGAGGGGGTGCGAATTGCCCTCCCTAGTGCACATGTGGAGTGAGGGGCCCTTCGTGGGGCATGTGGAGTGAGGGGCCCTTCGTGGGGCCCATACAACAAATAAAACCAAGGTTAGGGGGTGTCTATATGGTGTTTTATCCCCCTAACTCATACAACCAAGGTCCCACAATAATAATTTTACAAAACAAGAAATTTCACTAAGTGGAAAAACGCCCCCATGGGCAAATTCGACCCACATGGTGAGCTGGTCTAATGGAGGGACCTGTTATCACACCATAGTAGCAAGGCTACTATTCTTGCTTAGCAGATATCTGCACATTCCAGAGCTTGGCTATGATGACTTTATATTTTTGAGATCACTCATGATCAGAGCAGTGTATTATTCAGACTTATGTTAGACCTTGTGTCAAGGCTGAGCCTTGAGAGTTCAACTTTGATGACCGATGTGACCCTTTATTCCATACAGTTTCAGTTCAGTGCCTAGAGATGTTATTGCAGCAGTGTTTCAGATGATATATGATGATTATTCTTATGATGATGTTGTATGACCTATGGATTTCTGATCATTGACTGTGGATTATTATCTTTTTGCTTTAGTCATGTTCACAGCATTAGCTTGGTATATAATTCGTGATGTGGCAAACTTTGTAAACTTAAAATGGACTATCTTGATGATGAATTATAAAATGGACATTTTACTTGCACATTTAGGTTGTTTGACAAAACTCACTGGTTTACTACCTTGCATAGATATGGTCTTTCTTGACACCATTGGTCTGCAAACTTAGGCTCCACTTTCACTTGACTCCATCCATCCATGACTTTCCTATTTGGCGTTAACCCTTGACTTGTCTTACTTGACTTTCTGATATTGAGGACATCCTTTTTTTACTACCTCTGTGTTTGGACCGCATCCCTGTTTGTTTGGTGTCTCGGCTCTAAGTTGGTGACAGAACTTGCCTTTGGTAAGTTGGATTGTAGGCCTAAATCATTCTGGTCGGTTGTCCCAATGTTTGGCACTGGCACGAACTCCCCCTAGTCACTTGAGATGTTGTTGGCTAAAACTAAAAGCTCATGTACTACTTATGGAAACTTATGTAAATTTGCCCATGGAAACTAAAAAAGGGAAGAGCGAGCGATAAACTACTAAAAATACTCCTCGAAGAGTATAAGAAAGGTCCAAAAAGCAATGGTTCTTAAATTCTATATCTAAACAATTGCTGACCTTATATATATGTATAGACATGCCCTGGATGCAAGCTGCAATTAGTTGTGCTTATTAGCACACCTGAGATCCAAAGGGTTATGTAGGCCAAAAAGGCCATGAAATGAAATCAATGGATCCTAATGAAACTGGATCATCTTTTATAAAAGTAGACATGATGCCTAAGTTGAATAAGCACTCTCTAAACAACTTACCCATATGTGAGACACAACCATTCCCCGTGTTTATTTTGTCCAGCACAGAGTTTGTAGCTTCCCCTTTCTCCCAGTCCAAAGTGTCTTTTAGTTGAGCTTAGACAAGTCACCCCCTTTTCCCAACCTTGTTCCTAGCCTTCATCCTTAGCTAGCAGTTAGACCATGTCCAATGGGTGAGTTTATCATTTAAGCTATTGTGCAAGTAAATATAAATAACAACGGAATGAACAAATATAATTAATGCCACTAAATGATGTTATGCTTTAAGTTAAGCTGTGAGTATGATTAGAGCAACATGTCGTAGTCTATTGATATGATTTATCCTTGGTTATATATTGACCTAGTCAAACCTAGTTTGACTATGGTCATATCTTGGGATCCGTGATGATGTGGGCCATGTATGCTTATGGATGATGATTAATGGTCCCACATACTCTTGATGATGATGCTATATGATGGACATATGTTTCAGATGATGATTGATGCAGTTCAACACGTTTTATTATTACTTCAGATCATCAAATTATGCACTGTCCATATATGGTGGACCCTACAGCTAGCCCATCAGGGCAACCCATGGTGTATGAGTACACATTCTTAGTAGAATTGGGTCTTCTGGATACAATGAGACACTTATCATTCAATTTCGGGCACTCCTGACAGTGATAGATACAGTTTTACACTTGTTGACCAGATTTGGGGTTGATTTCCCAGCCTGAGCAGCAGGGGCCATGAGAGGCCAGTTCACCTAGGGCGCTGTATGAGGAGGGGGTGGTCCAACCACTTGATATTACCATTTACCCCCCCTTCTGGAGAGCCTGGTGGGCTTCGTTTGACAGTGTAGGTGCCCTAGGAGGCAGTTTCAGCACTTTCACAATTACCGAGGCAGGTCAGAAATGGAATAAAAGGGTCACTGAGGAATTCGATTTGGGTAATTGAGGAAAGGATTTGGCACTTGGTTTTCACAAAGGTCTTCCAGGGTGAACCCCCTATCTTCCAGCCAGTTTTCATCAGTCAAGGGGATCCACAGAGGCCATAGGAGGCCATTTACTGCATGTCTCTCACAGATTTTGAGGACAGTTTTGATCATTTGTATTTATTTTGGACATTATATTATTTTATTGTGCCATGGGGATGAGCTAGCAAGGATTAATGCCTCCTAGCCCCACCATGAGCTCCATGTGTCATGTCCTAGTCATATGAGGTGGGCCCATGTACTTTTTCCCCCTCTAGAGGATGATGTCACCCTCCATGAGTACTTTTAGCTATGACGTCATCACTATTTTGAGTGATCCATGTGTTATGTTGTTATGATTCATCTTAGCCATTGATTATGTATTGAGATCTTTTAATCTCAACCACTCATTTCAAAAAGTGGTTTTGAGATCTAGAGTTTTGGTCTTTATTATCCTATATAAGGAGGAGACCCCCTCATTGTAAAATCATCTAGAGAATTTGGCTCTTAGCTCTTGGAAAAAAATTTCTATCTTTTGGAGTACATGCTTAGATCTTGGAGTGGATGTTGGTTGCTTTGATTGTAAATGCTTTTGTCCATTGCACTGGAGGATCTCTTGTAGCTATCTTGCATATTTTACCATACTTTTTACAGGTTGAGGAGGCGTTTTTGGACAAGTGCAAATTGCTGGGGGGGCCTACCTTTCAAGCTTCGAGGAGGACGTTTTGGTTAAACAGGGAGTGGTTTTGTCTTTGTACCAACTATTCTTTGCTTATCTCTTTCTTGCTTGTATCTACCTTCAACATGTTAAACTGATTGAGGCTTTGCTCCTTGGTTTTGACAGGTTAGAGGGGCACACAGGTGGCTTGGAGAAAATCGATTTGGCACGAGGGCTTCAAAATTCTTCATTTCATCTTTGGCAAAAGTAATCCTCATCTCAACTAGCATTCATCTCTTCATCCAGGTATGCTCCAAAGGTATGGACTTCTTCTTCCTTGGCTTATCCATGAATTCTAGATCATAAAATCCTCATTTTTCACTTTTTCTTAGATCTACTTGGATCTAGCTTGGCTTTGGGTAAGATACTGAAAACCCACCTCTATAGCATCCACGGGAATTCGTATCTATAGTTTGGTGTGGATTGGCCTCCATTTGACACACTTTCCAAGGCACTTTAGCCTCTTTGAGGGAGGTCGCACTCCTTGAGGGAAGCTATTGGGGCTATTTCCAAGAGATGGGTAGGTGAGATCCCACTTGATTCATGATCCTCATACTTGATAACCTACCCCTAGTGCTTCACTTCATTGATTTTTGCCTTGTGGGCCCCATTCCTCATTTGAGGGTTGTGCCCCACTTGGGTCAATTTGGTGATGCATGTTCAATCTCAGATCTATGGAGATCTAGCCATTGGATCCTCTTGATTTTCAAGATCCACATTGATAATTGCATAAACTACCCGGATCTAAACTTTGGTGGCTTTTGGACTTGATTTGACACACTTTTCCATGCATTTAGCCCTCCTTGGGCAAAGTTGCACTTCTTGGGGGTTTGAGTTGAACCACTTTGAGAAACTAGGTTTTTGAGATCCCACTTGTTTTGGAAAGAGCACACCTTGAAACCTACATCTAGTGTATCACTTTGTGAAGTTCTTCCTTGGGGGTATCATTCCTCATTTTGGGGATTGTTGTCCACTTGGGTCACTTAGTGAAACATTAGATCTAGTAAGATCTAACCATCACACCCACTTGATCTTGAAGAGTCTCTTTGGTTTGCACCTTAGGTGTCCCGATCTACATTTTGATACCCTTTTGACTCCATTTGCCCATCCATTTCAAGGCAGTAGTCCACCTAAGGCAAATCGCACTTCTTGGGATTTGTGTCAATTTCTAGATCCCATATGTGGGTATCTCTAATTTCATCTTAGATCCATAGATCTATCCTTTGCATACCCCTTGGTACCATTTGCATCCTTAACTTCACCTTGTGGGCCCCCTTTGAACCATCTCCATATCCCAAGGCAGTGGGCCCCACTTGTGTATTTCATGGTACTAGATCTTGTTATTTGATCTCATCTTGTGGCCTAAATCATTCAATGGTTGAAACATAAGTCATCCCTTACAGCCTCTTTCAACCATACTTAAACTTCTAGGTCCACCTATCCTTGCATTGGTTTCCGTAACTCATCTTTCACACTTCCCTAGAAACCTTTGTTTGGGTCCAATCTCCTTTGATTGGCTATAGGGTCTCCCCCTTGGTCTTGTTTCATCTTGATCTAAAGTGAAGAGTGCCTCGGTTGACATGACTCCCAACTTGCAATGGGAACCATGGCATCTCTTGGGTCACCTCTTTAGTTGTCCATCTCCTCTACCATCCCGGATGGCATACCATTAGGGACAACTACAAGTTGTGTGATAACAGGACCCACAATATATAATAGATGTCCAAATATTACCAACATTACCTTAGAAGACCCCCTTGTATTAGCCAGCCTTTGATTTTTGCCATTTGCCATAGTTGCCTATGCCATATTTTGATTTTCCATTTAATTAATTGCTGGTTTTTATTGTTGAAGGTGTAAATTGGGATTTTGACCCACTTATAGTGCCCGGATTGTCGAACCATCTGCTGCACTGCGATCGTGGACCCCAAAAATAGTAGACATGGTCACTTGAATGACCACAGTCCATCACTTAGGCACTGTTTGCCCAAAATCCATGATTCTTAATTAAAACAGGTCAATAATGACCCATAATAATTAAAAATCTCATCGCTGCCTCAACTTTTTTGAATTCTGAGGCTTGGAGGCTCATATGGGACCCCAAGAGATAACAAATGACCAAAATCGAAATCTTGATCGCAATATTTTTTTGTGCCCATTTTTGGCCTAGTCAACCTGGTTTGACCAAGTCAAATATGGTCAAAATGGAGTTGGCTGAATACATGTATGCAATAGGAAGCGAAAAGGCTTCCTTATACATGTTAGTACATTACTAAACAATACGATGCCAACATGGTGATCAAAAATACATAATATCTCAAAAATACGAGGCCCAGGTGACGTGGGCCCACCACTTCCAAAAGACTCAAACTGCTATGCACAACCTATAGACTTGACCACTTAGCTGACTTCGGGTGAGGTGGAAAAACCGGGTGAAGGATGAGGGAAAACAAGGACCAAGATCGTGTGACCCTTTGGATAAATCGGGAAAGCGGGGCCCACTGAGATAAGCATACCATGATAATACACATGGAAGGGCAGTGCCTCACAAATGGGTATAGTGCAGGGAAACCGCCACTGGTCATCTAACAAATACCTCACAACTCACATCCGTGCCTTAAGAAGACTCCGTGAGGATCTTTTCTAGAGCCGCCAAACTGGGTGTCCAGCAAACCGTAACTTGAGACTCTAGTGGACAATCTTGAGCTTGTCCCTTGCTCCCTCTCACCTCCTTGCCCCGCAGGACTAGGTGAGGAAATAACCAATACAATGCTGATATATATGGTTGACCTGTGTCCATGTGTGTTCAAAAACACATTGTATGGACTTTTACATTGACTTTCATACTTAGCCTTTTTGGCTAGATTTTACATTTACATAGTCTTTTGGCTTCTTTTACATTTCTTCGTTTCATTACATTTCAAGGCCCTTTTGGGCTACTTGCTTCGACGACCAATGGGGAACACCCGGTGAGGCTACACAATCCTATACTCCATTGCAACATCGGGGCAACCGATAGGAGCAAATCCCAGGTTTGAGAGTGCATCTCACACACTAAGAGCCGAGGCACAAAAGACAAGGAATCATGGCATACTCAGAGGTCAATGGGGAAGGGGATCCTCAAGGTCACAAATCAAAGTCCAAGTCGAGAAAGACCAACATGAATGAGTCGGATGGGTGGAGAAAGTGAAAGTGGATCCAAAGTCGGTTGCCAAGGGGGACTAAGTGACCAAGTCTATACCAATAGTGGGGATATGATCCAGTGTGCATAGACAGGAGCCTACTGGAAGGGGTGGACTGACATCACCAAGGGCCACACACATCATAATGAAAACTAGATCACCACATCAATATCATATGTAAAGTCAGTGTACTATCATATATAAACAAGTCTAATCAACAACATGAGCAATAGAACATCAAATGCTATACGTGCCACACCATATACCTGCTGCTGAAGCTGACTCTGAAACTGGATCTCTACTGAATCCGGGAAATAAGTGGCCAACCAACAATACTCTGTACTCTCAATACAAAATATGGCTAGGCAACTATCTCAATGGGCTTATGCAAAGCTTGGCAAGGAAGGGTGTCCCTGTAGGCAATGATGTCTACATGTCTGGACTCATGAATAAACCATCTGTCCCCATTGATATCTCTGCTCGAGGCAATATGAACAAAAATGCATGCCCCCTCTGAAGGCATCCGATCACTGATCTGGAAAAAACAAATGTAGTATGGTCCCTAACCACACAATCTGCAGCATGGTAGCTCCAGCTAACATGGATGTGATAACATCTGGCTCCAGCTGGGACAAGTGCTCTAAGGGAGAGAGTGCTTGAGAACCACAGAATCTCTGGTCCGTAGGACCCCTCTCATCATCATCAAAGCGCATGCATGTACATGTTGTCTACATCACCATCATCTATGTACCTATCCCTGTAAAATGCAGACGCTATACCAATCTCTACAAACTGCTCATAAGGACATACAATATATATATATATATATAATCCAGCAAAAAGAAATAAAATGACAATGCTGAAAGGAAAATATATCAATAATGAAATGTACTCTACAACATTTTAAAATTATTAGGCCGACACATGAGGTTTAAGAAAGGTGAAAAACAATTGAAAGGAAACTATGGTACAAAAGCAAACTAGAAAAAGGGAAAATGGTGTCAAAAAGTGAGAAAAGACAAATAAAATAAAACAGAAAGGGCACCCAGTCGTCAAACAAAGGTGGTGCAGTCAAAGGCGAAGGACAACCGGCTGCTGCTCTCGAGAGCTTATTAGCCGCAAAAAGGAGAGCCACTGGCTCAGGTCACTCGTCATTCATAGGTGGGAAGTATGGCTTCAAAAACCTCCCATTTACAGGTAATTCCAATTCTTCACCGTCCAGTGTTTCTAAATGCACCGATCCCTTTCTAGCTATCCTAGCCACTACGTATGGGCCCTTCCACAGTCTATCTAACTTACCGTGCTTCCTAGGCTTTTCTTTGTGTTTGTCCCATAACAGGACCACATCACCACCCTTGAAGTGTTCGTTTCGGGTACCTTGATCAAAGGTCCCTTTTGCTCTTTCTTGCTCTATGACCATCCTGTTGAAAGCATCTCTTCTCTTTTCATCCAATTCGACCAGTTTGTCGATCCTTGCTTGGATAGCTTCTTGGTCAGATCCACAGTGGTGTAGCAACTCGTATACAGGGATCTATAAATTAATAGGGAGCCTGCAGTCCTGACCATAGACTAATTCGAAAGGGGATTTTCTAGTTATCCGTTTTACCGTGGTCCTATCGGCCCATACCGCATACTTCAACTTATTATCCCAGCTACGTTTCTTGTCCCCTACCATCCTTTTGAGGAGTCTGATGAGGTTCTTGTTACTTGATTCCGCCAACCCGTTTCCTTGGGGGTAATAGTTGGAGGAGTGGGATAACACTATGCCATGATTGAGGCAGAAAATTGACATTTCCATTTTGCTAAATGCCTTAGCATTGTCCTTAGTGAGTTTGAGAGGACATCCGTACCTTGCAACAATATTCTCTTCTAGGAACTTTACCACGACGTCAGCCGTGGCCTTCTTCGTAGGGATGGCTTCAACCCAGCGGGTGAAATAGTCAATGCAGGTGAGGATATACTTGTAACCATTACTGGAATTTACATCAAATGGACCCACAAAGTCCATTCCCCACTGCTGAAAGGGGACCTCTACTATTACCGAGTTCAAAGTTAAGGCAGCTAATCTCGGTTTCCCAGTGAAGAACTGACATTCCTGGCACGTCTTTACGTAGTTGTGGACATCTCCGAACAACGTGGGGCAGTAGTAACCTGCCCTCATGATCTTGGCTGCAGTCGCTCTAGGGGCATAATGGCCACCACATAGCCCGGAATGCATTTCTCTAATGATTACCTGTGATTCAGCAGGTTTAACACATCTCAGGATAATTCCATCTGGGTTTCTCCACCCTAGACCGTCCTCAGTTAGAACGAATTTTGAGGCCTTCAACCTAAGAGCCCTCCTTTGGTGATCCACCAGGTGATCAGGGCAAGTTAGGTACTTTAAGTAGAAAATTACATCCTTATACCATTTGTGCTCTTCCAGCTCATTAATGATCATACCACCATCCCTGCTATCGCTTACCTAATTAACCTGGGCCCCATTCTCTTTCTCGGTTAAAAGTTGGGCTAATCCTTGTCCTTTCACAATCTTGATTGGCTTGATTTCCAAGTCGTACTCTTGGATCCTAGAGATCCAGTTTCCCCTTGCACCGATTCCATCTGTCTGAGACAAAACATCTTTCACGGCTTGGTAGGGCACATAATCTTTAATTTTGGAAAAGCCCACATAAGTTCGAAAATGTTTTATAGCCTTGACCAAAGCGTAGTCTTGTTTCTCAGTGGTAGTGTAGTTGAGTTCCGCATCCCTAAGGTTTTTGCTCATGAAGGCAATGGGTTGTTCATGATTATCCTCGTTCTTTTGCAATAGGACCCCCGCAATAGTGTCCTCAGAGGCGTACGAATAGATCAGGAAATCCTTGTTGTAGTCAGGGCAGACTAGGACAGGGGAAGAAGATATGGCCTTCTTTAATTTATTGAACGATATTTCACACTTCTTGTCCCACACGAACTTGGCATCCTTCTTCAATAGGGCGTTTAAGGGATTTGCCAACTCGGCGAGGTTAGGGATGAATCTTCTTACAAAGTTATTCTTCCCAAAGAAGGACCTGAGCGAGGTGACGTTGTGAGGAGGTGGGATATCTTTGATGGCACAGATTCTCTCTGGGTCAATCCTAATCTCTTCCTTGGACACGATGTGTCCTAATAACTTTCCCTCATCAATCCCGAAGTTTGACTTTCTTGGGTTAAGGGATATCCCAAACTTTCTACACCTGTCGAAAACTTTTCTCAAATGGTCCACATGATCGACCCTTTCTTTGGAGAAGACAGTCAAGTCATCCTGGTGGTGATGATCTTCCCAATTAGGTCACTGAAAGCTTGGTCCATATCCCTCTGGAAAGTGGATCCAGCATTTAGTAATCCAAAAGGCATGCGGATGTACTCACAGGTTCCCCATGGGGTGGTGAACGTAGTTTTCCCCCTATCTTCCTTCTTGATCTGGACCTGATTGTACCTCGAGAAACCATCTAGCATGGACAACATCCCTGCCCCGGTGACACTTTGTAACAGGTTTTCCATGTTGGGCAGAGGGTAGTTATCCTTGAGGCAGGCCTGATTCAGATTCCTGAAATCAATGCAAATCCTGATTTCACCATTTTTCTTCCTCACTATCACAGGGTTGGACACCCAAGTGGTGTGCCTTACAGGTCTAATGATTCTAGCTGCCAGCATTTTCTCAATTTCCTTCTTGATCAAAGGGGCTAGTTTCGGGTTGACATTTCTTAACTTTTGCCTGTATGGTTTGGTCCCCTCTACTAGTGGGATAGTATGTTCGGTGACCGATTTATCGTAAGTTTTTAAATCATCATATGTCCAGGCGAAAACGTCTTTGTACTTGCAAATTAGCTCTATGATTCTCCTGCGTACCTCCTTGGATGCATTCTTCCCAATCCTTATCATCTTGGGGGAAACTGAAGAGCCTATATTCACTTCAATCACTTCATCGACAGGCTGAGCTCTCCCACCCCTATACTCGTCATGTCTGTTGAAATTCTTTTCGAGTGGCAGGGACAGATCCAATAGGTTGGCGCCACATAGTGATTGTCCCGAGGACTGGTCCTCCAAGCTGATCATCGGATCAAGGGCATTTTCTACTCCTTGCAGAAAACGCACTATCTAGGCATCATCCTGGAAAACCTGCCAGTAGTCTTGGTTATCGGGCACAGAAGGCCTAAACAGGACCTCGACTTTGCACTTTTGCTCACTCAAGGCATCCGAGACTTCAAAGGTACTGGCAGCCACAGCTAGTGCGTCTGCCAACGAATTATCTTCCCTAGGGACAACCTTAATTGAGAAAGCGTCGAATAACTCAATGGTGTCCCACACGGCGTTTCTGTAGGTGCGCAATCTATCATTCTTGGCAGCAAACTGGTTTCTAACTTGAGAGACTATGAGATCATAATCACCCACAACACTTAAGCACTTAATGTTGCGGTCCCTGGCAATTTCGAGTCCGAGGAGAAGGGCCTCATATTCCGCCACATTATTAGTGCAATCAAACTCTAAGCGGAATGAGTATATGGTTTCTTCACCGGTGGGTGAAGTTATGACCACCCCAGCGCCCGCACCATGGCTAGAGCGAGCCCCATCGAAATGCATCTTCCAGATCTCACTAGGCAAGAAAGGGTGTTGCCTAATGTCTTCCCAATAATTTGCTAACACCATGAAGTTTCCGACCTCATCCATGGGGCATATCGCTTCTTCATAAAGGTAATCAAGGTCTCCACATGTTCTTTCATTGGAGGCTCATTAAGTAAGGTAATGACTTTGCCTGCCCCCCTCGGGATGGTTACATACGTGAGATCCATTTGAATGTGTCAACCCAACTTAGCAGCCCATTCTCTAGATAGGAGCATGCCCCAGACATCTGGGACATCAAGGACGAGAACATCCATGGACATCCCAATGTCAGGGCATGCAGCTAATTTCATATGGAGGCTTTCAATAACTCCCACTGCTTCTACCGGACGAGATTCCATCCCACACACATTCCTAAAAGGCCTGGACGGGGTCAGCTCGAGTTGTTCCATGACTCGCAGCGACATGATGTTGACCTCATCCCCTGAATCAAGCATGCAATTGTGGAGTATAAGTTGATTTACCTCGAGGGAAACGTAAAATGGCGGGCACCCCTCAGAGTTACCGGATACACTATTGATGTTTATTGGAGGGTCAAGTGCAATCTCGATTGGTTTCTCGGGAGGGGTTCCTTTTGGTTGTATCCCCCAGAAGGTACGGGCTCTATCATGCATTTCAGGAATCTTCAAAATTTCACTTAGGGGTATGGTCGTGCTGAGTTTGGCCAGAAAGTTTCCTATGCCGTATTGAAAGGCATGTTGTTTCACCTTGATGGTCGGAGCGGACTTAAAGCCGAGGAGTTCCATGATCTGGGATTTAATGGCCGGGACTTTGATTAACTCCTTAAAAGAGACTTGAATCAAAGAGTTGGATAGTTTGCTTGAAACGTTTACCTCAATGGGATTCGGACTATGGGACTCCTTACTAGAGGTCCTCTCGGGACACTTGACATCCCTCTTCCACCTATTAGCTTGCGAAGGAGTGGCTTTTACTTCCGGTTTTGGTTTAGGTGTATCTTTAGGTACACACGTTTCTTTTGTTTGAGGATCGTTCCTCCCTCTAGTCATAATCCTGGGGTTTGGTTTCGGTATTATTTGCCCCTTTGGGCTAGGTTTATCCATTCCTTGGGATCTCTTAGGACTAGGACTAGGCTGAAGTTTGTTCCCTTTTCGGCTTTCGGGATTAACTTTGGTATGACCAAGGTCAGTTGGGCCACTTCTTTTCTTAGCCGATTGGCCTGACCAACTCAACTAAGTGAGATAACACTTTCATGGTCATCCTGCACGCTATTGTATCCTTTTCGGGAGCAGGCATACTCACATGCGTAGGGGAGAGTTCTCAAAATATTCGTCTGATGTAAGTGATAGGTGTACTATGCAATGTGTCAGAACGATCAAGGCTACGAAGGTTGTATGGATGGGTTCGTCCTCCAGTGGAGCCGCGAGGTGGAGTTGCTAGGTGAACTTGGTAACCTTGTTCACCGAAGGTGGAATGTCGTAGGGGAAGTGGTGAATGAGACAAAATGGTGTTGGCTGCTGAAATTATGCAAGCAGAAATCAGCCAACAGAGTTTTAAGTTCAAATGTAATGATAAATGAAAAACAAGCAAAAATACTCAAAACTCAAGCAAAACACGAGTAGGCCTCTACCTCCCCGGCAACGGCGCCAAAAATGTTATCACACAAACTCTAGCTGCTAATATAAGGTGTCCAAACAAGGATGGTAGAGGGTGAGCAGCTAGGAAGTTGTAACCAGCAATGGCCAAGTCCTCCGCTCAAGGAACGGAAGTCACACCGAACAAGGCTATTGTCACTTCAGACGAGGCACGTAGCCAAGTCAGAGGGGAGACCCCACTCAACCGATGATGGTTGAGAGACAAAAATACACCCAAATCTCAAAAAGATAAAGAGATAGAAACAAGAGATGAGTGCTCATGAGATCCTAAGGTCGATTTTAGCCACCGGTTGGACACAAGGGTGAAGTAAGCATGTAAATGAACAGTGACCAGCGATCAATCTTGATGAATAAAATAGATTAGGCAATTGATTAAGTGACTGAAAATCAAATAAGGATGTAAACGAGCTAGAAGTGAAGGAGTGGAGTGATTCTGCCCAAGGAAGAGAGTTAAGCAGTGAAATAATGGACCTAGGGCAGCAATAAAATAGTGTTTAAAAGCTCTTCTAGCAATCGGTAGCTTGATTTCTTAAGGTAAAATGACGATTTAAAACCAAATCTAAACTACCTAGAACCCCAAAATGACCCAATCAAGCTGAAAGAGAAACCAGGTGGACCAGTGCTAAATCTATGGGTAAATGGAGTCGAAAAGCAACGTAACATTGGATTTAGGCGTTTAAGAACAAATAAAAAGCGGGTTTGGAAAGAAAATTAAGTTTTAACGGTATAATTTTTAGTTTTTAATATTTGGGGTTTATTTAGTGGTTTTACAGCTTAACATTTGCAAATGAAATTGAAATGGAAGAGACAAGCAAGGACTGTACCCGGATAATGAAGATGAAGGCGTTGTGGAATTGAAGACAAACCCTGGAGACCAAGTGCTAAGCAACCATGTGTTTTCCCTTAGCGTTTTTTGATGTAGTCAGTTGACCAATGCGCCCTTGTACCTGCCACATAGAGAATGAATCAGCAACTATAGCAAATAATCAAGGAAATCAACAAATGAAAGACTAATAGTGAAGGAAAGCAAGATACAATAGTAAATTTCACTTCCCTTGTTAAAATCCCGAAGAGAGAAGCAACTAGGAGCTGCTAACTCAAGAGTTGTGCCCTCCCCAAGTGGTCAAGTCAACTACAATTCGTTTTTGGCCAAAGAGTGATGGAGAAACCACAAAATAACTTAGCAATGCACCAGCAATAAGTTAACAATCAACACCATAATCATTCACCACCATATCACAAGCAAATTTGGAAGAATTGTCTCTCTATTGCTAAATCTCAACTCTGAAAAATGCCAAGAAGAAGTAACAATGGGAGAGCATCTCTCTTAAGTAGAGAATGCCCCCATCCCAAACCTAATTCCCTCCAAAATTGGATGGCTGGGATGCAATCCCCAACAGCCAAATCGAATGGTGGAGGAGAGCCCATGAGAGGTGAGAATTGCCCTCTCTAGCGCACGTGTGGAGTGAGGGGCCCTTCGTGGGACCCATACAACAAATAAAACCAAGGTTAGGGAGTGTCTATATGGTGTTTTTATCCCCCTAACTCATACAACCAAGGTCCCACAATAATAATTTTACAAAACAAGAAATTTCACGAAGTGGAAAAATGCCCCCATGGGCAAATTCGACCCCCATGGTGAGCTAGCCCAATGGAGGGACCCACAATACATAATAGATGTCCAAATATTACCAACATTACCTTAGAAGACCCACTTGTATTAGGCAACCTTTGATTTTTGCCATTTTCCATAGTTGCCTTTGCCATATTTTGATTTTCCATTTAATTAATTGTTGGTTTTTATTGCTGAAGGTGTAAATGGGGCTTTTGACCCACTTATAGTGCCCGGATTGTTGAACCGTCTACTACAATGCGATCGTGGACCCCAAAAATAGTATACATGGTCACTTGAACGACCACGATCCATCACTTAAGCACTATTTGCCCAAAATCCATGATTTTTAATTAAAACAGGTCAATAATAACCCATAATAATTAAAAATCTCAACGCTACCTCAACTTTTTTGAACTTTGATGCTTGGAGGCTCAGATGGGGCCCCAAGAGATAACAAATGACCAAAATCAAAATCTTGATCACAATATTTTTTTGGGCCCATTTTTGGCCTAATCAACCTGGTTTGACCAAGTCAAATCTAGTCAAAATGGAGCTGGCTGAATACCTATATGCAATATGAAGCGAAAAAGGCTTCCTTATACATGTTAGTACATTACTAAACAATACGATGCCAACATGGTGATCAAAAATAAATAATATCTCAAAAATACGAGGCCCCAGGTGAGGTGGGCCCACCACCTCCAAAAGACTCAAACTGCTATGCACAACCTATAGACTTGACCACTTAGCTGACTTCGGGTGAGGTGGAAAAACAGGGTGAAGGATGAGGGAAAACAAGGACCAAGATCGTGTGACCCTTTGGATAAATCGGGAAAGCGGGGCCCACTGAGATAAGCATACCATGATGATACACATGGAAGGGCGGTGCCTCACAAATGGGTATAGTGCGGGGAAACCGCCACTGGTCATCTAACAAATACCTCACAACTCACATCCGTGCCTTAAGAAGACTCCGTGAGGATCTTTTCTAGAGCCGCCAAACTGGGTGTCCGGCAAACCGTAACTTGAGAGTCTAGGGGACAATCTTGAGCTTGTCCCTTGCTCCCTCTCACCTCCTTGCCCCGCGGGACTAGGTGAGGAAATAACCAATACAATGCTGATATATAAGGCTGACCTGTGTCCATGTGTGTTCAAAAACACATTGCATGGACTTTTACATTGACTTTCATACTTAGCCTTTTTGGCTAGATTTTACATTTACATAGCCTTTTGGCTTCTTTTACATTTCTTCATTTCATTACATTTCAAGGCCCTTTTGGGCTACATACATATCTCAATAGATATAATCAAGGTGCTCATAATACAAAGTAATGGGGGTAAGTGCACATGCTTCGACGACCAATGGGGAACACCTGGTGAGGCTACACAATCCTATACTGCATTGCAACATCGGGGGCAACCGACAGGAGCAAATCCCAGGTTTGAGAGTGCATCTCACATACTAAAGAGCCGAGGCACAAAAGACAGGGAATCATGGCATACTCAGAGGTCAATGGGAAAGGGGATCCTCAAGGTCACAAATCAAAGTCCAAGTCGGGAAAGACCAACATGAATGAGTCGGATGGGTGGAGAAAGTGAAAGTGGATCCAAAGTCAACTGCCAAGGGGGACTAAGTGACCAAGTCTATATCAATAGTGGGGATATGATCCAGTGTGCATAGACAGGAGCCTACTGGAAGGGGTGGACTGACATCACCAAGGGCCACATACATCATAATGAAAAGTAGATCACCACATCAATATCATATGTAAAGTCAGTGTACTATCATATATAAACAAGTCTAATCAACAACATGAGCAATAGAACATCAAATGCTATACCTGCCACACCATATACCTGCTGCTGAAGCTGACTCTGAAACTGGATCTCTACTGAATCCGGGCAATAAGTGGCCAACCAGCAATACTCTGTACTCTCAATAAAAAATATGTCTAGGCAACTGTCTCAATGGGCTTATGCAAAGCCTGGCAATGAAGGGTGTCCCTGTAGGCAATGATGTATACATGTCTAGACTCATGAATAAACCATCTGTCCCCACTGACATCTCTGCACGAGGCAATCTAAACAAAAATGCATGCCCCCTCTGAAGGCATCCGATCACTGATCTGAAAAAAAAAATGTAGTATGGTCCCTGACCACACAATCTGCAGCATGGTAGCTCCAGCTAATATGGATGTGATAAAAGAATAAATCAAAAAGAAAGTGAAAAAGACCAAAAATTGTCAACCAAAGTCAACCACAGTGAAAAAGTCAAAAAGAGAAAGATGAATAGATCAAGAAGAGGAATGCCAAAGAGATTAAAAAAATGACGAAAAACAGTGATCTAAAACCAAAAATACGCAAGTTAAAAGAGCTGGAAATTGCATGCTTTTCAAGGTAATTTAGACACTTTTTTCAAGATAAATATTTGGAAATTTTTAGGAAAAAAATTTAGAATTTTTTCGACTGTTTTAGGAAAAATTCCAGATCTGTAAATTAGCAAAAAAATAGCAAAAAACAGTGGCTAAATAGGCTGAAAATGGGCACGCTTTTCTAACAAAGACTAGATCTTGAAAAATTTAAGCTTGGAACAAATAGATCTAGAAAATTGAAAACTAAATAAGTAGACAAATGGATTTGCAAGCTTTGAAGGAATAACACTAGATCTCTAAAATTATACTTTAAAAAATAGATCTAGATAAATAGGGTAGATCTAAATCTATGAAGCCTAGATCTACTTTAGAAAAAGAAATGCAAGCTTGAATAATAGAGATATTGAGAAATTTGCAATCTTTTACAAAGAGAGAAAATAAGAGAGATAAGAACCTTTAGACTTGAGATTTGCTTGTAGTAACCAAGAGAGATTTGAATTTATCTTTTGATGGTGGAGATGAAAAGAATCCAAGCACTTCTGGATCGTTGGATCAAGAAGGGCCTATGTAGATGTCATTGAGCATTCAAGGATGATGATGCCTTTGAGAGTTGAAGAAGGGGGAGATGCAACCTAGCTCATCCCTTACTCCAAGATAACATGATACTTATAGCCACACACTTAAACAGAAGAGTTTAGATCTTAGTATGTGAGTATGAAGAAAATCAAAAGAGCATGTATTGAGTCCAACTAAAGCATGCTACTTTAAAATCTTTTAAATACCCAACATAGACAAATAACTTGAAGCCTACAAATATTTTCCCTATGTGCTTGATAACAAACCTTCTAAGCTAGATCCAAACTCAAATAGATAAGCATGTGTAAACTTGAATAATATTACCTCAACAAGACATCATGAACCATGCATGCACCAAGTGGACCTCCAAAGTCTCAATCTTATTCAATGTTGCACAAAAGGCAAAAATATTACACAGTAATCTTAGCAGAGGTTTTTTGCACAAATGATCCACCCTAAGAGAGCCAAGAGGCCTCTTATTTATACAAAAACTAAGTGCTAAAACCCTAATTCGAATTGGCATGCAGAGGAGAGAGCCAAGCTCACTAATTGATGGTTAACTGAGCCATCTGGTAGGTGTGAGAGGTGAGGTGGCCTCCACCTAGGCAAGGCACCCACCACTCTTCCTTGGGATCAACACCCAACTAATGAAGATGCTCCAAATAAGAAAGTCGTCCAAGCTAGCTAAGGAGGGCGAAAAGCCCAAGTAGAAGTGGTCTGCAGTGCTCCGATGCTTGACTAGAAGTGGTTGTTGATGATTGGAATCTTCTTTAATACTCCTTGCCATGTCATTTAGCACTTTATTTTATTCAATTTGGTCTTTTTTGGAGAGATTTGGATTTTCTCCAAAATAATATTTTTTGAATATTTTAATTAAATATTCCTCATTTATTGATTTTGAGGAAATATTTAATTACAAGGCCAAATAAATGTCTGAAACTTAGGATAAGTGGGTTTAGGGGTTAACTGGACACCTGGGCTTAGAAAATGATCACTTATTTGCCAAAATCCACCCTCAAACCACTTAATTATTACATTTCGAAAATTTTCAATTAAACCATAGTGTAAATGGTTTAATTAATTAAAAATTTTAATTATTAAAAATAATAAAAAATAGAAATCCAACGCGTTTGGTAAAACAAATTCGGACGAATTTTTTAAACTACCTAGGGACCTAGGAAATGACCATAGAACATACAAATAGTGTCTAGTAGGTTCATATTTTACAGTTGGGCTCTAATAACCAAGGCCTAACTGCCAAATTCGGGCATTCCAGCTTTGGAGGTTGTAGGAGAAAAACTCATCGATTATTACTCAGCTAAAGGCAAAGCATAATCGACGAGTGAAAAAACTCCTTGGAATACCTTAGTTGACTGTCAAGTCCTAGGGAACCGAGCCACTTAGACCCCCATACTAGCACACTTTATTACAGAACCCATGGGGCATGGTCATTTCAACACAAAAATAAAAAGTCTAGCCAGAATTGGATAAGTCTGAACACACTGAACCTCCGAACTCTGGAAATGAACATGAATCATGTTCAATAACTAGCGGCTCGATAGAAGTTCAACTATTGTACAAAAGAGTTGGTAACATCTGGCTCCAACTGCGGGACGTGTGCTCGATCTGGCATTCATGCAAGGAGAGGATATGAGAACACCATAATCTCTGGTTTTTATGTAACCTGTAAAAACATCTCAACTTGACAAAAAACCTTTAGTAGCACAAGTTTCATATAAAAAGGCCAAATGAAACATAAACTATATTTTATTATGAAAATAAATCATAAGTGCATAAAAAAATTTAATGCAAAAAGTACATGCTCACTTTGAGGAGCTTTATTTTTCCTATTCTAACATAGCATAAAGGAAAATGTTAAGTATAATAAAAAATCCAATGTAACCATCTAAGCATGTTATCAATATAATAATCCTTTACCTTGTCTCTGGTTACCGGCTAGAGCAAGGGCATGCTTATCGAAAAGTGCAAACCTGCTTGGATATTCTGGATGGGAGAGCTGGATGGGAAATCATAAGTATGTGATAGATCTTTGAAGTGTTTCCCAATATGGTAGATCCTCCTACAAGCATCCTCTATCCATGACAGGATAGGGTAGAGACAAAACTCAGGATGATAAGGCAATCCCGATACCTCATCATACTAATCTGAAAGGCTCTTCTGATAATAACTTTCTGTGAGAGTATAAGCCTTGAACTGCTCCAATTCACAAGGGACATCCAATGGTTGAGATATATGCTTAATTAACTGTACCCAATCCGACCCTTCACTGTACTGCTTCTTTAAGTTATTTTTGTTGATATTCATGTGTGGCTCTAACTGCTCATAAGAAAAAATAGCACACTCTTTCTCCATGTCCAAATGTTCCAAATTTTCAAAATCCACACTCCCTTCTCTAGATACATCAAACATGGGTTTTCCAATGTATGTCCAATAGTCATCATCCACATCTTTATCAAATATGGGGGAGTCCTCGTAAACTTTATCATACTCCTAGCAATATGTATCTTCGTGCTCATAAGTGGGGTTATCAACAAAAATTCCAAAGGATTTATGCTCATCATTAACTTCTTTAGACACGACATAGATAGGGTTCTTTATAAATGTCCATTTATCATCATCAATATCTATGTCAGTCATGGTGGATTCATCATCACTTACATCATGCTCCAGGCTATGTCTATCCTCCTCAATTTTAACCTCCTTTTGAATGGGGGCAAGAAAGGTAGAGTAAATTGCACAAGTCCCAAGCTCATCAGTATTATAAACATATTGATTTAGTGGCTTTTTGGGATTTTCCACGTGGTACTTCTTTTCTTTCTCTGTGTGCAATTTTACTAGAGAATCCTCAGATGCTGGCACGGTGGCATAGGTCCAATCCATTTGGATCCATCCTCCTAAAGTGGCAGCCCACTTCCTAGAAAGCAACATCCCCCATTTATCCGGAGCATCGATGACAAGGATGTCCATAGTTACATGGATATTTGGATATTTGGCCAACCTTATAGACTGATTTTCAATAATTCCCACCACTTCAACCTACCTAGAGTCCATGGCACAAACATTTTGATATGGTCTTGATGTTTTAAGGTTGAGTTGGTGCATGACTTTCTTGGTTATGATGTTGGAAGAAGACCCCAAATCTAGCATAAAGTTATGTAGAAGAAGATCACCTATCATCAATGATACATAAAAATGGGGATGATCTTCTCTTCTTGGGTCCTTGGTATGCAAAATTATTGGGGGGTCTTCTAAGACACTATTGTTATTTGTGGAAGGCTACTCTATAGTGTCTGAAAAAGTAACCCTTTTAGGGGTAGGAGGATTCAAAGCTGTGGGGGGATTTGTAGATAACCCTTTTGGAGCTACATACATATCTCAATAGATATAATCAAGGTGCTCATACTGCAAAGTAATGGGGGTAAGTGCACATGCTTCGATGACCAATGGGGAACACCCGGTGAGGCTACACAATCCTATACTGCATTGCAACATCGGGGGCAACCAACAGGAGCAAATCCCAGGTTTGAGAGTGCATCTCACACACTAAAGAGCCGAGGCACAGAAGACAGCGAATCATGGCATACTCAGAGGTCAGTGGGGAAGGGGATCCTCAAGGTCACAAATCAAAGTCCAAGTCGGGAAAGACCAACATGAATGAGTCGGATGGGTGGAGAAAGTGAAGGTGGATCCAAAGTCAACTGCCAAGGGGGACTAAGTGACCAAGTCTATACCAATAGTGGGGATATGATCCAGTGTGCATAGACAGGAGCCTACTGGAAGGGGTGGACTGACATCACCAAGGGCCAAACACATCATAATGACAACTAGATCACCACATAAACATCATATGTAAAGTCAGTGTACTATCATATATAAACAAGTCTAATCAACAACATGAGCAATAGAACATCAAATGCTATACCTGCCACACCATATACCTGTTGTTGAAGCTGACTCTGAAACTAGATCTCTACTGAATCCGGGCAATAAGTGGCAAGCCAGCAATACTCTGTAGTACTCTCAATCAAAATATGGCTAGGCAACTGTCTCAATGAACTTATGCAAAGCCTGGGAAGGAAGGGTGCCCATGTAGGAAATGATGTATACATGTCTAGACCAATACCAAAACCATATGTCCCCCCTGATATCTCTGCTCGGGACAATCTGAAGAAAATGTATGCCCCCTCTGAAGGCATCTGATCTCTGATCTGGAAAAAAAAATGTAGTATGGTCCCTGACCACACAATCTGCAGCATGGTAGCTCCAGCTAACATGGATGTGATAACAGAACCTATCTAAACAACTTACCCATTCGTGAGGCACTGCCATCCCCTGTGTATTCTTTGCCCAAAATATGCTTAAATGTGTAATACCCTTTACATTATCCAAAGTATCACAATGCTGAGTCAGTCAAGTCATTCCCCTTTTCCTAGCCTTGCATCCTTAGCCTTCACCGTCTGCTAGTAAATTGATCATGTTTACAAAATGAGTATTGTTATCACATATATAGTAGCCGGGCTACCACACATTATTTTTCAGATTCCAGAGCACTCTTCAGCCAGTTCCTTTCCATTGAGATGATGAGATGAGCATCTATCTATCGATCACTATCAGATTTTGGACAGCATATGTATTCCGCATGACATGACTGAGTCTCAAGACACTCAGAGAGATGACCGATGTAGCCATTATACCATTTATGCAGAGCAGTCAGTAGTGCCCAGAGTTACAGTAGCAGTTTCAGAGGACAGATGATGGTTCAGAGGATGAGCATTCAGGTATATGACTCAGCAGGTATATCATGGTGTTATGGTTATATTGCTTTTATATTCATTCTTATGGCATGTCTTAGCACTTAGTGTCATGATCTGGCGATCGTATAGATATGTGGACCTGGTTGATCTTATTATATATATTCTACTGTCCTTACTCAGACTTAGAAGTTCACTACTCATACTCATTGGTTTTACCCTCCCTAGGGAGAATAGAGGTGATCATTCCACCATACCTTGGCTTGCTAGTATTGGCTCCATTATTCATTGTCTTCATCCATCCATTACGTACCTTTTAGTGTATCACCCTGACTTACAACTTGACTAGTGGCATGGAGGATCTTTTCCCCACTGTAGCCTCTATACTGGATGAGCTTCCCTGTTTATTGTGTCTCGGCTCTGAGTTGGTGACAAAACTTACCTTTGGTGAGTTGGATTGTAGGCCTAAATCATTCTGGTCGGTTGTCTCGATGTTTGGCATTGGCTCGAACTCCCCCTAGTCACTTGAGATGTTGTTGGCTAAAACTGAAAGCTCATGTACTACTTATGGAAACTTATAAATTCGCCCATGGAAACTAAAAAGGGCAAGAGCGATGAACTGCTAAAAATACTCCTCGAAGAGTATAAGAAAGGTCCAAAAAGCAATGGTTCTTAAAAGCTATATCTAAACAATTGCTGACTTTATGTATGTATAAAAAACATGCCCTAGATGCAAGCTGCAACTAGTTGTGCTTATCAGCACACCTGAGATCCGAATGGTTATGTAGGCCAAAAAGGCCATGAAATGAAATTGAATGATCCTAATGAACCAGGATCAACTTGATGTAGACATGATGCCTAAGTTGAATAAGCACTCTCTAAACAACTTATCCATTTGTGAGACACCGCCATTCCCTGTGTTGTTGCTCATTCAGTATATACTATGGTGTGTATTCCCTCTCCCATATCCAAAGTGTCACAATGTTAAGTCAATCAGTCACCCTTTAGCCTAGCCATTTTATTTGAGCCTTCACCCTTCACTAGCAAATTGATCACAACTATGAAGTGAGTATGGTCCTGAAAGTCTAGTCTAAGTCATATAAATAATTAATGACAATATATATTTGGATTTAGATCGCCAGTAATGATTACTTTGTGTTATAATTGCTATTTGAATGCGTTGTAGAGCATGCATTAACCTTTGACACTTTGCAGCAACTTCAAATGGTAGTCTGTGTTATATTTGGTCAATATTGACCTGGTCAAACCTAGTTTGACCAAGGTCAATCACAGGACATGAGATTATTGGACCTTATGATGACACAGGTAGATAATATATGGTCTATGTACATGTACATGATGGTTCTATGCATCAGATACAGGTTTATGATGATGATCTATGGTTTTCAGCATTATTTGATCATTTACAAATTACAGATTATTATTATTCCACCTGTTCCGGTATATTGGATATATGATGTGATCATGCAGAGAGCTATATGGTGTATGAGTACACATCTTGGATAGTTTTGGACCTTCTGAGTCCAATGAGACAGTCTATTTCAGTTCCGAGTAGTTACAGTGATAATTTAGCCTCAGTAGGCTGTCCTAGTGCAATTTTGGTCTGTCGGAGACCCTGTCAAAGCAGAGATGATTTTTATTTGGTTCACCTAGGGCGCTGATGATGGAGGGGGTGGTCTAGCCACTTGTTTTTACCATATTACCCCCCCTTCTGGACACACTGGTGCCCTCACCTTGACAGTGCAGGCACTCCAGAAGGCAGTTTGGGGTAGGTACACGCTTCTCGAGGCAGTTTTGGATTGGTAGAAATGGCTACAGAGGAATTCGATTTGGCCTACTGAGGCAAAGTTTTGGCATGGGATGATCAGTGATGATGAGTGGGATGTCTTTCGCACCTTCTCCAGCAGTTTCAGCTTCATCGGGGCCCACATCCATCACTTATGGCACTTTCTGATGATTTCTGAGGTCTTTTGAGGCCTACGATTTGTCCATAGAGGCACGATTTGGTATATTGATGACTGTTTTATTATTATTGTGCTATGGGGATTGACCAAGGGTGGCTAAAATTACCCATCGGACCTACCATAAGCTTATTGTTATATTTTGTCATCATGATTTGGTGGGATCCCCTCTCCTAGGGCAATTTTGTCCACTTATTGTTATTTTTATGGTTGATCCATGTATTTTATTGTTGAGCTCATCTCAACCATTGATTAGATCTTTTGATCTTTTAATCTTAGCCACTCATGTAAAAAGTGGTTAGGATTATAGTCTCTCTCCATCCTATTTAAGGAGAGAGCCTCTCATTGTAAAATCATCTAGAGATTTTTGGCTCTTGGCTCTTGGAATAAAATTTCTATCTTTTGGAGTACATGCTTGGGTTGGAGTGGATGTTGGTTGTTTTGATTGTAAATACTTTTGTCCATTGCACTGGAGGATCTATTGTAGCTATCTTGCATATTTTCCATATCTTTTTACAGGTGGAGAAGACTTCTTCAACAAGTGCGAATTGGTGGGGAGGCTTGCCCTTCAAGCTTGGAGGAGGACGTTTTGGGTTAAACAGGGAGTGGTTTTGTCTTTGCACCAACTATTCTTTGCTTATCTCTTTCTTGCTTGTATCTACCTTCAACATGTTAAACTAATTGATGCTTTGCTCCTTGGTTTTGATAGGTTGGGGGGACACATATGTGGCTTGGAAAAATCGATTTTGCAAGAGGGCTTCAAAAATTCTCCATTTGATCTTTGGCAAAAGTAATCCTCATCTCAACTAGCATTCATCTCTTCATCCAGGTATGCTCCAAAGGTATGATCTTCTTCTTCTTTGAATCATCCATAATTTCTAGATCATAAAAACCCTAATTAATCAAAACCCTCATTTTGGTTTTTCTTAGATCTACTTAGATCTAGCCTTGCTCTTGAAGAGATTTTAAAAACCCACCTCTATAGCATCCACCCCTAGTTGGATCTATAGTTTGGTGGTGATTGGGTGAAAATTGACACACTTTTCAAGGCAACAAAGCCCTCTTGAACCAAATCGCACTTCCTTGGAGAGGCTTGTTTGGTTAGATCTAGCACATGGGTAGGTGAGATCCCACTTGATTTGCAATCTACACACTTGATAACCTACCCCTAGACTTTTACTTGGGTGATTTCTACCTTGTGGGCATCATTCCAAATTTTAAGGGATTAAAACCCCCTTTTGAACTACTTAGCACCTTAAAATTCAGATCTAGTAAGATCTAACCCTTGGATTGACTTGATTTTCTAGATCCACATAGATCATTGCCTAAGCTACTTGGATCTACAATTTGGTGGCCATTGGACTTGATTTGACACACCTTATCCACCTTTTAGCCCTCCTTGAGCAAGGTCGCACTTCCTTGGGTGACTGAGTTTGCCCACTTCTAGAACCTGGGTAGTTGAGATTTCAGTGGATTTGGAACGGGGATACCTTGAAACCTATATCTAGAGTATCATTTTGTGACGATCTGCCTTGAGGGTAGCATTCCTTGTTTTAAGGGATTGTGGTCCACTTGGGTCATTTCATGAAATCCTAGATCTAGCAAGATCCAACCACTCTATCTCAATTAGCCCAGTTGTCTTGACCTCTAGGTGTCCCGATCTACACTTTGACATATCTTTTGACTCTATTAACCCATCCAACAAGGCACTAGTCCTTCTTAAGCAAGTCGCACTCCTTGGGAATTGTGTCAAAACTTAGATCCAGTACATGGGTACTCTTACGTTCAACTTAGATCCATAGATCTACTCATTACATATCCTCTAGTGCCAATTGTATCCCTTAATTTCACCTTGTGGGTCCACATTAAGCCATTTTACATATCCCAATAAAGTAGGACCCACTTGTGTAACACATGGTATTATATCTTATCATTATAATTAATCATGTGGCCTAAATCATACATTGGTTGAAACACTAATCATTCCTCAAACTACCTTCAACCATACTTTAATTTCTAGGTCCACTTTACCTTGCATTGGTTTCCGTAACTTACCATTTACTCATCCTTAGGAACCTTTGTCTAGGTCCAATCATCTTTGATTGGTTATAGGGTCTCCCCCTAGGTCTTATTTCATCTAGATCTAAAGTGAAGAGTGCCTCGGTTGACGTGACTCCCACCTTGCATTGGGAGCCGTGGCATCTTTTGGGTCACCTCTTTAGTTGTCCATCTCCTCTACCATCCCGGATGGGATACCACTAGGGACAACTACAAGTTGTGTGATAACAAGTATATCCTTGAGGTTCTTTTGAAAGTAAATTATTATTTTAACCTAGGCTTAATTACAATTATCTATTAATTACCAATGAAATGATGCTTGATGTTTTAAAAGCCTTGCTATGAAAATGATTAAAAGAGCATGTCTTAACCATTTGCACTTGCAGCAGCAGGCTTCTCTAGCCTGGGTCATATTTTGATCTGTTTGACCAAGGTCAACCTTGCGATCCGTGATGAGTTGGACCAGTTATGTTGTATGATGTTGATCCATGGTCCTTGATAAACCTTTTGATGATTCCATATATTGGACACAGGTTTCAGATGATGGTTGATGCACTTTTTATTGATTATTGTTACTTCCAGACCATCATATTTTTATTTGTCCGGGTATGGTGGATGCTACAGGTGATCTTACAGGTTACAATGAGGTGTATGAGTATTCATCTCTAGTAGATTTGGGTATTATGGACCCATTGAGACACTTGATTTTCAGTTCCAGGCACTTCCAATGATGATATGAGTAGTTTTTCACCTGTTGATCAGTTTGGCCATGTTGAGTTGGCCTGCCCAACAGTTGCTTTGATTGAGAGTCGTTCCCTAGGGCGCTATAGAGGAGAGAGGTGGTCTAGCCACTTGTCATTACCATACTACCCCCTCTCCGGACATGATGGTACAGTCATATTTTGTACCCGGGCACCAGGCAGTGGCCTGGGGGAAGTTTGATGGTTTTTCAGGTGGAATAAAAATGGAATAAAAAGGTCATTAAGGAAATTGATTTGGGAAATTGAGGCAAGGGTTTGGCATGAGGTCTGTTCAGAGGTCATCTATGGTGTATCCCACTCCTTCCAGATCAACTTGCAGCATTCAGTGGGGTCCACACAGTCACCAGGTCGTGTTTTGATGCATTCTTCTCTCAGTTGAGGGGGGCAGGATTTGATCATTTGTTCACTTGGACATGTTATTGAGTCATATGTTATATTATTGTGCCATGGGGTGATGCTAGTGAACAGTAATAAGACCTCCTAGTCCCACCATGTGCTCCTAGTCACTTGTCCTTGTCATATTATGTGGCACACTTGTATCTTAGTCACTTTTATGTGGTGCGCACCACCCTAGGGAATCCTTTAGTGAGTGCGCACCCCCCTCATGTGAGTGAGCCATGTTATACTGTACCGGCTCATCTTAGCTATTGATTGTATTATGTTTATCTTTTGATCTCAACCACTCATTCATAAAGTGGTTAGGGTTTTGGTCTCTCTCCTCCTATTTAAGGAAGAGACCCCCTTTTTGTAAAGGCACCTTTAGAGCTCTGGAAACTTGGAATAAAGATATTATTTTTGTAGATCTACTTCTCTAGTCTTGTTGGATGCTTTTGCAAGTTGAATATACAATCTTTTCTCTATTTATCATTGTGGATCTTGGGATTTAAACATTTTTCTGTAGGGAGGCTGTGTGGATGAAGAGGAGGACGCTCTAGGGGGACGCTATTGTGGGGAAACCCCATATCTTACCTTTAGATTTTCCTTTTGTCTCAGGGAGTATCATTATTGTATCTTCGTGACATAGTTGATGCTTTCTCTTTCATCTTTTCATCATTATAGTCTTTTTTTGCTAGATCGATTCTCTTATAGATCTTTTCTTGTAGGAGGAGGGTGCACTAGCCAACTTGGAGGAATATCGATTTCACTTGAAGCACTTGGATCTCACTCTTGAATGCCCCACTTGGGAAAGGTTATCAATTTGCAAAATGGCCACAAACTTTTGAGGTATGTTCTACAAGGTATGTATCTAGTTCCATGCATTTTTACCCATTGGTCACTTCAAAGTTCAAACCCTTAAAATCAAAACCCTCATTTTTTTTATTTTTCAGATCTATGGAGATCTAGAAATCACTTGGCCTTAATAATTAAAACCCACCTCTATAATAATTAAGACATCTCAGATCTAAAATTTGGTGGGCATCCGACTCCATTTACCCCCTCATCTAAGGCACTAGACCTCTCCAAGGGAGGTCGCACTTGTTGGGTAGGTGGGCTTTTGCTAGATCCATAATTTGGGTATTGTTTATTCCTTGTCAAATCACTAGATCCATTGAGTAGCAAACCCTCTAGTGCCATTTCATCTTGATCTTCACCTTGTGGGCCCCATTTGGACCATTTTCCTTAATTTAAGGGTGGGCACCACTTGGATATTTTTACTTGGCATTAGATCTATCTAGATCTACTAATTTAAACCCATAAGTGGCCTTTATCTTTCATTGGTTGAAGATTTGTCCATCTATAAGCCTCTTCAACCAAGCCCTAACTCTTTGGGTCCACTTATCCATTCTAGATCTAGATCTAATCCTCTGTTGATATTCTCTTTTTCATCTTCACACTTCCCTAGGAGGTCTTGAGAAGGGTTCGCTAGCCCTCATTGGTTAGCTATGGTCTCCCCCTTGGTCTTGCTTAGGATAGATCTAAAGTGAAGAGTGTCTCGTTTAGCGTGACACCCAATTGCATTGGGAACCGTGGCATCTCTTGGGTCACCTCTTTAGTTGTCCAACACTTCTACCATCCTGGATAGCATAACCTTTTGGGACAACTACAAGTTGTGTGATAACAGGTTCTCTACCACCTATAACATGTGAACTTTAGGTGTCTTTTCCCTCTCTAACCACAACACATTAGCAAGATGAACAAGGAAAAGTCACTACATTTAACACTTATGGCACATGCATGTTAGTGGTCCAGACATTTCTCAAAACAAAAACCAAATACAAGGGTCGACAAGATCTTATGGTCAAACATCACTTAGATATGGGTGGCAACATCTAGATAGTCAATGGTTTAAACATCAAAAATATCAAAGGCTGAAGCCCATCAGGTATGGATCTTATAGTGTTTTTAAATTTGTTGGACCTTCTACATTCTACCTCTATTTACCAAATCATTTTGGAAGGCATGATGCAGTCTACATCAACAATCTCAAACTCTTTGATCTACCATGCTTAGAAGAGAACGTATAGGTTGTACATCCATAAGACAGTTCTAAATTTCCAACCTTCAGTACTAGAAAATACATGCTTTGACACTATGAAGCAAGATACCATACAAAAACAAATTAAAATGTACCTAGTTGGAAAGGAAGCTTTCCCTTGCAAGCAAAGTGGGCCTTGTTATACAATTTTGACCAATAGTTTCACTATTAGAGGATTTTATTTTTCCCGAGGCAGGGAAGAAATGTTGAGCACTTCAGTCATAGAAAACATTTTTGTGTGCTGATAATGTGTATACATCAGAGATTCAGATTTTATCTATAATATCTATCTTCGAATTGTTGGATATGTTCTTTGGATTAATATAAAGTATTAAATATTTTATAATATTATTTCCTACATGCATTAAATATATTCAGTAGGAATTAGGTGGGATTATAGAAATGGATGCCATCTCCTTTGTAAATGAAGCAGTTGTCCTTGCGTCTTTTTTGTAGAACAAGTTTCGTTCTTGTGCAGTCGTATTGTCCCTTATTCATATTTCTCATCTTTTTCCTCTCCTATTTGATCACGTCATCTTATAAGCATTCTTAAAGGCTTAAGAATAATAAACCTTCGGTGGAATTTTGTAGCTTGCAAAATGCTTCAAAGTTGCACAAAGAAGTCCAATGCCATCTACAATAAACAACATTACAAAGTACGATGTGATTCATTATCACTACAATAGCTAGTTCACATCTTGTTGAAATAAGAATAAAGATCAAAGTAGGGATAAAAATGATAACCTGTTGTTAGTGTTCCTTTTCCAAATTCATCAATTAAGCACAAAGATCTTGAAGTTGCATGCCTATGATAAATAGAGTTTCAAATTATCTACATCAGAGATCAATCTGAAAAAATGGACATTTACAACATATACTAGAAGTAGTTCTTCAATTATTTATTCCACCTTAGCATAATGCCAATTTGGTGCAAGTCTGTCAGAAATGTTGATTGCTCCCTTGTGACTGTATGCTTGCTGGCCACTCCACAGAATATCCTATCACAAGATCTCAAGTTTGATGAGAGAACATCAAATGTATTATGTTTCATAAACTGATCTAACAAATAATCAATTCAAAGTCTCACAATAACGAAAATAAGATTGAACCTGTCTGTGATACCAACTATTGCAGAATCTGCAGGGACAAAGCTTCCAATGTGTGATAAGAAAACGATAAGAGCAACCTGTAAAGTCATATTTTGCTTAGTAATTGTAAAATATTATATATAAATATGAAAAAATCACCTTTTCACTCAAGAATAGATATACGCTAAAAACATTTTTAGCTTACCCAAAACGGATGGATGATCATAAGTAGTGTTTTATCTAAGTTTAGAGTGTCTTATCATACAGTTGAATGGCTCTCTCTTCTACTATTGTTTCTAAACATTGGAAAGCATGAATGAATAAAATAATAATGAACCAGATAATACCCATCTCATACATAATACTAGACTCAATACTCATTGTACGAATCCTCTAGGAGTTAATTGGGCCATCTCTCCATTTATAAATTAGAATTAATGGCATAGAGTTTATTAACCATAGAAACTGAGATGAAAATTAATCATATATGCAAACATTATGTCCTACAAGTATAGATATTGGAATCACCTGTAGTAGGTAAAGCTCTTGCTCCTCGTTCAAAAGCATAAAATTCTCGGATTCAAATTGGAATCACCAAAATTTGACCAATTAAATTGGATACGTTTCTTCTTGTGGGATCCGCTGTCAGCAAAAGGGGATCCATTTCCAGTTGGGGGATTCGCCTCTTGAAAGTCAGGAACCGTTTCCATTTGTTTGAAACGATTCCTATCCAAACAAGAAAAGGCACATGATAGATATTCTAGAATGGGGTTCCTTGAGGGCCGGATGGTTTTGGAGGGAAAGAGAGAGAGGGGACCGCATGAGCCATCCACAACCCTAAAAAGTTTCACATGTAGAATCTATTCACTATAGAAATTGCATTATCCTTTGGTAGATGTTGTTTTATGATGAAAATCCTCCTTAGTTTGAATCATCATAGTATATGATTTATCCATGTCCAATCTTTGAAAATGAAAGCCTTTGCTAGAAGCCATATGCAAAACTTGCCAAGAAAACAATTATATTAATAAGATCACAATGGCAAAGAATCAAATACTAGTGGATAATCATCTAGATAATGTTGTTGTACCACCATTTGTATGGGGTGTTATTCCTCCTTGTTGCCTGAGAAGACCAAAGTTTTGATCAGTCCTTTACATTTGAGCACAGAGATTTACATGTATATTTGATGGTTGAGATAATTATGAGCAGCAGTGTTATACCGGTCGGTTCGACCAGTTCACAAACCCAACCGGTCCAGTTAGGTGCCTGAACCGGAAAACTTGCAAAACTGATTTGGGCCGGTTGTGAACCGGCCAATTCCGTATGGAACCAGCTGGTCCGTACTCTACTTATTTTTTGGACTCTAGGGGCCACTTAGAGCCTCTTTATTGATGTATTTTGGTTCAGAACTTTAGAGATGTATTGCAGTCGGTGCTATTTTGGTTATTTGCACCCGCACTTGCTATATATATGAAAAACTTTGCATATTTGTGTATGAATGGTTTGGATTCATATGTATGCACATGAATATATATGTTTTTTAAAAAATATGAATAGTTTATGTATTTTTTGGTCGACCAGTTTTTTTTCGGTTCCGGTCCAGTTTTCGGTCTGGTTCACATTTTGGGATTTGCCGGTTCGATCATTGGTCTGGTTCTGATAACATTGATGAGCAGATCATTCAGTGTTGGAGCAGTTTTGTTGGGATGATCCTTAGAGCAGTTGCCCATGTTATTATTGAGCCACTTTTGTGGGTCCCCTACTATATATTTTTATACCTATGTACATGTGCAGCCATGCCCTGAGCTACATGGTTATGGATATTGGTTGCCACTATTTCATATGTGCCTATGATATTCCTTCTTCAATTCAACTATGTATCAGATGCATGCCTGGAGAGTACTATATATGGACTTTATGATTCATATTGACTAACTGACTAGTTATAGGCTTTGTTTACACTTGTGATTGTCTGATGAGTATGATGAGTAGTGTTACCAGCTAAGTTGTACTTACTTGGACTTTCAAGTGAGCGGGCAAAATTTGAACATGTTTCATGTTCATTATCAATGATCTGAAGTCCATTAGGCCTTTTTTAGGGCCCTTTTTTAATTTTTTCTTCACATGTCCATGCCCTGCAGGGTTTGTAATAAAGTGTGCTAGCATGGTATTTTTATGTAAAGGACTTGGCTTCTTAGGACTTGTCGATCAAGTCAAGTATTCCAAGGAGTTTTTTCACTTATAAATTGTGTCTTGCATTTTAGTAGGACATAATTTTTTAGTGTTTCTCCTGCTCCTCCAAAGCTGGAATGCCCGACGTGGTGGTTAGACCTTAGGGGAATATAAAAGTCCATGGGTCAATGTATATGAACATGCTAGACACTAATTTTGAGTCGTATGGACATGTGCTAGGTCCCCCTAGGTTTTTTTTATGTTTTGGAAAAATAATTTTTTCCCGTAAAATTAAGCCATTTTTAATGGTTTAATTAAAAATTTTGAAAATGTTGTAAAAGTGTGGTCTAGGGGTCTTTTCTGCCATGGGGGTGCTTACTTTCAAGCTCAGAGCATCTAGTATACCCCAAAACCCACTTTCCTAAGTGGTTAAGTACTTTATTTTTCACTTATAGTAAAAAAAGTCAGAAAAGTGGAAAAAATGCCAAAAAAGTGAAAAATGAAGAAAATTCCAATTCCTATTTCGGTGGGATTTTTAAGAGGTTAAGGTCATAACTTATTGAGGGAATTATGGGCTGAATTTTGACATGTTTTGGGCAGCTACATATAAGGAATCAAGTCCCCACTAAAGAAGGGCACATTCCTCATAAAGGGGGGCACATTAATTAAGGAAGGTGCAGCAGATTTGGTGGCAGCCATTGGGCTGATTTTTGGCAGCCCAAATGGTGGAAGCACTCCCCCCATCAAGCCTCAGATTATGGCGTGATTCCTCTCCATGACAAGTGTGCCCTCTCCTCTTAGTTTTTCTATATAAGCATGTCCCCTCTCCATTGTTTTTCATGAGAAGGTGGAAACTCTGCTCCTAAATATTGTATATATTTTTTGGAATTTTGTTTATGAATAAAAGACATTGGAGGCAAACCGGTGTGTGGATGATCATGTTCTAATTTTTACATAAGGTAACCTGTGTCTTTACATTTTTATTCGCATTTGTTTGTTGATCAAAGATTGGCTTTTGAAGGAGATGTATATCTTAGTAAGGTGAAATAGTGTGATTTAATCCATTATTTTTCTGTCAGGTTATTGTAGAGAAATTATATTTACAAAGTTATTTTTGTTTAAATACTTGTATCTAAATCTTTGCATTAGTCTACACCAGTTGCTTTTGATCTTTCTTGTGTGAGTTGTTTTTTGTGATTACAGGTTGCTAGTCTGAAGAGTTTGTGGAGCGTGTTTGTGTCCATTTCCCTTCAGGATTGATCCAAGGAGAGCTAGTCCCTCTGATCCCTACCCTCGAGGATCCCATTGCCCAAGTTCAAGGCGTTTTCCTCTTATTTCTTTTCGTCACCAAAACTTCAAATTTTTTTCGGTTACCTCGATTTGCGTATCTCAGGTCTACTCCTTTTTCAATATCATAAATAGATCTGATTTATTTAGATCTTAAGTAATTTTCAAAGTAAAAATCGTAAATCTAGATCTAGTATAAGCATATTTCTTGTTAGAAGTTCATTTTCGCATATTTTAAGGCTTGAACAAATAGTATGTTTACATTGATTTAAAAAGTTTTTTCATCTGATTCAAGAGCTTTTAATTTGCTTCTCTTTGAGTGTGCAAAGATCCTAAGGAGACAAGCCTTACAGCGTCTCTCACTTAGTTCATTTTTCGCATTTTACTTAGATTTTCTCTTAGAATTTTTTTTGGGTAATTTTTTGGTAAGTCCCAAGACACTTTTAAAGTGTTTTTGGGCATTAGTTACTAACATTTGCTTGCTGTTTTGCAGCACTTTATGAACAGGTAGGAGGAAACTCTTGCCTTTTTCAGCAGATTGAGCCATCTGGAGCACCCAAGAACCATTACCCTTCAACCGGATACTTTTATTATGATTTTTGTAAGCCTTTGAGTCAATTTTCAAGGACTGAGGCACTTCTATTTGCATTGTAAAAGAAAAATTAAACGAGAGCAAGTGGGCTACCCAGTGCCCACACCCCATCCCACCAGGGGGGAATTGTGTCGACTCAAATTTTGTGGTTTGCATTTTTTAGTTTAGATTTCCTTTTTTCGGCACTTAATAAAATTTAACTAGGATTGAAATTTACCTTATTGGTCCATTCCATTGGCGGGCCACAAGTTCACTCAGGACCTAGTTTTTCACATTTTTTAACAATTTCCATTTTTTCAGTTTTAATCAACCACCCTTGCTTTCCTGAAGTACGGATTTCAGGATAAGGGCTTGCCCGAGTACTGGCCAGAAAAGAGACTCTTGGGGTTTTAATAAAAAAGAAAAACATTGTTCCAAAATTCATAAAATTAACAAGGCTTTGTCCCCGTATGCTCTGGATCACTACAGCTTTGACTAAACATGCTGATCATCCAAGAAAGGCACTTAGTGACTAGTAATTAGTCTCATTTTCCCAATTAACCTCCCATTTACAAAAATCCGACGTAATCGCTTATTGACACTATGTGGGGAAATTCCTCAAAGGAAGCAGGAAACACTGGGTAGTGACCTCGGGATACCGTAAGACTGCACCCTCGTTTGGTGTAGTGTTGAACACCTCCCAGAGACTCCGATCCAGCCCACATTTCCAAGTGAGAAGCCACCTTTGTCATATTCCAGACATATTTCCAGTACCTTACGGTATATTGGAAATTTCCCATCCTTAATAATCCACTCATTACCACAAAAAATAATCAAATTTACCAACACTTGCAAAACATTGTCATTTTATTTCAAGCATTTCAACTGCACTTTATTTGACTCCATTATCAGCACTGGTCTTGTTGTCGATTATTTTATGATGTTGATGTTTCAATGATGATGATGATGTTGGATAATGAATGATATCATGTTTTATATTGCATTGTTCTTGTAATCAAATTTCTAACTCCTAGAATTTTTTAGTTTTGTAGATTAAACACCTTAGATTTTTATTTTTTAGGGTCCACCACCCTTGGCTTCGCTAGGAGTAAGCCTAGACAGAGGAATCGAGTTTCAGGTGACAGCACTTGACTCTGGATTGCCCCCAAGGCCACACTGAGCGGCTTGAAGATTTTTGTCGCGTTTTCCCTGGTGTGTATCCAAGCGGCAACAAGTAGGACAATTGCATAGCATTACATCTACTAGTAGTTCTTGTTTTATATACATATCTCTATTTGGTAGGGTCTTTAGAGTATTGCATTGATCACAACTGGTCCCTTGGTTCCATATGTTGACCTCATCCATCCTCCATTCATCCAACTGTTATCACATCCATAGTAGTCGGGCTACCATGATTATAGAGCAGTTCAGTATATATTTTTGAGCTTGGCCTTTACACAATTTTAGTGAGATCGGCTATGATGAGCAGTATTACTTATGATCACTCACACATCAGAGCAACCCCAAATCATACATGCAGTAGACGTTATGCCAAGACTGAGCCTCTTGACCTCAGATTTGATGACCGAGATGACCTTTATCTTAGATTTTCTACTTTTAATCAATATTTATCTAGGATCTTATTGAAAGAATAACATGCACAGCATAACACAATAGACACAACGAATTTCCTCGGGGAAACCATAAAGGAGAAAACCCCGCAACTTCCTCAGAGATAGAATGATCACCAATACAATGTCACAAAAGTAAAACCAAAAAATAAAAATGGTCTTCAACAGCTTCTCTCTTCTCCACTTGTGTGAACTTGTCTTCTCTCTCACTTATGCAAACTTTAGTGAGTGAGTGAATGAATAAATGAGAGAGCCTAGCTCTCTATTTATACTTTACTTTCACTTACTAGGTCGGCCCCAGTTGTACCTGACTGGGCCCACTTCTCTAGGAGACTCTATTAACCCTAATACAATCTGAATTTGGGGTCTATTGCCCCGACTTACAATGGAGGGTTAACCTCAATGACTTTACATGACCAAATACAATAATGACTTCTCCGACTGGAGGAATAAACATCTCTATCGGAGGTACAAATACAATACAAAATACAACATCTCTCGAATCTACACTGAATCATCATCAACACTGAATCATCAACACTGAATCATCATCAACATTGAATCATCATCGTCGCTGCTGCAATCCTCATCATATCGGTCATTGATTGGTGACATCTCTCGAATCTACTCATCATAGGAAGTTCTATAGAGCCAACCCTTTTTCATGTTGGATGTAGGCCTAGCCTCCTTGTAGGTCTTCATCATCTCTGCGAGCAAGCCATCAAGTAGGTACAGTGCAGGACCAGTCATTACATTGCCTCTGCAAACACCTGCGTCTCCTACTGTTGCCTCATCGTCACACGGAGCACATCCCAGATGCACATAACAAGTCTACCAACATGGGAGGACCAACCTAGCACCATGTGAGACACAACACTTACATCGACCGACATGGGAGGACTTTCCTACCACCATTCGAGAAAGGCTCAGCACTTACATCAACCGACATGGGAGGACTCTCCTACCACCATTCGGGAAAGGCACTGCACTTACATCAACCGACATGGCAGGACTTTCCTACCACCATTCGGGAAAGGCACAACACTTACATCAACAACCATGGGAGGACTTTCCTACCACCATGTCGGAATGGCTCAGCACTTACATCAACGGCCATGGGAGGACTTTCCTGCCACCATGTCGGAATGGCTCAGCACTTACATCAACAGCCATGGGAGAACTTTCCTGGCACCATGCCGGAATGGTTCGGCACTTATATCAATGGCCATGTGAGGACTTTCCTGCCACCATGCCGAAATGGCTCGGCACTTATATCAACGGCCATGGGAGGACTTTCCTACCACCATGCCGGAATGGCCAATGTGCATCTGCGTCTTCCGGACTCATCACTTCCTTTAGGAAGGAACCTCGATCTGAAGAACACCAAGCTTCTCTCTGAAGTACTCGAACTTCACTCTGGCTAGCGGCTTGGTCAACAGATCGGCTATCTGCTTGTCTGTCGCAACATATTGGAGATTTACTCCTCCTCTCTGCACCATATCCCTGATATAGTTGTTATCACATATATAGTAGCCGGGCTACCATACATTATTTTTCTCATTCCAGTACACTATTCAGCCAGTTCCCTTGCATTTGAGATGCCGAGATGAGCATCTATATTGGATCACTATCAGATTGTGGACAGCAGTTGTATTCCCCATGCCATGACTGAGTTTCAGGACACTCAGAGAGATGACCGATGTAGCCATTACATCATTGGTACAGAGCAGACAGTAGTGCCCAGAGTTACAGCAGCAGTCTCAGAGGACAGAGGATGGTACAGGTTGATGTGCATTCAGGTATATGACTCAGCAGGTATATCATAGTGTTATGGTTAGATTGCTTTTATACTTATTCTCATAGCATGTCTTAGCACTTAGTGTTATGATCTGGCGATCATATAGATATATGGACCTGGTTGATCTATTATATATATTATATTGTCCCTACTCAGACTTAGAAGTTCACTATTCATACTCATTGGTACATACCCTCCTTAGGGAGAATAGAGGTGATCATTACACCATACTTTGGCTTCCTAGTGTTGGCTCCATCATTTCATTGTCTTCATCCATCCATGGCCTACCTTTTAGATTATCACCCTGACTTACTACTTGACTAGTGGCATGGAGGATTTTTCCCCACTGTAGCCTCTGTATTGGATGAGCTTCCCTGTTTATTGTGTCTCGGCTTTGAGTTGGTGACAAAACTTACCTATGATGAGTTGGAGTTCCTTGGAATTCCCCCTAGTCACTAAAGTTGTGTTGGCTAAACCTGAAACTTTTAGTGCTGCCATCAATACAAAACCTGGAAAATGAAATGCTATATCTTGTATGAAAAGCCCATTCATGCAATGTGTTTTTGAACACACATGAATGAAAGGCGTGCCAAATGAAAATGGCCATAAAAATAAAATGTTATATCTTGTGGAAAATAAATACCTAGGTAAACAAGCTATCCATGACACACCTAGAAGTGCTCAGGTAAACAAGTGCCTTAAAAACACACCTGCAGCAGAAAGCCTAAAAGAAAAAATGTAAATCTATGCAATGTGTTTGTAAACACACATAGATCAAGGCTATGGAAACTTCAGGCCCAAAAAGCAATGGAACTTAAATGCTATATCTAAACAATTGCTAGCCTTATTTGTATTATGGATTGTGCGCATCTGTGAAGGTGAATAAACCCTCTTTAAACAACTCATCCATTTGTGAGACACCACCATTCCCTGTGTTATTGCTCATTCAGTATATACTATGGTGTATTCCCTTTCCCTTGCCAAAGTGTCACAAAGTCAAGACAGTTAAGTCATCCCTTAGCCTAGCCAATTAATTTAAGCCTTCACCCTTCACTAGCAAATTGATCACAACTATGAAGTGAGTATGATCCTGAAAGTCTAGTCTGAGTAATAATAATAATTAACGACACTATATATTTGGATTTAGATCGCCAGTCATGATTACTCTGTGTTATAATTGTTATTTGAATAAGTTGTAGAGCATATATTAACCTTGACACTTTGCAGCAGCTATTAATGATGATCTGAGTTATATTTGGTCTTGGTTAGACCTAGTTTGACCATGGAGGACCATGGGACATGAGATGTTGGACCTTATGATGATATGGATAGATGATATATGGTCTATGTATACATACATGATGACTCTATGCAGCAGCTACAGGGTTATGATGATGATTCTGGGGTTACAGCAGTGTTTGTATATGTACAGCGCATTATTATTGGCCTTGATCCGGTATATTGGATATTTATTTTGATCATGCAGAGATTCATATGGTGTATGAGTACACATCTTGGATGGATTTGGACCTTCTGAGTCCAATGGGACAGTTTGTTTTCAGTTTCGGGCACTTACAGTGATGATTTAGCCTCAGTAGGCTGTCCTAGTGCAGTTTTGGTCTGTCGGAGGCCCTGTCGGAGCAGATGTGATTTTTATCCGGTTGACCTAGGGCGCTGATGATGGAGGGGGTGGTCCAGCCACTTGTTTTTACCATATTACCCCCCTCCCGGACACATTGGTGCCCTCACCTTGACAGCGCCAGCACTCCAGGAGGCTGTTTGGGGCAGTTTCACGCTTCCCGAGGCATTTCAGGATTAGTAGAAATGGCGATTGAGGAAATCGATTTGGGCTACTGAGGCAAAGTTATGGCATGGGATGATCAGTGATGATAGATCGGGACCTTCCACACCTTCTCCAGCAGTTTCAGCTTCATCGGGGCCCGCATCCATCACTTATGGCACTTTCTGTGGATTTTTGAGGTCTTTTGAGGACCACGACTTCACTATGGAGGCACGATTTGGTACTTTCATGATTATTTATTGGTTATTGTGCTATGGGGATTGACCAAGGAGGGATAAAATTACCCCTTGGACCCACCATAAGCCTCTTATGATATTTTGTCATCATGACTTGGTGGGATTCCCCTCTTATAGGGCGATTTTGTCCATTTATATTATATTTTATTAGTGATCCATGTATTTCATTGTTGAGCTCATCTCAACCATTGATTAGACATTTGTATCTTTTAATCTTAGCCACTCATTCAAAAAGTGGTTAGGGTTTTGGTGCCTCTCCTTCCTATTTAAAGGAGAGAGCCTCTCATTGTAAAGGGACTTTTGGCTCTGGATTATTGGAATAGAAAATTATTATTGCATCTATCTCCAGTGTTGTGGTGAATGTTTTTGGTGTTCGTTCGTTGGTTCTTCCTTTGCACTGAGTTATTGAAGATATTGTTTGCCATATATTTTGTACCACGATTTTGCATCTACAGGTGGAGGCCGATTTGCTTGGAGGAGGTATTGGTAGGGGAAGACTCTCCCTACTTCTTCTTTGGAGCTCTTCGTTGGTAACAGGGAGTATTACTGTCCCAGGACCTTCTATTTCATGTTACTATTTGCATTTCTCTTGTATTTCTTCCATACTTGATCTTACTGATTGAATTTTTATTCCTTGGTTTGACAGGTAGAGGAAGGCGCACTTGTGGGCTAGGGCATCATTTCGGCAAGCAAAATCAACAATCTCTCATTTGATCTCTGCGGGAATCTTCCTCAACATCAAGGCATCTCATCCACATCACTCAGGTATGATCTCAAGGTAAGTTCTATCTCCATAATCTATCCAATTGTCTAAAATATTTAAAAAACCTAAATACTTCAAAACCCCATTTTGCATTTTCTCAGATCTACTTAGATCTAGTGGGTTGTTGGGCATAATATTGAAAACCCACCTCTATAGCATCCACGGCATCCCGGATCTATAGTTTGGTGAGGATTGGCTTCCGTTTGACCCCTCTCCCATGCCAACTTAGCTTCTCCCAAGCAAGGCGCACTCCACTAGTTGAGCAAGTTGACCTAGATCTAGGTGGTGGGTGTTTGAGATTCCACTTGATTCGTCATCTACACATCTAATAACATACACCCAGGTTGTCACTTTCCTGAAATTCACCTTGTGGGCCCCATTCCACATTTCAAGGGATTTAATCCCCATTTTGGACCACTTGGAACACTTAAACTCAGATCTACTAAGATCTAACTGTTGGATTGCCACGAAATTACAGATCCATACTCCTACCTGACCGATCTACCCAGATCTAAAGTTTGGATGCCATCCGACTTGTTTTGACCCACCTAACCCCACTTTTAAGCCTCCTTGGGCAAAGTCGCGCCACCTTGGAGAAGTGAGTTGACTCACTTCCAGGAACTGGGTACTTAAGATTTTTGGAGATTTAGAACCAGAATAATTCAAAACCTAGGTCTAGACTGTCACTTTGTAAAATCTTGCCTTGGGGATTGCATTCCTTGTTTTAAGGGATTGTGGTCCACTTGGGTCAAACCTAGATCTAGACACATTCATCCATCAAGACCTCCATTGCCCACTTGTCCCAAGTACTAGGAGTCCAAAACCACAAGTCAAACCTACTTTGACTCCACTTCCCAATTCCCAAGGCACTGGTTTCTTTCCAAGTTAATTCAACTTTCCTAGATTGTTGGATTGACTTGTGGATTGACCTATGCATGGTGAACTAAACCCTTGAAGCTATCATGTATCATGGTCAAGCTTGTCATCTGTACTAGTTAGCCCCAATACAACCCTTAACTACCCTGCATTGGACACGGTTCCCAAGGCAGTGGATCTTCTGACATTGAACTAGTACACTAGCCCTAGATCTCACTTCAAACATTATAAGTCACTCTTACATCAACCATGAACTAAAGCTATACCTATTGAACCCCTCACTTGGCTTGTGACTTCATCTTTAGGTCTAGGATAAACCATACACCTAACTTCACTTAGAAATACCCTGATTTGGTGTCTTGGTTTTGATCTCTCCTGTCGGGAGTAGATTGGGTCTCCCCCTTTGTTGTCTGGGCTAGATAACATAAAGCGAAGGTTGCCTCGACTGGCGTGACAACCATATATATTGGAGATCGAGGTGATCGTGGTTGCACCTTTTGAGTTGCCCTTCCCTATTGCCATCCATGACTGGATCCATCCATAGGGGTAACTACATCTTAGGTGAAAACAATAGTGATACTTGATCTCAATATGCTTCGACTTGTCATAGAACACCGGGTTCTCGGACAACTTCACACAACTCTGGTTGTCACAGAATATACCAGTCGCCTCTAACAGGAGATTAAACAAATCAGACAGTAGCTTCCTAAGCCATACTGCCTCACAGTTAGCAGAACAAGCTGCAACATACTCTGCTTCAACTGTACTCAATACCACGCACGACTGCTTCCTGCTAAACTAGGAGATCATACTGGATCCCATACTGAAGCAGCATCCTGAAGTGCTCTTCCTATCAGCGGCACTGCCTGCCCAATCCGAATCAACATAACCCCACAAGTTAATCTTCTCAATCGCGTCATACTTGAGCCCATAATCAACTGTATGGGATGGGAACAACCATATCTTCTAAGATTGCTAGGTGACTGGTGGGAAATGACAAATGACTCAAAACCATACTAGAAGCATCCTGAGCTCCCGTGTCTAAGGATGTTGGTGACAGAGTAGGATTGTGAGATGCATCAATAAAGTGCTTGCTCTCTTCACCAAAAGGTAATTCACGGGGAATAAGAAAACTAGGGATATCCCTAAGTAATGGATAACGTAAAGACAACTCATCCCCATTGGTTGAAACGTTTGCTTGAGGCTCTTCTTGAAAAATAGCTAGATTGTTCAAGGAAAATTCTTCTTCAGGAGTGTTGCCCGCCGATTTTCACACAACAGCAGAAAACTTTCGAAGCTGCTTTGGGGAATGTGTGGACTTGGGGGAAAGCAAAGAGTCAAGTGCTGTCACCTGATCCCAACTCCTCTGTTTAGGCAAACTTCTAACGAAGCCAAGGGGGGTAGACCCTAAAAAAGAGTTACTAAGGCTCTTAAATGTTTTTAAGTGTTTATATGGATTCAGATAAATCACATCCACAATATTTGATGGAAAAATTAAAGAGACATTCACAACATGATATGATAAAACAGATAACAACTTCCAGATAGATAATAAGCAAAATAAAAGATTGAACAATTGTTGCTTGTTGAAAGACCAGTGCCAATGGAGTCGATGTCTGTGAAATGCTTGGAGTGCTTGTAGATGTTTTGCAAATGTATCTTGGTAAATTTTATTGTAAATTTGTTGGATGTGAGGTGCATTATTGTGGGAAAGGGGATCTCCAAGATATACCTTTTGGTACAGGAGATATGTCCGGATTACAATCTAAGTGGCTCCGTACAAGGACATGTGGGTTGGAAAGAAGTCTTTAGAGCAGTGTTCAACACTACACCAACAAGGATGTAGCCTAACTGTGCTCTTAAGGTCTTTTCCCAGTGGTTCTCGCGTCCCCAGGCAGAATTTGCCCACTTTCGATTGTAGCGATCAACATCGGATTTTCGTTGGTTTTCTCGGGAGTTTATTTTATTAATGTTGAAGTGGAGTTAAATGTTAGGAAATTAAACAAGCTACATTGCTTCTAGGTATCCCACTGGTGGGTAGAGCATACACAGTGTAATAAAATATGTTCGTTCCAATTTTATTATGTGATGAACATGACCCTCCGATAGAGAGCACTCTTGATCTGCCTTATGATGAGATTCAAGAGATTTTATGAACAAGTAAAATCTAAGCAACATAATAAAATAAAAAAGCTCTCCGATAGAGAGTGTTATTGATCCACTTTACAATGAGATTCAAGAGACTTTATGTTCTTTTAAAGCAACTTATATCAAAGAAAGAAAACTAAGTAAAAGCTTGAAGTAAACTAAACTAAATCTACAAACTTAGATCTAGCAATTTATCAAAAGTAAAACTAATCTAACTTTCCTATTCTACTTGCAGGTATAAAGCAAATAAAGAACCCAAAGACGATACAGACTTCCCCCAAATGGGGGAAGTAGGGTGTGGGAGCCTTTATCCCACTTGCTCTTTATTAATATTTTGTACAAAAGATTGGTGTTAATCTCCTTGAAGGCACAAGGATAGAAGTGGGAATGAAGAAGAGGGGAGGAATAGAATTTTTTGTGCCCTTAAGGTTTGCTTTTGCCTTAGCTCTTCTCGCTTTTGCCTTAGTCTTTGGGCTTCGTTTGTTTTGCTTTCCTATGGATAAGAGCTTTGGACAGATACTAGTTAATGGTTAGGATTTGTTAATATATGAACAAATAAACAATCTTTTAATGTACCTGAACAAAGATTTAAAAAAGAAAAACTTCAAGTATACAAAGTTTAAACTAGATCTAGTACTTAGGATGCTTTGAGACTCGCCCTAGCTTCACAGCATTGAGTATGGAACCATGAACAGACTGTAGGTGATGAGCCGGAGGAAGGTGAGGATGACGTCAAGTCATCATGCCCCTTACGCCCTGGGCAACACATGTGCTACAACGGTCGGGACAAAGGGTCACGACCCTAGAAGAAGGGTTCGCTCTTAGATCTAGGTGAGGAGAGCGAATATATCACAAATATAATACTTTTAGAAACTTGAACTATTAGCTTATGAAGAGCGAAAAGGTTTGAAAGATAGAACTTTGATCTTTAAACCTACTTCGCTTCAAGAAGAGCGAATAGACTAAAAAAATAGAACCTTTAACACTAGATCTATTCGCTTTAGTAACAAAAAGGGAAAAAGGAAGTTGATTTTGATTTTAAAGGGTGAAAAGAAGGAACCAATCCCAAGGTTGAATAAACTGAAGGCTTTTAGAGATCTGCAAGACAAAATTAGAACAATGATCACTTGTTGAAGAGGAGAGAATCCAACTTAGGTTCGCTTTCAAACCAACTTGAGAGATCCTACATCAAACATTCATACACTTGCAAGAAAAAGTGGATTAAATCTAGAAGATATCAATTGCTAAGAAAATGTGAAGAGTATTTTGTATATCTGACTACGCATACTACTCCCTATCCTCTTAATAACATATCAAAAGCATTCAACTCAAAGCCTATGAATGAATACCTCTACGGGCTCAAAGACCTTCCTAGCTAAACCATCCACAATATTCAAAATAGAAAATGCATAAACATGAGATACAAGATTACCTCAGATATGAACACACACCATAATACAGATCTTGCACACCTCTTGGACCTCCAAATTCTTCAACAAATTCTCATTAACAAAAATAGAATACAGGACCATAGGTTCCTTGCACAAACTTCCAAACTCAATGGTGGAGCAAGAGCCTCATTATATAGCAATTTACAATGAAAGGATGAGAATGCATGAAGGAGAGGGCTAGAGCACCATTCATGGAGACTTGGCGCATGAGGTAGGCGTGAAGAGTGAAGTTGGTTGGTGGGATGGATGAGGTGGCTGCCACCTCATGAGAGGGGTGCCCCTTTCCATTGGTTTCAACTCCCACAACCTTTGGATACATCGCCCACCATCCTCATGCTAGTATCCACCCATGTGGAGGAGAGACCCACGCTTTTTAAAAATCAAATTCGCTCATCCAAAGGATTTTCAACATGTGCTTTAATCATTCATGATGGTCGTACACCTTATGAAACCCATGCCACCCCTTTCCATATAATTTTTTAATCATTTTTTGTCTTTTTCGATTTTTGTCCATGGTGCAATTTCTCTTTTTTTAGCAATTAATTGCCAGTTTGATGCATCTTTAGCAAAACACCTCCCAGAGGCGACATAATCGCCCAGAACCTGGAGAAAGTGGACACCAGGGTAAAGAGGACGCTCTGAGCGTCAAAACGAGCCTTCCCACGCCAAATTCCACCTCCAAACGACACCTTTATTACATTTTGAATTTTTCCAATTAAACCATTAAAAATGGTCTAATTTACGGAAAAAAATTATTTTTGTCGGAATGAAACGAAACTCCTAGGGGACCTAGTGCATGTCCATAAACTCAATTTAGATAGCTAGCATGTAAAAAATCCTAGAAATGGACTTTAATAACCTCCCTAGGTTCGACCAGCATGAGAATACTCCAGCTTTGGAGGTGTGAGTGAAAAACTTAGGAATTATATGCCACAGAAGAGTAGCACATAATTCCTAAGGAAAAAACACTCTAGAGTATCCACCTGATAGCCAAACCTAAGGTAAGCCAAGTCTTTTATAAAAGGGCCATGCTTAGACTAACTTTTTACAATTCCCCCAAGGGGGTATGAACATGCAGTTTATTACAAAATGGGCAAAAATTGCTCTGAAAATGACTTCTGAACTTTGGAACTCTGAAGATGAACATGTATCATGTTCATGAAGCTGGCGGCTCACTAGAAGTTCAACTATTGTACAAAATAGTTGGTAACATTCGGCTCCAACTACGGGACATGTGCTCGATCTGGCCTTCAGGCAAGTAGAGGATACGAGAACACTAGAATCTCTAGTTTTATATAACCTGTAAAAACATCTCAACCTTGACAAGAAAAACCTTCAGTAGCACAAGTTTTATATAAAAAAGCCAATGAACCACAAGCTGCGTTTTATTTGAAAGAATAAAACAAAAAACTTCTAAGTACATGAAGGAAAAAACTGAAAATGAATGCAGAAAGTAAAGGCTCACTTTGAGGAGCTTATTTTTCCTACTTTAAGCATAACATAATGAAATTGTTAAGTAAAGTGAAAAATCCAATGTAACCAACTTAACATTTCATCAATTGTAAAGTTTATGACCTTGCGTTTGGTTACCTTCCAAAGCAAGGAAAATTTATAAAAATGCAAACCTGTGTGAGATTTCTGGATTGGAGGGTTGGTTGGGAGATCATAAGAGAAAATGTTATTGAGTTGATTCCCAAACTAGCAAGTCCTCCTGTGGGTTTCTTCTATCCATGACTGGATAGGACTAATAAAAATTTATGAATGGTGATGCAGGTTAACTGCTTCACCATGTTGATCTAATGGGCTCTTCTGATGATAATTTCTTGTATAAGCACAAGCCTCAAACTGCTCCAAATCATAAGGAGTATCTGCATGTGAAGACGATGACTGAGATATATCTTCAATCAATTGTACCCAATCTGGCTCTTCACCGCACTGCTTCCCCAAGTCCTCATTGCTGATACTCATGCATGGCTCTGACTGCTCATATGAACAAATAGCATGCTCTTCTTCCATATCGAAATGTCCCAAGCTTTCAAGATCCACACTCCCTTCTCTTGATACATCAAAAATGTGTTTTTCAATGTATGTCCAATAGTCATCATCCACATCTTTGTCAAATATGGGGGAGCCTTCATGAATCTAATCATATCTTTGGCTATGCCTATCCTCATGTTCATAACAATTAACTTCAAAAGGTTTAGTTTCAAAAATATTACAAGGAGCAAAGCTTTCCAAAGCCTCAAATACTATGCCTCCATCTCTAAACACCTCATGGATGGATTTTTCAATAAAGCCATCAAGAGACTCTGATTCAAACTTCCTTTTTTTAGATATGTCATAAGTGGGATTATCAATGAAAACTTCAAAGGATTCTGGATCATCATTTACTTCTTTAGATATGGCATAGATGTGGTTCTCTATAAGTGTCCATTTATCATCATTAATATCTATGTCAGTCATGGTGGATTCTTCGTCACTTATATCATGTTTCAGGCTATGTCTATCCTCTCCATGCTCACAATCCTCCTCTTCAGGAAAAGGGTCATAAGGAAGGAAACCTTCCAAACTATCATCATTATATACATTGCAAACTTATTCATGAATTTCAATATGGGCTTCTACAATGGTTTCTTCTAGAGGTGGATCAGGAGTACAAATGTGCTCATCGTCACTAAAATAGTCTTGAAAAAATTCCCACTCTCCAACATTGTCTGTTGAGGTAACATGGAGAGAGTCTTCAATAATATCTTCAATGAATGGTTCCTCATGCTGTTCTTCAATGGGATCAACATGAGTCTCCGCAAATGGCGTGTCATGCATCATATTGCCATTGGATAACTCAGGCTCTTCCTTATGAAATTCTTTTGAAGGAAAGAAGTAAGCAAGAATGTTTCTAATGTATAGCTCAATATCAAATAACCCAATATGATCATATATATGCCACTGCCTCAAAAATGTCTCAAAGAAGTTAATGAGGGAAGTAATAGATTTATCGATAAGGCCCTCATAAAACCAACATGAAGCATCCCCTTGCAAAGAATAAGCAAACATTTGTATCGTATGATCTTCATGGTGTATGTTATATTCCCTCATTCATGTAAGGAATGTCAAAACATGGAATCTGGCTGAATAATCCTCATCACAACGATAAAACATAGGAAGGGGATAAGATGTCTTTTCACCCTCAAATTTATTAGGAAAGCCTGGAATTCTAAAGTAATCAATCGGCGGATATGCAAAGGAGATCCGAGCAGCAATTTCTCTTCTCTTAATATCCATGTCATCGTAATAAAGACCTCAGTTTGAACTAATCATGGAGAATCTCAAGTACTAAAAGAACAGAGCTATCCAACAATGAGCTTTAAAATTTTATGTATTTGTATGGGCTCATCTACACACAAATCTCAACAAAATATGAGATACAAGGGTTTTATCCCTTCAATGGAGTCGCCATGTGAGAATAAAAATATGCATTTAAAATACTCACAAAAATTCAACTTTTTTGCTTTTCTTTGAAAAAATACATGACTGATAAAAGGTTAGTGGAGTCACCAGATGGATCAAGTCTAATTTCAGAGAGTTATTTAGACTAAAAATCTATCAAAAAGATTAAGGTAAAAAACTAAGAAAAAACTAAAGTAAAAGTCGTCCAGGAACAAAAAATTTGTCCCCGGCAGCGACACCAAAAATGTTGCCCGACGATGTGCGCACAGCAGCAGAAATATTTCAAAGCTGCTTTGGGGAATGTGTGGCCTTGGGGGCAAGCAAAGAGTCAGGTGCTGTCACCTGATTCCGACTCCTCCATTTAGGCAAACTCCTAACGCAGCCAGGGGGGTAGACCCTAAAAAAAGAGTTACTAAGGCTCTTAAATGTTTTTAAGTGTTTTTATGGATTGGGATGGGTGTTTTTTAGGAGTTTTTAAGTAATTTGCAACAAAATTTGTGTCCCAAGTATATATTTGCAAGATAAATCACATCCACAATATTTGATGGAAAAATTAAAGAGACAATCACAGCATGATATGATAAAACAGATAACAACAACTTCCAAATAGATAATAAGCAAAATAAAAGATTGAACAATTGTTGCTTGTTGAAAGACCAGTGCCAATGGAGTCGATGTCTGTGAAATGCTTGGAGTGCTTGCAGATGTTTTGCAAATGTATCTTTGTAAATTTTATTGTAAATTTTTTGGATGTGAGGTGGATAATTGTGGGAAAGGGGATCTCCAAGGTATACCTTTCGGTACAGGAGATATGTCTGGATTACAATCTAAGTGGCTTCATACAAGGACATGTGGGTTGGAACGGAATCTCTAGAGCAATGTTCAACACTACACCAACAAGGATGTAGCCTAACTGTGCTCTTGAGGTCTTTTCCCAGTGGTTCTCGCGTCCACAGACAGAATTTGCCCACTTTCGATTGTAGTGATCAACACTGGATTTTCGTTGGTTTTCTCGAGAGTTTATTTTATTAATGTTGAAGTGGAGTTAAATGTTAGGAAATTAAACAAGCTACACTGCTTCTGGGTATCCCACTGGTGGGTAGAGCATACACAGTGTAGTAAAATATGTTCGTTCCAATTTTATTATGTGATGAACATGAGAGCCATCGACCCTCCGATAGAGAGCACTCTTGATCTGCCTGTTATCACATCTATGTTAGATGGAGCTACCATACTACAGACTGTGTGGCCGAGGACCGCACAGTACTTTTTTTTTCCATATCAGAGATCCAATGTCTTCAAAGGAGGCACACAGTTTTGTTCAGATTGCCCCGAGAAGATATGTCAGAGGGGACAGATGGTTGTACAGTGGTACAGACATGTCACTTAGCATTTACCAAAGGGTCACCCTTCCATGCCAGGCTTTGATATGAGCCCATTGAGACAATTGCCTAGTCTTGTTTTGATTAAGACTATCACAAAGTATTGTTGGTTTACTATTTGTGCCCGGATTCAGCAGAGATCCAATTCAGAGACAACCTCAGCAGCAGGTATATGGTGCGGCAGGTATTGCATTTGATGTATATTGCTCATGATTGTTGTTGTTATCACATCTATGTTAGCTGGAGCTACCATACTGCAGACTGTGCGGCCGAGGACCGCATAGTACCTTTTTTTTCAGATCAAAGATCAGTCGCCTTTAGACGAGGCATTTTTGTTCAGATTGCCCCTAGCAAATATATCAGAGGGGACAGACAGTTGTACAGTGTCATAGAGATTGTCACCTACCATCTACCACAAGGTCACCTCTTCCTTGCCAGGCTTTGACATAAGCCCATTTGAGACAGTTGCCTAGTCTTGTTTTGATCGAGACTATCATAGTATATTGTTGGTTTACTATGTGCCCGGATTCAGCAGAGATATAGCTCACAGATAGCTTCAGTAGCAGCAGGTATATGGTGCAGCAGGTATTGCATTTGATGATTATTGCTCATGTTGTAGATTAGACTTCTTTATACTTGTTAGTACACTAACTCTGCATGAGATGATATATTTGGTGATCTAGCTATAGTATGATGTGATTGGGCCCTTGATGATGTCAGTCCACCCCTCCGGTTAGACTTTTATGTGAATGCACGATGAGTCATGTCCTCTACACTTGGCATAGACTTGATCACTTAGTCCCTCTTAGTAGCTGACTTTAGCTCCATTATCACTTTCCCCATCCATCCGACTCATCCATGATACTTGTTCCCGACTTGGATCCTAATTTGTGATCCCGAGGACCCCTTCCCCACTGATCTCTGAGTTTGCCATGACTCCCTGTGTATTGTGCCTCGGCTCTTTAGTGTGTGAGACACAATTTTAGACCTGGGATTTGCTCCTATCGGTTGCCCCCAATGTTGCAATGCAGTTAGGATTGTGTAGCCTCACCGGGTGTTCCCCATTGGTCATCGAAGCATGTATTGCTCACCCCCATTACCTTTGCAGTATGACTACCATGTTTATATCTTTTGAGATATGTATGTAGCCCAAGAGGGCCTTGAAGAAATGAAGAAATGAAGAAATGTAAATCAAGCCAAAAAGGCCATTATGTTGTAAATGTAAAATCTAGCCAAAAAAGGGCTAAGTATGAAACTCATTGTAAAATCCATGCAATGTGTTTATAAACACACATGGACACAGGTCAGCCATACATGTCAGCATTTGTAGTGGTTATTCCTCACTTAGTTCTGCGGGGCAAGGAGGTGAGAGGGAGCAAGGGACAAACTCAAGATTGTCCCCTGGAGTCTCAAGTTACAGTTTGCCGGACACCCAGTTTGGCGGCTCTAGAAAAGAACCTCACGGAGTCTTCGGATACGGATGTGAGTTGTGAGATACTTGTTAGATGGCTAGTGGTGGTTTCCCTGCACTATACCCATTTGTGAGGCACCGCCCTTCCCCGTGTTCTGTCATGGCATGCTTATCTCAGTGGACCCCGCTTTCCCGAGTTGTCCAAAGGGTCACATGATCTTCATCCTTGTCTTCCCGTGTCCTTTGCCTTGTTGTCCGCATCACCTAAAGTCAGCAAAGTGGTCAGTTCTATAGATGTGCATAGCATTTTAGTCTTTTGGAGGTGGTGGGCCCACTTCACCGGGGCCTTGTATTATCTCGGGATTTATTGAATTTTTGATCACCATGTTATCATTGTATTGCTTAGTAATGTACTAACTCGTATAATTGAGCCTTGTCACTCCATGTTTGCATACAGGTATGCAGCTAGCACTATTGTTGACCAGATTTGACTTAGTCAAACTGAGTTGACTAGGCCAAAAATGGCCCCGAAAAAATGTTGCAACCGAAATTTTGATTTCGGCCAATTATTATCTACAGGGGTCCCATATGAGCATGCAGGTGTCAAAATTGCAAAAGATTGAAGCATTTGAGAAATTTTTAATTATTATTGGTCAATTTTGACCTCTTTTAATTAAAAATTATGGATTTGGGGCAAGTAATTCCTAAGTGATGCATCAGGGTCGTTCGAGTGGTCATCCCTACTACTTTTGGGGTCCACAATCCCATTGCAGCAGACGGTTCGGCAATCCGGGCAATAAAAGTGGGTCAAAAGCCCAAATTTCATCTTCAGCCATATAAACCAGCAAAAATTACATGGAAAATCAGAATTTGACTAGGGCAACTATAGGCAAATGGAAAAATCAATGGTTGGCAAAGGAAAAGGTTATTTCTAAGGTATTTTGGTAATGTTTAACACTGTATTTGTGTATTGTGGGGCCCTCTATTGCCTAGCTCACCATTGGAGGTCGAATTGCCCATAGGGGGCGTTTTTTCTCCACCTTGGGAATTCGATTTGGTTGATGTATTAGTGTGGGGCCTTGATGTATTATGTTGGGGGGATAAAACATCCCATAGACACCCCCCAACTCAACCTTATGTATTGTATGGCCCACAATGGGCCCCTCTCCTCCACATGTGCGCTTCTCTTGGGGCAATTCGCACCCCCCTCTTTGAGCTCATCTCCACCCTTGATTTGGCAAATGGGAGAGTTAATCATAGCCATTGGTTTTGGGGGGAATGAGACTAGGTTTTGAGCCATCTCTATAAGAGAATGGGCTCACCCCATTGTACATCTCTCTTGGCATTTTTGGAGTTGAATAGAAGAGAAAACGTTGTTGCTCTACTTGGCTCTTGTGTGATAGCTTCTTGATATTGTTGATTGCCATACTATCTTGATGCACTAGTTGTAGTTGGTGTATATTTCCAGCATTGTTTTACTCACCATTGTTTGCAGCAAGCTCAAAGTCTTGGAGGAGGGCGCACCATTTGGCTTCCACTGCTGCTCCACTCTCTGGATTGACCACAAAAGGGAAGTGCTTTTGCTATTTTCAGTCAAGCATTTCTCTCATCTTTATTTGTGCTATTGTAGATTTCATTTGTTTGCCAGTACTGATCTGATTTATTGTCTATTGGTGTTTGCAGGCACAGAGGACGAGTTGGCGAGGAGAGAGCAAATCGATTTCAGCTAGGACTTCTCCAACCGCTTCTATTTGATCTTCGGAACGTACAAACCTCTTCAAAATAAAAAATATCAGCTATTTCCAAGTAGGTGTAACTTCTTCTTCTCCCACATTTCAATTTCTAATTTTGTTGAAGAGAGAAAACTCACTAAAACCCCTAAGAATTAAAATCTACAAAATCCACCGTTAGAATTAGTTTATTTTGTAAACCCACAAATGATTTATGCTCAAAATCCTATAAACCAAATTTCATTTGATTTAGACTCCATTTGCCCACTGAATCAACAATAGTCTACCTAGCAAAAACGCCCCCCTAGCGCGTTTTTCTGTTTCAGCCTGATTGGGTTAGTTTGGGGTTCTGGGTACTTGATAATCGGTTTTAAAACGCCATTTTACCCTAGAATATCGAGTATCGTTGGTTGGAAGTGAATATAAATGCTTATTTTTCTATGCCCTAGGTCCACTTTTCCACTGTTTAACTCAATCCCCTAGGGCAGTTTCACTTCACTTCTTGTTGATCTGTTTTTTTGTTCTAAATCAGCCAATTAATCAACTTATAACTACTAGAAGATGTGTTTCAATTGCTTATCCATCGCTGCCATGTATGAATAAATCATAACGAGCTTCATTCCCTATAGGCAGGGTTCCCAATCACTCTTCTTGTCAATTTCTGTTTGCTGATTTAGTTTCTAGCCTTCTAATTCTTCAATTTATTCATCATTTACATTCATAATTGGATCTGATTCCATCTCACGTAGTCTATTCTTTCATTTCAGAATTCCGATCTCACTAGGCTGAAAGAAATCTCACAATTCATCCATCTTGCATTTTGTTTTACTCATCTTTTGGGTTGGGTGTCTGACTGTTGAGTCTTGACCATAACTGGTTGAGCAGGGTCTCCCCCTTGACTTGGCCAAGTGCCTCGTCTAAAGTGACAGTAGCCCTGTCCGGTGTGACTATTGCCGGTTACACCTTCCTGGTTGTCTCCTCTACCGTCCCTATTGGGATACTTACCACAAACAACTAGAGATTGTGTGATAACAGTTGCTTAGACTTGTTTATACATGATAGTACACTAACTCTACATATGATGATTGATTTGGTGATCTAGCTATTTTTTATGATATGTGATTGGGCCCTTGGTGATGTCAGTCCACCCCTTCCTAGTAGGCTCCTGTATATGCACACCAGGTCACACCCCTACTCTTAGTATAGACTTGGTCACTTAGTCCCCCTAGGCAACTGATTTTGGATCCACTTTCACTTTCTCCATCCATCCGACTCATCCATGATGGTCTTTCCCGACTTGGATTCCAATTTGCGACCTTCAGGATCCCCTTCCCCACTAATCTCTAAGTATGCCATGATTCCCTGTCTATTGTGCTTCGTCTCTTTAGTGTGTGAGATGCACTCTCAAACCTGGGATTTGCTCCTGTCAGTTGCCCCCGATGTTGCAATGCAGTTCGGATTGTGTAGCCTCACCGGGTGTTCCCCATTGGTCATCGAAGCATGTATTGATCACCCCCATTACTTTGCAGTATGAGCACCATGTTTATATCTATTGAGATATGTATGTAGCCCAAAAGGGCCTTGATGTAAATTGAAGAAATGAAGAAATGTAAAGCAAGCCAAAAAGACTAATGTAAATGTAAAATCTAGCCAGAAAAGGGCTAAGTATGAAATTCATTGTAAAATCCATGCAATGTGTTTGTAAACACACATGGACACAGGTCAGCTGTACATGTCAGCATTCGTAGTGGTTATTCCTCATCTAGTCCTACGGAGCAAGGAGGTGAGAGGGGTAAGGGACAAGCTCAAGATTGTCCCCTAGAGTCTCAAGTTATGGTTTGTCGGACACCCAGTTTGGCGACTCTAGAAAAGAACCTCACAGAGTCTTCGGGCACAGATGTGAGTTGTGAGAAACTTGTGAGATAACCAGTGGCGGTTTCCCTGCACTATACCCATTTGTGAGGCACCGCCCTTCCCCATGTTTTGTCATGGTATACTTATCTTAGTGGACCCCGCTTTCCGAGTTATCCAAAAGGTTACACGATCTTTATCCTTGTCATCCCCCATCCTTCGTCATGTATTCCACATCACCCAAAGTCAGCTAGGCGGTCAAGTCTATAGGTTGTGCATAGCAGTTGAGTCTTTTGGATGTGGTGGGCCCACCTCACCTGGGGCCTTGTATTTTCCGAGATTTAATGCAGTTTTTTATCACCATATTATTGTCATATTGTTTAGTAATGTACTAACTTGTATAAGGAAGCCTTTCGCTTCATGATTGCATACAGGTATTCAGCTAGCACCATTGTTGACCAGATTTGACTTGGTCAAGCTAGGTTGACCAGGCCAAAAATGGGCCCGAAAAAATGTTGCGACCGGAATTTCGATTTTGGTCAATTATTATCTACAGGGTACCCATATGAGCTTCCAAATGACAAAGTGCAAAAATATCGAGGCGTTTGTGAGATTTTTAATTATTATTGGTGATTAATGACCTGTTTTAATTAAAAATCATGGATTTTGGGGAAATAATGCCTAAGTGATGGATCGTGGTCATTCCTACTATATTTGGGATCCACGATCACATTGTAGCAGACGGTTCAGCAATCCCAGCACTTTAGATGGGTCAAAAGCCCAAATTACATCTTCAACAGTATAAACCAACAATAAAATACATGGAAAATCAAAAATTGACAAAGGCAACTATAGCAAAGGGTGAAAATCAATGGCTGGCAAATAAAGGGGTGATTCCTAAGGTAAAATGGTAATGTTTGACATGGTGTTTATGTATTGTGGGGCCCTCTCTTGCCCAGCTCTCTAGGTTGGACGAATTGCCCATGGGGGGCGTTTTTATCCACTTGGGCAATTCGATTTTGTTGTATTGTTGGCATGTGGGGCCATGATGTATTAGCTAGGGGGCTAAAACACCAATATAGACACCCCCCTAGCATTGTATTTGATATTATATGGGCCCTACGAGGGATCCCCTTGGGCAATTCGCACCCCCACTAGGAGAGCTCTCCACCATTCGATTTGTTTGATGGGGGAGTGATCCTAGCCCTCCATTTTGGGGGGAAACTTGTTTTGAGAGTGACCTTTCTCTGTAAGAGAAGGCATTCACTCCATTGTAGAGCCTCTTGGCATTGTTGAGACTTGATATAGAGATTTTTGAGAGACACTTCGACTGAGTTACTTGTGATATGGAGTGAAGTCTTTCTTGTGTTGATTGAGATCATATTTCTGATGCATTGCTGAGTTATTTGTGGTGTCCCCATCTCTCCTTGAGCATTTCGATTTGCAGGTGAAGCTGGCCACTGGAGGAAAACACAGCACTTGAGCCAGCAGCTCCTTGCTAGCGTTTCTCTTCGGGATTTCAACAGGGAAGTGAATTTTCATTGTTGCTATTTGCTTTACTCATCATTTGTCACTCATTTGCCGGTTTATTTTTGTTATTTGCTATAGATACTGATTTTATCCCTCTGTGGCAGGTACAAAAACGCATTGGCTCACTGGCTACTCCAAAACGCAAAGGGGGAAAATGCACACTAGCTCAGCACTTGATCTTCGGGGTGTTATCACACAATCTCTAGTTGTTTGTGGTAGATATCCCAATAGGGACGGTAGAGGATACAACTAGGAAGGTGTAACCGACAATAGCCAGGTCCTCCACTCAAATGAACGGAAGTTACAACGGACAAGGCTACTGTCACTTTAGACGAGGCACTTGGCCAAGTCAAGGGGGAGATCCTACTCAACCAGTGATGGTTGAGAGACAACAAATACACCCAAACACAGAAAGCTGAGAGATGAAAACAAGGAGTGAGTGTAAATGAGCTCCTCGTGTTTGATTTCAGCCAATAAATGGACACAAGTAGTCAAATGAGAGTGATGAGACAAGTGACCAGCAATCGGAAATAGTTAAAGACCAAGATTATAACAAGGGATTGTATGGCTGAAATGATTAAGGGAGCTGTAAAAATAGAATTGATGTGCTATAATGAACTGCCTAGGGAAATGGTTGAATAATGAGTCAAGCGGACCTAGGGCAGCAAGAAAATGACGTTTATGATCACTTCTAGAAGACGATACTTGATTTCCTAAGGTAAAATGACAATAGAAACCCAAATCAGAAGTACCCGGAACCCCAAATCAACACAATTAAGAAGCAAGAGAAAAAAGCCCAAGTGGGGTGTTTTTGCCAGGTGGACCAGTGCTAAAATTATGGGCAAATGGAGTCTAAAAGCTTTGAAACTTGATTCCCTAAGGTAAAATGGCGTTCTAAGCTGGAATCAAGACTACCCACAACCCAAAAATTAACGTAACAGTGAGATTGGCTGAAATGCCCAAGGAGGGCGAATTCATCAGGTGACCAACTCCTAGTTCTAAGGGTAATCGGGTCTGGATTCGAATGAAACTTGAGATATGAGAGTTTAAGCATATATCATTACTGGGTTTTTAATTAGAACAAGTCCCTACGGTGAAATCCTAAGTTATCAATTTTTAGGGGTTTTTTAAAATGGTTGCAGCTTAGCATCAAACAGTGAAAGAGAGATTATAAGAAAGGAGAAAAGATCAGTACCCGGATGATGGAGAAGGTATTCCGGTGCTGAAGACACACCCCGAAGATCAAGTGCAGAGCTAGACATCGTTTTCCCCTCGGCGTTTTTGGAGCAGCCAGTGAGCAAAGGCGTTTTTCTTGTACCTGCCAAGGAGAAGATGAAATCAGTTTCTGTGGCAATATGACAATAATAAACCAACAAATGAGACGACAAATAATGAGAGAAGCAAATGACAATACAAGTAAATTCACTTCCCTGTTGGAGAACCCAAAGAAAAACGCTAGCAAGGAGACCCTGTCTCAAGAGATATGTTTTCCCCTAGTGGCCAGCTTCACCTACAAATCGAAAATGCTCAAGGAGATATGGGGACACCACAAATAACTCAGCAATGCATCAAAAATGTGATCTCAATCAACACAAGAAGAATCCTATTCCAAAATCACAAGTAACACCGTAAGAATGTCTCTCTATAATCTCAGTGTCAAGTCTCTACAATGCCAAGAAGAAGTAAAATGGAGTGAGTCCATTCTCTTATAGAGATGGCTCACACTCAAACTAGGTTTCCCCCCAAAATGGAGGGTTGAGATCATATCCCCAATCCACAAATCGAATGGTGGAGATGACTCAAGGAGGGGTGTGCGAATTGCCCCAAGGAGAAGCGCACTATGGAGAGAGAGGGGGCCATTGTGGGCCATACATCAATACAAAAGAGGTTGGGGGGTGTCTATATGGAGTTTTATCCCCCCAACCACATACAAGAAGGGTCCCACCATCAAAAATAAGAAAATCAAATTCCCCACTAAGGAGGAAAATGCCCCTATGGTCCAAAATCGACCTCTATGGTGAGCTACCATATGGAGGGACCCACAATGCCCAAATAATACATCAAACATTACCAAAAATACCTTAGAGATTACCTTTACCATTGCCAACCTTTAATTTTTCCATTTACCTATAATTGCCTTACTCAAATTCTGATTTCCATCTATTTTCTGCTGGTTTATATGGCTGAAGATGAAAATTAGGCTTTTGACCCACTTTTATTGCCCAGATTGTCAAACCGTTTGCTGCAATGTGATCGTGGACCTCAAAAATAGTAGGATGACCACTTGAATGACCCCGATCCATCACTTTGGCATCATTTGCCCCAAATCCATGATTTTTAATTAAAACAGGTCAAAGTTGACCAATAATAATTAAAAATCTCTCAAATGGTTCAATATTTTGCCATTCCGTCAGTTGCATGCTCATATGGAACCCCTGTAGATGATAAATGATCGAAATCGAAATTCCTATTGCAAAATTTTTTTTGGGCCCATTTTTGGCCTAGTCAACCCAGTTTGACTAAAGTCAAATCTGGTCAACTATAGTGCTAGCTGAAACCTGTATGCAAGCATGAAGTGACAAGGCTCAATTAAACAAGTTAGTACATTACTAAGCAATAAATGATAACATGGTGATCAAAAATACATTAAATCTCAAAATAGTCCAAGGCCCTGGTGAAGTGGGCCCACCACCTCCAAAAGACTAGGATGCTATACACCTCCATAGAATTGACCACTTTGCTGACTCTAGGTGATGTGGACAACAAGGTAAAAGATATGGGAAGACGAGGATAAACATCATGTGACCATTAGACATCTCGGGAAAGCGGGGCCCACTGAGGTAAGTATGCCATGACGGAATACGGGGAAGCGCGGTGCCTCACAAATGGGTATAGTGCAGGGAAACCACCACTAGTCATCTAACAAATACCTCACAACTCACATCCGTATCCGAAGACTCCGTGAGGTTCTTTTCTAGAGCCGCCAAACTAGGTGTCCAGCAAACCGTAACTTGAGACTCTAGGGGGCAATCTTGAGCTTGTCCCTTGCTCCTTCTCACCTCCTTGTCCCGCAGGACTAGATGAGGAATAACCACTACAAATGCTGACATGTATAGCTTACCAGAATCCATGTGTGTTCATAAACACATTGCATGGATTTTACAATGAGTTTCATACTTAGCACCTTTTTGGCTAGATTTTACATTTACAATATAGAGGCCTTTTTAGCCTGATTTCCATTTCATTTCTTCATGTCTTCATGTCTTCATGTCTTCATTTCTTCATTTCTTCATGGCCCTCTTGGACTACATATATATCTCAAAAGATATAAACATGGCGCTCATACTGCAAAGGTAATGGGGTGGGTGATACATGCTTCGACGACAAGTGGGGAGCACCCGGTGAGGCTACAGAATCCTAACTGCATTGCAACATCGGGGGCAACCGACAAGAGCAAATCCCAGGTCTAACCGTGTATGTCACACACTAAAGAGCCGAGGCACAATAAACAGGGAGTCATGGAAATCTCAGAGATCAGTGGGGAAAGGGGGTCCTCGTGATCACAAATCAGAATCCAAGTAAGGGAAGAAGTGTCAGGGATGAGTCGGATGGGTGGAGAAGGTGATAATGGTGCCAAAGTCAGCTATCGAGGGGCTAAGTGATCAAGTCTAAGCCAAGTATACAAGACATGACTCAGCATGCATATACATAAGCCTAACCGGAGGGGTGGACTGATATCACCAAGGGCCCAAACACATCACATCATAACCAGATCACCAAATATATCATCTCATGCAAAGTTAGTGTACTAACAAGTATAAAAGAGTCTAATCTACAACATGAGCAATAATCAATATATGCAATACTTGCTGCACCATATACCTGCTACTACTGAACCTGTCTTTGAGCTGGATCTCTGCTAAATCCGGGCACATAATAAACCAGCAATGTACTGTGATAGCCTCGATCAGAACAAGAGTAGGCAACTGTCCCAAATGGGCTTGTGTCAAAGCATGGCAAGGAAAGGTAACCCTGTGGTAGATGGTAATTCCAACTGTCTGTCCCCTCTGATATGTCTGCTAGGGGCAATCTAAACAAAAATGCCTCATCTGAAGGCAACTGATCTCTGATCTAGAAAAAAAAGTACTGTGCAGTCCTCGGCCGCACAGTCTGCAGTCTGGAAGCTGCTGCCGACATAAAATGTGATAACACGGGGTTTGTCTTCAACACGGGGATACCTTCATCTTCATTATCCAGGAACTGAATCTCTTCTCGTTTCGCATAATCTCTCTTTCATTGTCGATGTTAAGCTGCAACAATTAAAGAAAACCGTAAAAATTGATAACTTAATTTCCCATCGTTAGAACTTTGTTTTTATTTCAAACCGGCTTGTTATTTGAGCCTAATTGCCTATATCTCAAGTTTGAGACAATTCCGACTCCATTAACCCATAGTTTAAGCACTGGTCCACTTGGAAAAAACGCCCACCTGGTGCGTTTTTCTCTTATGCTTGCTTGGGTCAAGTTTGGGGTTCTAGGTACTTTTGATTTGGATTCAGAACGTCGTTTTACCTTGGAGAATCATGCACCGATTGTTGGAAGTGATTATTTATACTAATTATTCTCTGCCCTAGGTACATTTTTCCACTATCTAACCCCTTTCCTAGGCAGTTTACTTCACTACCTCACTTCCAACTCAATTCACATCCTTAGACTATTTTCAGCCATCTCATCTTTAATCTAATCTACTCGACTCACCTTTTCAATTGTTGGTCACGTTTCATTTAAATAATTATTCCATCTGTGTGTCCAACCGGTGGCTGAAACTAGACTTAGGACCTGCTTACACTCAATTCCTGTTTTTAATTCTTTCTATTTCCTGGGATTTGTGTGTGTTTTGTCTCTCAACCTTCACCGGTTGAGCGGGGTCACCCCCCTGACTTGGCTACGTGCCTTGTCTAAAGTGGCTGTAGCCTTGTCCTGTGTGACTCCCGTTCCCTGAACGGAGGACCTGGCTATTGCCGGTTACACCTTCCTAGCTATTCACCTCTACCATCCATGTTGGGACACCTACTACCAAACAGCTAGAGTTGTGTGTTAACACCACCTTATCGCGAGATTCAAGAGATTTTATGAACAAGTAAAATGCTAAAGTAAAATCTAAGCAACTTAATAAATAAAAAAGCTCTTCGACAGAGAGAGTTATTGATCGACTATACAGTGAGATTCAAGAGACTTTATGTTCTTTTTAAGCAACTTATATCAAAGAAAGAAAACTAAGTAAAAGCTTGAAGTAAACTAAACTAAATATACAAACTTAGATCTTGCAACTTATCAAAAGTAAAACTAATCTAACTTTCATATTCTACTTGCAGGTATAAAGCAAATAAAGAACTCAAAGACGATATAGGCTTCCCCCAAACGGGGGAAGTAGGGTGTGGGAGCCTTTATCCCACTTGCTCTTTTTTAATATTTTGTACAAAAGATTGGTGTAAATCTCCTTGAAGGCACAAGGATAGAAGTGGGAATGAAGAAGAGGGGAGGAATAGAATTTTTTGTGCCCTTAAGGTCTGTGTTATCACATATATAGTAGCCGGGCTACCATACATTTTTGTCAAATTCCAGTACACTATTCATCCAGTTCCCTTACATTGAGATGCTAAGATGAGCATCTACTATGGATCACTATAAGATTTTGGACAACAGATATATTCCCCATGACATGACTGAGTTTCAGGACACTCAGAGAGATGACCGATGTAGCTATTTAGCCATTTATAGAGAGCAGTCAGTAGTGCCCAGAGTTATAGCAGTAGTTTCAGAGGACAGATGATGGTTCAAATGGTGAGCATTCAGGTATATGACTCAGTAGGTATACTATGGTGTTCTCGTTATGTTGCTTTTATTTCCATTTTCTTAGCTTGTCTTAGCACTTAGTATCATGACCTGGTGATCATATAGACATGTGCACCTGGTTGTACTATATGTATATCATATTTGTCCCTACTCAGACTTAGAAGTTCTTGGCCTATACTCATTGGTTTTACTCTCCTTAGGGAGAATAGAGGTGATCATTCCCACCATACTTTGGCTTGCTAGTGTTGGTTTCATTATTCATTGTCTTCATCCATCCATGACTTGCCCAGTTTGTTCATTACCTTGACTTACTACTTGACTAGTGGCATTAAGGACCTTCCCCCACTGTAGCCTCTATATTGGATAAGCTTCCCTGTTTATTGTGTCTCGGCTCTGAGTTGGTGACAAAACTTACCTATGGTGAGTTGGATTTCCTTGAGAAGTCCCCCTAGTCACCAAAGATGTTGTTGGCTAAACCTGGAACTTTTAGTGTTGCCATGAATACAAAGTATGGAAATCAAATGTTATATCTTGTATGAAAAGTAAGCCAAATGAAAATGGCTATGAAATATCAAATGCTATATCTATTGTGAAATGTAAATACCTAGGTAAACAAGCTGTCTGTGACACACCTAGAAGTGCTCAGGTAAACAAGTGCCTTAAAAACACACCTGCAGCAAGAAGCCTAGATTAAATGTAAATATATGCAATGTGTTTATAAACACACATAGATCAAAGGCTATGGAAACTCTAGGCCCAAAAAGCAATGGAACTTAAATTCTATATCAAAAAGATTGCTGACCTCATTTGTAATATGGATTGTGCGCATCTGTGTAAGGTGAATAAACACTCTTTAAACAACTTATCCATTTGTGAGACACTGCCATTCCCCGTGTTGTTGCTTGTCCACTATATGCTATGGTGTGTATTCCCTTTTCCATTTCCAAAGTGTCATAGTGTTAAGTCAGTAAGTCATCCTTTGACCTAGCCAATTGTTTCTTAGCCTTCACCCTTCACTAGCAAATTGATCACAACTATGAAGTGAGTATGACCTTGAAAGTCTTGTCTGAGTAATTAATAATAAATAATGACAAATTATATTTGGATTTAGATCACCAGTAATGATTGCTACTTGTTATAATTGCTATGTGAATGGAATGTAAAGCATGTTTTAACCCTTGACACCTTGCAGCAGCTTGATCACAATTTGAGTCATATTTTGGTCATGTTGACTTGGTCAAACCTCAGTTTGACCAAAAGTCAACCACAGGACATGAGGTGGCAAACCTCAGATGTTACAAATAGATAATATATGGTCTGGTACAGGTCACCATGGTGGGATTATGCAGTGGCTTCAGGCTTATGATGATGATTTGTGCTTTTTTGCATTTTTACAGATTATTATTATTTGGTCTGCCGGATATGATGAGTGTTTATTTTGGACAATGCAGAGGTTTATATAGTGTATGAGTACACATCTTAGATGGATTTGGACCTTCTGAGTCCAATGAGACGGTCTGTTTTAAGTTCCGAGAAGTTACAGTGATAATTGAGCCTCAGTTGGCTATCCTAGTGCAGTTTTGGTCTGTTGGAGGCCCTGTCAGAGCAGTGATGATATTTACTTGGTTCACTTAGGGTGTTGTGCATGGAGGGAGTGGTCCAACCACTTGTTATTACCATATTACCCCCCCTCCCAGACTCATTGGTGAGCTCACCCTGACAGCGCAAGCACTCCAAGAGGCAGTTTGGGCAGTTTCATATTTCCCGAGGCAGTCCAGAAATGGTAAAAATGGCTACAGAGGAAGTCGATTTGGGCTACTAAGGCAAGGTTATGGCATGTGATGATCAGTGATGATGAGTGGGATGTCTTCCACACCTTCTCCAGCAGTTTCAGCTTCATCGGGACCCGCATCCATCACTTATGGCACTTTTTGATGATTTCTGGAGAGTCCTAAGGCTCACGACTTTCCCAGAGAGGCACGATTTGGTGTCTAGAGCATTTATTCTTGGATATTGTGCCATGGGGATTGACCAAGGGTGTTAGAAATTATCCCTTGGACCAACCATGAGCTATATTTTATGTTTTGTCATCATGATTTGGTGGGATCCCCTATCCTAGGGCGATTTTGTCCACTTATGGTTATATTTTATTAGTGATCCATGTATTGTATTGTTGAGCTCATCTCAACCATTGATTAGATCTTTTGATCTTTTAATCTTAGCCACTCATTTAAAAAGTGGTTAGATTGTGGACTCACTCCTTCCTATTTAAAGGAGAGAGCTTCTCATTGTAAAGGGGTCTTTGGCTCTTGGAATCTTGATATAGAAAAACTTTCTTGTGGAAATTATTGTGGTCTCCTTTGCATCTGTTGTTCTTAGATAGTGATTGGAAAGTCTATTACATCCTAGCATTTGGGTATTTGTGGTAAGATCTATCTTTTTTGGAAACTTTTGTCTTGTCTACAGGAGGGCGACTTCAGTTGGGCGTTTTTGCAAGGCTTCTTCAACTCGCTTCACTTGGCATTCGCTTGTATCAGGGGGTTATCATTAGTATCATTGTGATCTATGCTATCTTTCTGTTATTTCTCTTGTGGCATTAGTCTTATCTCTTGTTCGCAGTAAATCTGATATTGTTGACGTTTATTGTGCAGGAGAGAGGGCGCATTGGCTTCCTTGGGCAATTCGACTTCATGGAAAACTACCTCAAATCTCTCCAAATTGATCGGGTTTGCATAGATCATCATCATCAAGGCATCTACAAGGTTATCTAGGTAAGATCTGCAAGTTTTTTCTTCTTGTCTTGGCTCCAATCCATTGACATAGCTACTTCATTGATAAAACCCTCAATTTACAAACCCTCATTTTACATTTTCTCAGATCTAGTAAGATCCACTTGGTGTTTTGGTATAAAATTTAAAACGCACCTCTACAGTATCCACGGCAATTCAGATCTGTAGTTTGGTGTGATTTGGCCTTCATCCAACCCCATTCCCATGGCAAAACACTCTCTCCAAGGGAGGTCGCACTTCCTAGGAGGGGCTAGTTTGCAAGGATCTAGCACCTGGGTAGGTGAGATCCCACTTGATCCTTGATCTCCATAATTGATAACCTACCCCTAGTGTGTCACTTCAATGATTTTGACCTTGTGGGCCCCATTCCTCATTTTGAGGGTTGAGCCCCACTTGGGTAACTTTGTGGCACATTTCAATCTCAGATCTACTGAGATCTAGCCATTGGATGATCCTAATCTTTCAGATCCACCTACCTCAACACCTTAACATTCCAGATCTACAATTTGGTGGACATCTGACTCCATTTGGCCCAATTCCCAAGGCACTAATCTTCCTCAAGTCAATTCGACTTTCCTAGATTGTTGAGTTGTCTCATGGCTTGCTCTTTGTCTTGTTGCTTGAAACACCTTGAAATTGTCATATCCTTTCATCAAGCATAGCTAGAAAGCCCTAACTATCAAATCTCTGATTTGGGACACTTTCCCTGTTTTAAGGGTCACGTTTCCCAAGGCAGTTGATTTTGATCATTTGAAACTAGCTTTGAATCCTGGAATCATACCTAATCATTGAGTCACTGTGTGTTATATATCATTGTCATAATATACCTTTTCCAAGCCTCCACAGTGATCTTAATTCCTTATTTCTAGGGTTCCATACCTGTCACCTTACGTACCTCATTAGATTGATTTGATCTGGTGATTGGGTTAATCTCTCCTGTGAGGAGTAGATCTGGGTCTCCCCCTTGTTATCTTGGCTTTGATAGCTAAAGCGAAGAGTGCCTTGGTTGGCGTGACAACCATCCATTTGGGAACCTAGGCCCTCTTGGTTCACCACTTTAGTTACCTATCCCCTCTACCGTCCACATTGGATCCACCTATAGGGGCAACTACAAGATTGGTGATAACATTTTGCCGTCGTTGCCGAGGAGGTCGAGGCTTACCTGAGGTGTCTGCGATTATCCATGCATAACTCATATCTTATCGCATCCGAATTAATGTAGATGGGTATTATTTCAATTCTTAATTAAACCATATCCATCTGTGTTTCACTTACTCTCTCCCTGCACTTCAAACAACATACATCTTGGTAGAATAATTTTAAAAGTGTACATGGCGACTCTGAATCGTGACTTCGCTGAGGAGCGAGCTCATTTACATCCTTACAATACTAGAAGTAAAACAAACTTAAATCAAGTTGAAGGAACCCCACTCACCTATCACAAAAGAGATCCTAAAGCTCAATCTTCTAACTTCTTTTGGAAACTTGTTAACTCAGATTCTCCAAACCGTGTATTAGGATCTCCTTTATTCAATTTGGTTCCTTCCTCATCTCCTAATTTGAACTTGAACACAAATTCACTTAATCCAATGGTTGGAACTAACCAGAATGTTCCTCCTCCATAGATTCCTAGGATCTTCGGAAGGAAGGCTAAGCCATCTCCTTTAGACTTTTCCCAAATCCAGGGTGCACCCGATGATATGCCTGAAAAATATTTTGAAAAGGTTCCCAGGTTTCATGGAGTATCTGCTATCAACATTGAAGATCATATTGATAAGGTACGGGAACACATGGAAGCGTAGGAAGCATCTGAGGAATATGTTTTCATGAAGGGTCTCCTGGCCTACGCTGTTGGGAGCGGGAGCAAAGCGGGGAGTGGGGAGCGGGAGCGGGAGCGAAAAGTGAAATTTTCAAAAGCTTCCGTCTCAGGAGCGTTTTTTAAATAATATATATTGTAATATATTTTGATGCATATAAATTTAAAAAAACATGTATTATGCGAAATTAGCTATAGAAAACACCAAAACATAGAATCTAGATATTCATATAACCATTTAGTACACATTGATATAACATTAATCATCTCGTCTTCTAGATTCTAGGAGCTATAACTTATAACATTGTCATTAAATGATCATCATCAAATCATCAATCATCAATCATCAACAACATCAACCTTCAAATTTCAACATATAATATTTTCCATCAAAGTTTCAAACTAGGCCATAATGTTTACAAAATAGGCCAACCGCCAAAATAAACATGAAAATGAAATACAAACTACAAAGTACTATGAATCTACTAAGCTTTCTGCTTACCACGAGTAACTTCCAATTTCTTTTCTCGTGTTCTAGGTGGAATAGGTGCTGATGGAAGTGATCGTGGAACATGAGAAGAAGATGAATGGCCCCCGCGGGCTGAAATTGGACGTTGTGAAGCTAAAGGCAAAACTCTTGCATCCGGAAACTTGCTTCTGCTTGGGGGTGGCATCTCTGTATAGGTAGTCTGAATTGGATCATCATGATCACCCAATAGTTCAGCCTCCAAGCGCTCTAATGCTATGGCTCCATCCTCCACGTTAGCCTCCTCTGGATTGTTGTCCCAAGTCAAAAATGTTCTATCATTCTTGGCCGCCTCACAATAATGGGACAACAACCTCAAGTTGTAGTGCACATAAACCAAGCTTTCTGTGCGATCTACATTCAGACTGTTTCTCTTTACACTGTGGATGAAGTTGTAAGTGCTCCAACACCTCTCTGCAGAAGAGCTATTAACAACCTGCGATAGCACCCTCGGCGCCAATTTATGCAAATATGTGGCTCCATAGCCATGCATGTTCCACCAATGGATAGCATCCAATTTGTCTCGATCTTTGGTTGCAAACAGGGAACCAAAGCATCCATGCTCACTTATGTATATGCTCAATTCACTCCATACTTGAGCACACTCTTCCTCATCAAGGACCAACTTCTCTAATGCTTGCATATACCCAGCAGCAACCTCTGGATCTGTGTGGCGTTTTTTCCTGACTCCACCCCCAGGTGCAGGTTGGGCCAACCAAATTGGAGAATAGTATTTTGGGGTGAGGACATATGCAAGGGCATGGCGTGGAACATTTAGATTATCCCACCTTTTGACCACATGTTTATGAATATGGTCATACAAGACTGCATCTTTTTGCTCAACAATGTCTTTGATTTGACCAAGCATGTTATCCATCTACTCATATACCTCCCCAATCACCGACCGATCTGTATCTGCAAAACGAATCATGTTATAAACTGGCTTGGTGAACTGCAGAACATACCTAACCTGTGACCAAAAATGACCTTCAAGAACGGTGTCCTCCACCTCCTGAAAGTCACTTCTATCTGATGCACTTATAGCTCTGTCTTTCAATTCCTGCCATGGATCAGTTGAGACCATACTAGCCAATGCCTCTCTTACCTTCAAAAGCCTCCTGAAGGTGAGGTAGTAGCTAGCAAATCTAGTCTTTGCAATCTTAAATAGCTCCAACTTAGAGTGATTGCGAAAAATGTGGTGGGCCATGCTATGATTGGTAATAAATTTGATCATTTTCTTACCTCTCTTGTACAAGGCACCAATCCATCGGTAATTATTGTCCTTCATCTTAACAATATCATGCATCAAAAGGTTCAATGTGTGAACCAAACACTCTGACCAAAATATGTTGGGATACTTATCCATAATGATTGCTCCTGCTGCCTTACAATTAGCGGCATTATCAGTGATGACTTGAATGACATTGTATGGCCCAATCTCCTGAATGGTTTTTAAGTAAAGGTTGTGCAATATTAATAGCGGTCTTGTAGCGATCTGAGTAGTCATGGGATGAAAGGAAGACCGCACCGCTAGCAGAAACACCAAGAATATTTATCAATGGCTTGCCTTTAACATTTGTCCACCCATCAGATACAATGGATACCCCATAGTTGGACCAATCATTTGTGAACTTTCCAAGAGCACTATTGATTTTGGCTCTTTCCCTGTCAAGTCCCACGGTTCTAGCTTTGTCATACCCAGGGCTTCTGTATCCTTGAGGGCCACCATTGATAGCTTGTACCATTTCATGCCAATAGGGTAAGCGAAGAACATTGAATGGAAAACCACATGCATAGAGAAACCTATAAACTTTTGAATCCACATCATCTCTACAACCTTGGTCAAGGAAATCGGATAATGTTCTTCGTATAGGCGAGACTCCATGGGGAGATGAGGCTCCTGATCGAGCCGATGATGATCCAGCTCCACTACTAAACATTCTCTATGGGGATTCAGAATCAACCCTCGATCTCTTGGAGTTGTTTTGAGCGGCCTCTTCTTCCATCCTGTATTTGCTTCTCTCTTTAGCTCCCACTTTGTCACAAGTTTTGACTCCATGAGACTTACCTACATCGCATGGCCTAACCCCACACAAATGCTTTCTCACCCGGGTATATGAACCTGTGTATGTTTTCCCACAATGGGGGCATGCAAACTTTGTGGTTCCCCCTCTCCCTCCCCCTTGCCTTGTCACATACTTCCACAAAGGTGTTGTGTCTTTTTGCTTTTGCCCCACATCACCCTCATCCTCATCCTCATCATCATCACCCTCTTTCCTTCCTCCTCTTCTCCTTGGTATGCATCACTCTCTACCTCTTCCCCCTCATCACTACCACCACCACATCTACTGCCCAACACCATCTTAATGAGAAGAAGTGGAATGAAAAACCAAAACCACATACCTATCATGTTTCTTGATTCAAGATGAGAGTCACTTGTACCCTGCAATAGAATGATGGAGAAGAAGAAATTGGAAAGAGTAGGAGAAGAGAACATTACAAGTTTTCCATTTTTTAACATAGTGAAAAAAAATTGCAAAAACAAACAAAGATGAGTTTTTAGAGCCTACCTTTTAGCTCTTTAATGGTGGTTGAATGTCTCTATGGAAGCTTCAATCTCCCTTGCAAGCTCTCCCCTTCAATCTCCCTCTCAATGCTCAAAGCTCTCAAACAACTAGCAAACTCACTCCAAGCTCAAACTCTTTCCAATCAAGCAAATGAGTAATGGAATGAGTCCAAATGGACTCATTCACCCTTTATTGGCCCAAAATGACCTAGCCCACCAAAAAAAACCCCCTAAAAAATACAAAAATCAAAAAAAAAATTCATAAATCCGCCCTGTCCGCCAAATCGACCTCGGGAGCGATTTAGGGTTCGATTTTTAAGCCCGGGTTTGATCCGGAATCGATCCGGAATCGAAGATTCCGCAGCGAATTTCAAAATTCCAGGGATTGTTTTTTCGATGCCCAATTCGCGAATTACGGGAACGATTCCGAGCGGAATCGATGAGGAATCGCGATTCCGGAATCGATTCCATCCAAAGCGCGAATTGGGATCAATTCGATGGGGGGGGTCAATTCCCAACAGCGTAGCTCCTGGCATCTTTAGAAGATGTTAGGAAGTGGTTTGACAGGTTGCATGCCTCATCCATTGATGGGTATGACAATTTTGTCCACAAGCTCAATAGTGAGTGGTCCCGTAAGTTAGATGGGAAATTTCTCTTACATCAATTGTTTGATATTAAGAAAAGAGAAAATAAATCAACCCATGAGTTTAACGTAAGATTTGATAAGATCGTGGCTGCTATCCCTGAAGAGATTAAACCAAAAGATCAAGCGATTGTTATTGATTACTTGAATGCATTCGAAGGATGGCTTGGTTATCACTTGAAGGATAAAAATCCAAATGACTTAAAGATCGCCCAATTCAATGCAAAGATGGCTGAGCAGAATGCAGCATCGATGGGGAAACAAAACTTTTTCGATCAATTTACCCCATCCACTTCTAGATCTCACCCTAGAATCCGAAAGCCCAAGGAACCTGTGAGTGAACCAAAGGAATCAAAGGACACGTTAGAAACAATGCAAGAAATGATGAGACAATTAACTATCCTAACTAAAAGTGTAGCAAGCTTGAACGATCCTGAGAGACATAGGAACCTGTTATCACCAAACTTGTAGATGCCCCTAGAGATGAATCCAAGATGGATGGTAGAAGGGATGGGCAACCAAAGAGGTGCAACCAAGATGGCCTCGACTCCCAATGGATGGTTGTCACGCCAATCGAGGCAATCTTCACTTTATGTTATCTAGCCCAAGACAACAAAGGGGGAGACCCAGATCTACTCCCGACAGGAGAGATCAAACCAAAACACAAGATCAAGTCAAGTATAGTTGAAGTATGTAAGGTGTATGGTGCACCCTAGATCTATGGAAGAAGTCACAAGATGAATAATAGTTTGGATCAAGGGGTTTAAACAATGTAACTTTGGTCCATTATGGGTGGAAGAGTGACTTATGATGTTTGAAATAAGATCCAAGATTAGGGTACTAGTCAATTATGAGAGAATCCACTGCCTTGGGAACCGTGTCCAATGCAAGGTAGTTAAGGACTGAATTAGGGCTAACCAGTACCAGAGATAAGCTTGATTGAGTGATATGACAATGTCAAGGGGTTCAAGTAACCAAAACAAGGATCAAACCATAAGCTAACCCAACAATCAAGGAAAGTCGAATGGGCTTGGAGAAAGATCAGTGCCTTGGGAAATGGGCCAAATGGAGTCAAATGTCCACCAAATTACAAATTTGGAATGTTGGGGTATTGAGGTAGGCGGATCTAAAAGATTAAGGCCATCCAATGGTTGGATCTCAGTAGATATGAGATTGAAGTATGCCACAAAGTGACCCAAGTGGGGCACAACCCTCAAAATGAGGAATGGGGCCCACAAGGTCAAAATCACTGAAATGACACACTAGGGGTAGGTTATTGAATGTGTAGATTACAAATCAAGTGGAATCTCACCTACCCAGGTGCTAGATCCTAGCAAACTCACCCCTCCCAGGAAGTGCGACCTCCCTTGGAGAAGCTTCTTTGCCTTGGGAAGTGGGTCAAATGAAGGCCAATCCTCACCAAACTATAGATCCGAATTGTCGTGGATGCTATAGAGGTGGGTTTTAAATTTTATACCCAAAAGCCAAGTGGATCAAGCTAGCTCTGAAAAATTGTAAAATGAGGGTTTTGAAATAGTAAGGGTTTGAAGCATTTAGACAAATGGATAGATCATGGAAAGAGAAATTACCTTCAATTCATACCTGAGTGATGAGATGAAATGCCTTCTTGTTGAGGAAGACTCCCGCAGAGATCAAATGAGAAATTGTTGAATTTGCTTGCCAAAATGATGCCCTAGCCCACAAGTGCGACCTCCTCTACCTGTCAAACCAAGGAAAGCGATTCAATCAGTGAGATCAAGTATGGAGGAAATACAACTAAATGCAATGATAACATGAAATAGAAGGTCCTGGGACAGTAATACTCCCTGTTACCAACGAAGAGATCCAAAGAAGAAGTAGGGAGGGTCCTCCCCTACCAATACGTCCTCCTCAAACCAAATCAGCCTCCACCTGTAGATGCAAAAACGTGGTACAAAAATATAGCAAGACAAAATCTACAAGAACCCAGTGCAAAGGAAGAATCAACGAACTAACTCAAAAAGCATTCACCACAACACAACAGATAGATGCAATAATAATTCTCTATTCCAATAATCCAGTGCTAAGAGTCCCCTTTACAATGAGAAGCTCTCTCCTTTAAATAGGAGGGAGAGAGTCCACAATCTAACCACTTTTTGAATGAGTGGTTAAGATTAAAAGATCAAAAGATCTAATCAATGGTTGAGCTGAGCTCAACAATACAAAACATGGATCAATAATAAAAATATAACAATGAGTGGACAAACTCACCCTAGAAGAGGGGATCTCACCAAATCATGATGACAAAATAATAGATCTAGCTTATGGTGGGTCCAAGGGATAATTTTAGACACCCTTGGTCAATCCCCATAGCACAATATCAATAAAATAATCATCAAAGTACCAAATCGTGCCTCTATGGACAAATCGTGAGCCTTGGGAGGCTCCAAAAATCATCAAAAAGTGCCATAAGTGATGGATGTGGGTCCCGATGAAGCTGAAACTGCTGGAGAAGGTGTGAAAGACATCCCACTCATCATCACTGATCATCCCATGCCATAACATTGCCTCAACAGCCCAAATCGAATTCCTTTGTAGCCATTTTTACCATTTCTAGACTGCCTAAAGAAACGTGAAACTGCCCAAACTGCCTCCTGGAGTGCCTGTGCTGTCAAGGTGAGCTCACCAATGAGTCTGGGAGGGGGGTAATATGGTAATAACAAGTGGCTGGACCACCCCCTCCATGCACAACGCCATAGGTGAACCAAGTAAATCTCATCACTGCTCTGACAGGGCTTCCAACAGACCAAAACTGCACTAGGATAGCCAACTGAGGCTCAATCATCACTGTAACTGCCCGGAACTGAAAACAAACTGACTCATTGGACTCAGAAGGTCCAAATCCATCTAAGATGTGTACTCATACGCCATATAAACCTCTGCATGGTCCAAAATAAATACTCATCATATCCAGCAGACCCAATAATAATAATCTGTAAAAGTGCTAAAAAGCACAAATCATCACCATAAGCCTGAAACCACTGCATAAGCCCACCATGGTCACCTGTACCAGACCATATATCATCTATCTGTAACATCTGAGGTCTACCACCTCATGTCCTGTGGTTGACTTTTGGTCAAACTGAGGTTTGACCAAGTCAACATTACCAAAATATAACTCAAACTGTCATCAAGCTGCTCCAAGGTGTCCAAGGTTAAGACATGCTTTACAATCCATTCAATTAGCAATTATAACAAGAAGTAATCATTACTGGCGATCTAAATCCAAATATAATAAGTCATAATTATTATTTATTACTCAAACTAGACTTTCAAGGTCATACTCACTTCATAGTTGTGATCAGTTTGCTAGTGAAGGGTGAGGGCTAAGAAACAATTGGCTAAGTCAAAGGATGACTTACTGACTTAACACTGTGACACTTTGGAAATGGAAGAGGGAATACACACCATAGCATATAGTGGACAAGCAACAACACAGGGAATGGCGGTGTCTCACAAATGGATAAGTTGTTCAAAGAGTGTTTATTCACCTTACACAGATGCGCACAATCCATAATACAAATGAGGCCAGCAATCTTTTTGATATAGCATTTAAGTTCCATTTCTTTTTGGGCCTAGACTTTCCATAGCCTTTGATCTATGTGTGTTTACAAACACATTGCATATATTTGCTGCAGGTGTGTTTTTAAGGCACTTGTTTACCTGAGCACTTCTAGGTGTGTCACAGACAGCTTGTTTACCTAGGTATTTACATTTCACAAAAGATATAACATTTGATATTTCATAGCCATTTTCATTTGGCTTGCCTTTCATTCATGTGTGTTGAGAAACAAATTGCATGAATGGGCTTTTCATACAAGATATAACATTTCATTTTCATATTTTGTATTCATGGCAGCACTAAAAGTTTCGGGTTTAGCCAACAACATCTTTAGTGACTAGGGGGACTTCTCAAGGAAATCCAACTCACCAAAGGTAAGTTTTGTCACCAACTCAGAGCCGAGACACAATAAACAGGGAAGCTCATCCAATACAGAGGCTACAGTGGGGAAAGGTCCTGTTATCACATATATAGTTGTCGGGCTACCATACATGTTTTGTCAGATTCCAGTACACTATTCAGCCAGTTCCCTTACATTGAGATGCTGAGATGAGCATCTATATTGGATCACTATCAGATTTGGACAGAAGTATATATTCCCCATGCCATGACTGAGTCTCAGGACATTCAGAGAGATGACCAATGTAGCCATTATACCATTTGTACAGAGCAGTCAGTAGTGCCCAGAGTTGCAGTAGCAGGTTCAGAAGACAGATGATGGTTCAGATGATGAGCATTCAGGTATATGACTCAGCAGGTATATCATAGTGTTATGGTTATATTGCTTTTATACTTATTCTTATAGCATGTCTTAGCACTTAGTGTCATGATCTGGCGATCATATAGATATGTGGACCTGGTTGATCTTATTATATATATTATATTGTCCCTACTCAGACTTAGAAGTCCACTATTCATACTCATTGGTTTTACCCTCCTTAGGGAGAATAGAGGTGATCATTCCACCATACCTTGGCTTGCTAGTGTTGGCTCCATTATTCATTGTCTTCATCCATCCATTGCCTACCTTTTAGTTTATCACCCTGACTTACTACTTGACTAGTGGCATGGAGGACTTTTCCCCACTGTAGCCTCTATATTGGATGAGCTTCCCTGTTTATTGTGTCTTGGCTCTGAGTTGGTGACATAACTTACCTATGGTGAGTTGGAGTTCCTTGTGAATTCCCCCTAGTCACTAAAGTTGTGTTGGCTAAACCTGAAACTTTTAGTGCTGCCATGAATACAAAATCTGGAAAATGAAATGTTATATCTTGTATGAAAAGCCCATTCATGCAATGTGTTTCTAAACACACATGAATGAAAGGCATGCCAAATGAAAATGGCCATGAAAATAAAATGTTATCTTTTGGAAATGTAAATACCTAGGTAAACAAGTTGTTTGTGACACACCTAGAAGTGCTCAGGTAAACAAGTGCCTTAAAAACACACCTGCAGCAGAAAGCCTAAAATAATTGTAAATCTATGCAATGTGTTTATAACCACACATAGATCAAGGCTTTGGAAACTTCAGGCCCAAAAAGCAATGGAACTTAAATGCTATATCTAAATTATTGCTGGCCTCATTTGTATTATGGATTGTGCGCATCTGTTAAAGGTGAAGAAACCCTCTTTGAACAACTCATCCATTTGTGAGACACCACCATTTCCTGTGTTGTTGCTCATTCAGTATATGCTATGGTGTGTATTCCCTTTCCCTGTGCCAAAGTGTCACAAAGTTAAGACAGTCAAGTCATCCCTTAGCCTAGCCAGTTATTTTAGCCTTCACCCTTCACTAGCAAATTGATCACAGCTATGAAGTGAGTATGATTTTGAAAGTCTAATCCGAGTAATAATAATAATTAATGACATTATATATTGGGATTTAGATCGCCAGTAATGATTACTTTGTGTTATAATTGTTATTTGAATAAGTTATAAAGAATGCATTAACCTTTGACACTTTGCAGCAGTTTCTAATGATGATCTGAGTTATATTTGGTCATGTTGACTTGGTCAAACCTAGTTTGACCAAGGTCAACCATAGGACATGAGATGGTTGGACTTTGTGATGATATGGATAGATGATATATGGTCTATGTAAATGTACATGATGATTCTATGCAGCAGATATAGGTTCATGATGATGATTTATGGTTTACAGCAGTATTTGATCATTTACAGATTATTATTATTTGACCTGTTCTGGTATATTGGATATATTTTATGATCATGCAGAGACTCATATGGTGTATGAGTACACATCTTGGATGGATTTGGACCTTTTGAGTCCAATGAGACAGTTTGTTTTCAGTTCCGAGCACTTACAGAGATGATTGAGCCTCAGTAGGCTATCCCAGTGCAGTTTTGGTCTGTCGGAGACACTGTCAGAGCAGATGTGATTTTTATCCAGTTGACCTAGGGCGCTGTGCTTGGACGGGGTGGTCCAACCACTTGTTTTTACCATATTACTCCCCTCCCGGACACACTGGTGCACTCACCTTGACAGTGCAGGCACTCCAGGAGGCAGTTTGGGGTAGTTTCACGCTTCCCGAGGCATTTCAGGATTGGTAGAAATGGCTATTGAGGAATTCGATTTGGGCTACTGAGGCAATGTCTTGGCATGGGATGATCAGTGATGATGGGTTGATGTCTTCCACACCTCCTCCAGCAGTTTCAGCTTCATCGGGGCCCGCATCCATCACTTATGGCACTTTCTAATGATTTTTGAGGTCTTTTGAGGCCTACGATTTGTCCATAGAGGCACGATTTGGTATATTGATGACTATTTTATTATTATTATGCTATGGGGATTGACCAAGGGTGGCTAAAATTACCCCTTGGACCCACCATAAGCTTCTTATTATATTTTGTCATCATGATATGGTGGGATTCCCCTCTCCTAGGGCGATTTTGTCCACTTATGTTATATTTTATTAGTGATCCATGTATTTATGTGTTGAGCTCATCTCAACCATTGATTAGACATTTGTATCTTTTAATCTTAGCCACTCATTCAAAAAGTGGTTAGGATTTTGATGCCTCTCCTTCCTATTTAAAGGAGAGAGCTTCTCATTGTAAGGGGACTTGTGGCTCTGGATTATTGGAATAGAAAATTATTATTGCATCTATCTCCAGTGTTGTGGTGAATGTTTTTTGGTGTTCGTTCGTTGGTTCTTCCTTTGCACTGAGTTATTGGAGATCTTGTTTGCCATATCTTTTGTACCACGTTTTTTGCATCTACAGGTGGAGGCCGATTTGCTTTGAGGAGGAAGTATTGGTAGGGGAAGACTCTACCTACTTCTTCTTTGGATCTCTTCGTTCGTAACAGGGAGTATTACTGTCCCAGGACCTTCTATTCTATGTTATGATTGCATTTTACTTGTATTTCCTCCATACTTGACCTCTCTGATTGAAATCGATTTTCCTTGGATTGACAGGTAGAGGCGGGTGCACTTGTGGGCTAGGGCATCAATTTGGCAAGCAAAATCAACAATTTCTCATTTGATCTCTGCGGGAATCTTCCTCAACATCAAGACATCTCTCTTCATCACTCAGGTATGATCTCAAGGTAATTTCTATCTCCATGATCTATCCACTTGTCTAAAACATTTCAAACCCTAATTATTCAAAACCCCCATTTTTACATTTTTTCAGATCTACTGAGATCTAGTGGGTTGTTGGGTATAATATTGAAAACCCACCTCTATAGTATCCACGAAATCCCGGATCTATAGTTTGGTGAGGATTGGCCTCCATTTGACCCTCTTCCCAAGGCACTTAGCCTTTCCAAGCAAGGGCGCACTTCTTGGTTTGGGTGAGTTAACCTAGATCTAGTATGTGGGTAGTTGAGATTCCACTTGATTCGTAATCTACACATCCAATAACCTACCCCCAGATTGTCACTTTTATGATTTCTACCTTGTGGGCCCTATTCCATATTTTAAGGGATTTACTCCCCATTTTGGACCACTTGGTATCTTTAAACTCAAATCTAGTAAGATCTAGCCATCAAATTGCCGTGAAATTGTAGATCCATACCCTCACTTGCTTAAACTACTTGGATCTAAAGTTTGGATGCCATTGGACTTGTCTTGATTCATTAATCCCACTTTTTAGCCTCCTTGGGTAAAGTCGCACCACCTTGGAGATTGGAGTTTGTCCACTTCTAGGACATGGGTACATGAGATTTAAGTGGATTTGGAACGGGCATAATTCAAAACCTATGTCTATTTGGTCACTTCATCAAATCTTGCCTTGGGGATAACATTCCTTGTTTTAAGGGATTGTGGTCCACTTAGGTTAAACCATGAATCTCTAGATCTAGACCTATTCATCCATAAAACTCTTAATGGCCCACTTGTCTCATGCAATAGGAGTTATCAATCACAAGTTAACTTCACTTTGACTTCATTATCCCAATTCCCAAGGCACTGATCTCTCTCCAAGTCAATTCGATTTTCCTAGATTGTTGGATTAACTTGTGGTTTGATCCTTGTTTGGTGGACTAAACCCTTTGATGTCATCATATATCATGATCAAGCTTGTCACTTGTACTAGTTAGCCCCAATTCAACCCCTTAACTACCCTGCATTGGACACGGTTCCCAAGGCAGTGGATTTTCTCACATTGAACTATTACTTCAATCCTAGATCCCATTTCAAATACTATAAGTCACTCTCACATCAATAATGAACCAAAGCTATACTCATTGAACCCCTTACTTATATTGTGACTTCATCCTTAGGTCTAGGATAAACCATACACCTTACTTCACTTAGTATTAACTTGATTTGGTGTCTTGGTTTTGATCTCTCCTGTCAGGAGTAGATCGGGTCTCCCCCTTTGTTGTCTGGGCTAGATAACATAAAGTGAAGGTTGCCTCGACCGGCGTGACAACCATCTATTGGAGGTCGAGGTGATCGTGGTTGCACCTTTTGAGTTGCCCTTCCCTATTGCCATCCATGAGTGGATACATCCATAGGGGTAACTACAGTTTAGGTGATAACAGGTCCTCCATGCCACTAGTCAAGTAGTAAGTCAAGGTAGTGAACAAACTGGGTAAGTCATGGATGGATGAAGACAGTGAATAATGAAACCAACACTAGCAAACCAAAGTATGGCGGGAATGATCACCTCTATTCTCCCTAGGGAGGGTAAAACCAATGAGTATAGGCCAAGAACTTCTAAGTCTGAGTAGGGACAAGTAAGATATATACAAGTACAACCAGGTCCACATATCTATATGATCGCCAGATCATGATACTAAATGCTAAGACATGCTACAAGAATGGAGATAAAAGCAATATAACCACAACACCATAATATACCTACTGAGTCATATACCTGAAAGATCATCATCTGTCCTCTGAAACTGCTGCTGTAACTCTGGGCACTACTGACCACTCTGTACAAATGGATAAATAGCTACATCGGTCATCTCTCTGAGTGTCCTGAAACTCAGTCATGGCATGGGGAATAAAACTGTTGTCCAAAATCTGATAGTGATCCGTAGTAGATGCTCATCTCAGCATCTCAATGCAAGGGAACTGGCTGAAAAGTGTACTGGAATCAGAAAAATAATGTATGGTAGCCCGTCTACTATATATGTGATAACAGAACCCTTATGGCCCTAAACCTTATTGGAATAACAACAGAAGGCCTGAGGGGGATAGAGATAGGCGACGACCTAAATACCCAGAAAATCCTGAGAAAAAGAATGTTAATTGGTGTGATGAAACAGAAGAAGAACCTTCAGACACCATTAGCCTTGACGACCAGCCAGACAATATCAATTTTATTAATGACTTATCCTATGATGAAGATTTTGGAAGAATCCTTCTAGAGGAAGAGCCATGGGAGAAAGAAGAAGAAATAATTAAAGAACCTAGTTCCTCATGTTGTGCTATAGATCTCCCATAACCTAAGGAACAACCAAAGTATAGAATCTACAAACGAGGAAGCAACTCCCAACCTTTTTTCCTTGACAAACATAATAAGATTAATGAAGATAAAAAGGAAGAAGAAGACCTTGCCGCGAATGATTATGATCTACAAATTGACATGAAGAAAAAATTAAGCAAGATCATGTGTAACATCCCTGTCACTGAGTTAATGAAGGTGCCCTCTGTTAGAAGCCAGGTAGAGGAGTTCTTTGATGGCATTGGCCAAGAGAAAACTCCTGAGACTATCTTAGAATCCTGTCATATTCAGAACCTTAGTGGAACACAACTTAGCAAAATTGAGAAGGATCCACCAATAAAGATTCACTCTGCAATTTACGAAAGAAGGAATGGTGGTCACCCTCCCTTTTACCTTACCTTACACATTCAGAACATGCTCCTTCATAATTGTATGTTGGATTCTGGAGTAGCTATGAATGTCATGCCTTTACATGTCATGAAGGAAATGGGATTGGAAGTGACTAGACCTTATGGAAATGTCTGTGGTATAGATTCCCGTCGAGTGCAGTCTTATGGTTTGATCAAAAACCTTAGAGCTGATCTTTTTGCATGTTCAGACATTTATGCCATGATGGATGTAGTTGTCATTGACTTGCCCCCAGCATATGGAATGCTTTTATCTAGGAAGTGGGCAGCAGGCTTAGGTGGATACCTCATGATGGATTTATCATATATTTGTGTTCCCAACTCTGATGGAGCTTTGATTAGGGTGAACAGAGAACCTTGTTATAACGAGCATTTAGAATCATTTGATGAAGGGATAAAAAACACTTATGGTGATGAGTTGTTGAATAATGAAAAAGCCAACTTTGTTGAAGATGAAAATGAACGTTTGGAAGATAGGCAAATTGAAAATATGTTCATGGTAATAGAAGATTCTGATTCCTCTTGGGAAGAAGAGCAGGTAACTGAACTTGCTAGAAAGATAAATTTGGATCTACTTAGAAATGAGTTTTCAGAAGAAATAGATGAATTGAGAAGAAATGAGAATCAAACTCAAGTTCAAGAACAAAATGATGTAATCAATCAAGAACCATCTATTGAAAATCAAACACTTGAGGAAGTTGATGATGGCTTAAGTGATATAAGAAGAGGTGAACGTTTGCCCAGATCGGTCATTGAAATGAATGCACTTATTGATAGTAATATAACAAGACAAAATCAAGGTCTTGAACCAATCCTCCCATGGGAAAATAATCATGAGCAAACAAATATTGAAGAAAATGTTATTGAAGATCCTATCCCTGTAGTTGATGAATTTGATGGAATTAGGAGGGGAGAAAGAATTCCTTTTACCGTTACAGAATGGTTTTCCCTAACTGATCATAATAGAGAAAGGGAAAGCCAAGGTCTTGCACCTATTTATCCCTGGGAAAACCGTCCTACAGCATCTACTGTGGTTGAGACCAATGAGGAATCTGAAGTTTCCCACTATTCTGATATAGATGATTCTTTGTCCCACTTATCTCTAGAAGATGATAATTTAATTCAAGTTCATGATAATTCTTTAAGTTGGGAAGAGGATGCCTTAATTAATGATGCCCCTGAAGGAGACTTTAATTTAAACAAATCTTGCTATTTTTCAAACTCTTTCATATTCTCAAAATTATGCTTTATCTGCATATCCTCATGTTCCTGGTTTTCTTCTACCACCTGAGTCATCTAGTCATCATAATTATGATCTTTCTCACATTCCTAGCTCTTTTGTATCTCATTCTGAGTCAGTTTCCACCGGGTTGGAAAACATGGTCATTCCAGTTCCTTCAGGGGAAGGCTCTAGTCATAATATTGTCACATCCCATGAGCCACCTCCTTTGGAAGAACATAGAGATTTCTGGACTGTAGGTGAAGTTGTCAAAAATGTTGTGTCTTCTTACGTTGAAGAGTCAAATGAGGTAGTCCAAGAAACAGGAAGAGAGATTAGAGAAGTCCTTGTTGGCAGGATTGTTATTTCCTTAGATGGTGACCCACCCAAAGTCAATGCGGTTCCTTCTAGGAGGAGCTCAAGGATTGTTACACCTAAACCGCAAAACCCTGCTGAAATCCACCCAATGCCTATTCGCAACATTGGAGTTATTCCTGAGTCTGTCAATAGAAATAGGTTTCCCCCTAGTCACCAAAGATGTTGTTGGCTAAACCTGAAACTTTTAGTGCTGCCATGAATACAAAGTATGGAAAATCAAATGTTATATCTTATATGAAAAGTAAGCCAAATGAAAATGGCTATGAAATATCAAATGCTATATCTATTGTGAAATATAAATACCTAGGTAAACAAGCTGTCTGTGACACACCTAGAAGTGCTCAGGTAAACAAGTGCCTTAAAAACACACCTGCAGCAAGAAGCCTAAATTAAATGTAAATCTATACAATGTGTTTATAAACACACATAGATCAAAGGCTATGGAAACTCTAGGCCCAAAAAGCAATGGAACTTAAATTCTATATCAAAAAGATTGTTGGCCTCATTTGTATTATGGATTGTGTGTATCTGTGTAAGGTGAATAAACACTCTTTGAACAACTTATCCATTTGTGAGACACCGCCATTCCCTGTGTTGTTGCTTGTCCACTATATGCTATGGTGTGTATTCCCTTTTCCATTTCCAAAGTGTCACAGTGTTAAGTCAGTAAGTCATCCTTTGACCTAGCCAATTGTTTCTTAGCCTTCACCCTTCACTAGCAAATTGATCACAACTATGAAGTGAGTATGACCTTGAAAGTCTTGTCTAAGTAATTAATAATAATTAATGACATATTATAATTGGATTTAGATCGCCAGTAATGATTGCTACTTGTTATAATTGCTATGTGAATGGATTGTAAAGCATATTCTAAGCCTTGACACCTTTCAGCAGCTTGATGACAGTTTGAGCCATATTTTGGTCATGTTGACTTGGTCAAACCTCAGTTTGACCAAAAGTCAACCACAGGACATGGGGTGGCAGACCTCAAATGTTACAGATAGATGATATATGGTCTCGTACAGGTCACCATCATGGGCTTATGCAGTGGTTTCAGGCTTATGGTGATGATTTATGCTTTTTAGCACTTTTACAGATTATTATTATTTGGTCTACCGGATATGATGAGTATTTATTTTGGACCATGCAGAGGTTTATATGGTGTATGAGTACACATCTTAGATGGATTTGGACCTTCTGAGTCCAATGAGACAGTTTGTTTTCAGTTCCGAGCAGTTACAGTGATGATTGAGCCTCAGTTGGCTATCCTAGTGCAGTTTTGGTCTGTTGGAGGCCCCCTGTCAGAGCAGTGATGAGATTTACTTGGTTCACCTAGGGCGCTGTGCATGGAGGGGGTGGTCCAGCCACTTGTTATTACCATATTACCCCCCTCCCAGACTCATTGGTGAGCTCACCTTGACAGCGCAGGCACTCCAGGAGGCAGTTTGGGCAGTTTCACATTTCCCGAGGCAGTCCAGAAATGGTAAAAATCGCTACAGAGGATTTCGATTTGGGATACTAAGGTAAGGTTATGGCATGGGATGATCAGTGATGATGAGTGGGATGTCTCCCACACCTTCTCCAGTAGCTTCAACTTCATCGGGACCCACATCCATCACTTATGGCACTTTTTGATAATTTCTGGAGCCTCCTAAGGCTCACGACTTTCCCAAAGAGGCACGATTTGGTGTCTATAGCATTTATTCTTGGATATTGTGCCATGGGGATTGACCAAGGGTGTTAGAAATTACCCCTTGGACCAACCATGAGCTATATTTTATGTTTTGTCATCATGATTTGGTGGGATCCCCTCTCCTAGGGCGATTTTGTCCACTTATGGTTATATTTTATTAGTAATCCATGTATTGTATTGTTGAGCTCATCTCAACCATTGATTAGATCTTTTGATCTTTTAATCTTAGCCACTCATTTAAAAAGTGGTTAGATTGTGGACTCACTCCTTCCTATTTAAAGGGGAGAGCTTCTCATTGTAAAGGGGTCTTTGGCTCTTGGAATCTTGATATAGAAAAACTTTCTTGTGGAAATTCCTGTGGTCTCCTTTGCATCTGGTGTTCTTAGATGGTGATTGGAAAGTCTATTGCATCCTAGCATTTGGGTATTTGTGGTAAGATCTATCTTTTTTGGAAACTTTTGTCTTCTCTACAGAAGGCGACTTCACTTGGGCATTTTTGCAAGGCTTCTTCAACTCGCTCCACTTGGCATTCGCTTGTATCAGGGATTTATCATTAGTATCATTGTGATCTATGCTATCTTTCTGTTATTTCTCTTGTGGCATTACTCTTATCTCTTGTTCGCAGTAAATATGATATTGTTGACGTTTATTGTGCGGGAGAGAAGGCGCATTGGCTTCCTTGGGCAATTCGACTTCATAGAAAACTACCTCAAATCTCTCCAAATTGATCGGGTTTGCATAGATCATCATCATCAAGGCATCTACAAGGTTATCCACGTAAGATCCACAGGTTTTTTCTTCTTGTCTTGGCTCCAATCCATTGACATAGTTACTTCATTGATAAAACCCTCAATTTACAAACCCTCATTTTACATTTTCTCAGATCTAGTAAGATCCACTTGGTGTTTCGGTATAAAATTTAAAACCCACCTCTACAGTATCCACGGCAATTCGGATCTGTAGTTTGGTGTGATTTGGCCTTCATCCGACCCCATTCCCAAGGCAAAACACTCTCTCCAAGGGAGGTCGCACTTCCTAGGAGGGGCTAGTTTGCAAGGATCTAGCACCTGGGTAGGTGAGATCCCACTTGATCCTTGATCTCCATAATTGATAACCTACCCCTAGTGTGTCACTTCAGTGATTTTGACCTTGTGGGCCCCATTCCTCATTTTGAGGGTTGAGCCCCACTTGGGTCACTTTGTGGCACATTTCAATCTCAGATCTACTGAGATCTAGCCATTGGATGATCCTAATCTTTTAGATCCACCTACCTCAACACCTCAACATTCCAAATCTACAATTTGGTGGACATCCGACTCCATTTGGCCCAATTCCCAAGGCACTAATCTTCCTCAAGTCAATTCGACTTTCCTAGATTGTTGAGTTGTCTCATGGATTGATCTTTGTCTTGTTGCTTGAAACACCTTGAAACTGTCATATCCTTTCATCAAGCATAGCTAGAAAGCCCTAACTATCAGATCTCTAATTTGGGACACTTTCCCTGTTTTAAGGGTCACGTTTCCCAAGGCAATTGATTTTGATCATTTGAAACTAGCTTTGAATCCTGGAATCATACCTAATCATTGAGTCACTTTGTGTTATATATCATTGTCATACTATACCTTTTCCAAGCCTCCGCAGTGATCTTAATTCCTTATTTCTAGGGTTCCATACCTGTCACCTTACGTACCTCATTAGATTGATTTGATCTGGTGATTGGGTTGATCTCTCCTGTCGAGAGTAGATCTGGGTCTCCCCCTTGCTATCTTGGCTCTGATAGCTAAAGCGAAAAGTGCCTTGGTTGGCGTGACAACCATCCATTTGGGAACCTAGGCCCTCTTGGTTCACCACTTTAGTTGTCTATCCCCTCTACCGTCCACATTGGATCCACCTATAGGGGCAACTACAAGATTGGTGATAACAGGTCATTTGTACTAATTAACAAAAGAAGTTCCTTATCAACTCCTGTAGAAAGGGGGCAACTGCCTGACTGGCTCAAATTGTTAGACTACATATCAATGGTTTACTTCTATTACAAAAAAATTTCAAATTGGTGTGTTCCAGATTCTACTATAGAATAGAATTCTGCATACATCTTATCATTAGACTGCAGTTTGCTTACTAAATATTAAAAATTTCCATTTGTTGTTGAATGCCTTGAATATGAAGACTCCATATTTTATGTATGTGCATGAATGACAGTCAAGAAATTAAAAATCATCTAAAGACTATGACAGTCAGGAAATTAAAAAAGCCATGTGAATAAAAACTGTGTATCCAATCCAGATTAATGAGATTATCTTCACTTGCCATTCCCCAAAAACATGCAAACGATTTTCATCATAAGCATCATACCGAAATTGCTTCATGATTATTCAATTGAATCCTACTTTGCAACTAGTTAGGAGATTAAGTCAAACCAATTCCTCAAATTGCTAGGATCTAGGTGGGTAACTTGACTCTTGTACGCTGATCTAATTCCTTATAACCTACTATTTATAAACTTATAAAGTTAATATGGAGGGTTGCCTTACCACCTGTTTGACATATATGCTTTTTCCGGAATAGTTTGGGCCAGAGATGATACTGATCCGCCCTGAGAAAATAGATGTTCTCATATGTTAGATATTTCTCTTAAGTAACCAGGACTTCTAAAGTTTCATTAGCATAGGAAATACAGTTTGGAATGCTATATCTCACCTTCACTTGAAATGCTTGTATCATTGGGGACAAATGTTTCAACTACCATCTCCTGCAGAACATGCCTGCAGTAATGTTTAGAAACTCAAAAGAAATCCAGAAAAAATGGTAGTCAGCCTAGAGGAGCTTCCCCCCCCACTTGAAATCAGTATTGTGCACTAGAGTGTCATATGCAATAGTATGTCCATATTCATTTGCACCCGTATTTCTAATTCCACTATATAACATTGTGTCATACCTTCCATTTTTTATCTCAAGAGTATCCTCTGCAGTCAGCACTGGCCTGACATACTTGTTCTGGTGTGCAACTAATGCCAATGAGAGCATGCTTATTGTGGGAATAGTTGGATTCAAAATAGCAAAAGTTTATGTTATATGTTAGTATCTCATTGAATCTAAACATATATATGTGCAATTAGATTTTAGGATCACAACACACAGATTTCTTCATTTGAGATACAACAGATACATAACTGAAGTAAGAAATTGGAAAACTAGCCTCAAGGAAGATAAATGTTTTGTAAGATTCTTGCACCTAATACCCGAGCATCTTAAAACAAAGCACAAGTAATTTGGAAACGAAACAAACTTCCAAAAAAATAAACAAGAGGGGATGTAATCTGGTGTTTTGATAGCAAGCACTTTCCTACAGGAAACTCTTACCAGTCCAGCTCCCCAACAAAATTTGATGCCATATGCAAATGCATTGAGAAAGGCTGAATCCGCAACTCCAAATCTCTTATTATGGCTCTTTCCATATCTGCTTCAGATGATAAAAGAAGAAATGTCTTTCAATGAAATATTAAAAAGTGAAAGTGTGAGTGTCATACATGGAATGATTTCAATTTAGCAGGACAGAATTTTCCCAGTAATAACAAAATGATGAGTACGGAGAAAATGGTGGCAGTATAGCTGATTTGTTTGTTAATTTCTCTAGCTGATATTGGTATTCCTTTGGAAGGATAGTGATAAAAGCAATGATAAATTCACTATCTGTATTTTAATCTTTCTTACATGAGATAGGAACCACAGGATTGCCCATTCCAGGTGCATTTTTTTTAATCTCTAATACCTTTTTCTGCTTCTGAATTAGTAAGAACCTAGTTAATCATGGGGTTATGGAACAAATTATTTATTGGAAATTGGTCCTAAACCTAATTCATATGCAAAACACCTTTATTTTTATAAATATAATCAATACAATGTTGTTGATGAAAATGTAAAAGAAACTACTTAAGACAGCAGAACTTCAGCACGAAAGGGCTTTAAAAATTAAGTTTAAAAAGTACTAACTAGAAAACCATTGTTGCATGTTGTTTTACAACAACTATCTTTTAATTTATAGCATAAATCACATGTAACAATGTTTTTTAGAATCTCATTCACAACTCATGGTATGTATGTCCATCATTCATTCATGATCTTGGGATGGAACCCAAATGACTAAGTTCTGCACCACATGCATAATGTTAAATCATATCAGGAGAAGGAATTTAGTTCTAAAAAACTCATGATAAGCAATAAAGGGACCCACAAAGCATGTAAAATGAGAAAATCCCTAAGTGTTAAATTACACAGTAAGATGTGTACCAAGACCTTGTCATTGTGTGTCACAAAAAGTTGGAAGTTTGGTTTTGCCATGGTATTATATTGACTCTCTTGTTAAATCAAAGAAACTAGAACAAGATTCTATTTATATAAAGCCATATAGTTTCTATTTTGATTCAAAACCATGATGGTAAAAAGAATGTTATATACCTAATATTTTATGATAGACATCTCCTAGAAGAAGATCCAACTCTTTTGTCTTTGAAGTACGATAAAAGTACTCTTCCTGATGATCCTTTTCACCTGCAAACTGAGTTTTAATTATTGGATAAGTGGCAGATGCATGCCCACCATGTTCATAAAAATCATTGAATATACATCGGCACTTGCATTTCTAAGCAAGTTTGCAAACACTTTTCCAACAAAAAGTGAAGCAAAATAATCCTGAGAAATATACGATATTAAAAATGGGCACTCTAATTGAGATAAAAATTTGTTAACATACAGCAAACTCAATGTCTTGGAGATTTTCCAATTCATTGTCATCGAGTTTTAGTCCAAAAAAGCACAATAGATAACCTGCAATTGAAACAACGTGACATAATAGAAATCAACAAATAGCCTAGCGCAGAATGTAATGCAGACTGATCCATTACAAGCATGGAAAACGAATTTTCAAAGAAACTCTGTGGAAGACAACACGAATTTGTTAATAGAAGACTGCTTATGAAATTCAAATTAAATAAGCCATAAAGAACCTAAAGTTACATGAGTAGGTGAAGGACATGGGAAATGGAGCAAGATCTGTAAACTCAAGCACCACAAAGGTAATACAAGTCAATATGTAATATACAAAGGATCTAGGAACATGAGAAAAAGAAAAGGGAATCAGTAATAGAAGCCACTGTTAGTAATTTCATGGGGCTAAGAGAATGATCAAACCAAGTCAACTGAAGTCCTGCATTGAAACTAAAGGTACCATCTAACTTATGAAAAACAAAACCACCCTCTAAAATGGACTTCCTCGCTCCCAAAAAATTGTTGCTACTTTAAACCTCATGAATTTCATGTTATCCCCTTAGCTAGTTGTTATCACATCTATGTTAGCTGGAGCTACCATACTGCAGACTGTGCGGCCGAGGACCGCACAGTACTTTTTTTTCCAGATCAGAGATCCGATGCCTTCAGAGGAGGCACACAGTTTTGCTCAGATTACCCCTAGCAGATATATCAGAGGGGACAGTTTGTTGTACAGTGGTCCAGACATGTCATTTAGCATTTACCGCAGGGTCACCCTTCCATGCCAGGCTTTGATATAAGCCCATTGAGATAGTTTCCTAGTCTCATTTTGATTGAGACTATCACAGAGTATTGCTGGTTTACTATTTGTGCCCGGATTCAGCAGAGATCCAGTTCAGAGACCTTTTTATTGCAGCAGGTATATGGTGCGGCAGGTATTGCATTTATATATATTGCTCATGATTGTTGCTTAGACTTGTTTATACATGATAGTACACTAACTCTACATATGATGATTGATGTGGTGATCTAGTTTTTATGATATGTTGTTGGTCCCTTGGTGATGTCAGTCCACCCCTTCCTAGTAGGCTCCTGTTATATGCACACCGGGTCACACCCCTATTCCTGGTAAAGACTTGATCATTTAGTCCCCCTAGGCAGCTGACTTTGGATCCACCTTTACCTTCTCCATCTATCCGACAAATTCATGATGATATTTCCCGACTTGGATTCCGATTTGTGACTTTGAGGATCCCTTCCCCCACTAATCTCTGGGTATGCCATGATTCCCTGTCTATTGTGCCTCGGTTCTTTAGTGTGTGAGACGCACTTTCAAACCTGGGATTTGCTCCTGTCGGTTGCCCCCGATGTTGCAATGCAGTTAGGATTGTGTAGCCTCACTGGGTGTTCCCCATTGGTCATTGAAGCATGTATTGGTCACCCCCATTACTTTGCAGTATGAGCACCATGATTATATCTATTGAGATATGTATGTAGCCCAAAAGGGCCTTGATGTAAATTGAAGAAATGAAGAAATGTAAAGCAAGCCAAAGAGGCTTTTTGTAAATGTAAATCTAGCTAAAAAGGGCTAAGTATGAAACTTATTGTAAAATCCATGCAATGTGTTTATAAACACACATGGACACAGGTCAGCCATACATGTCAGCATTTGTAGTGGTTATTCCTCACCTAGTCCTGTGGGGCAAGGAGGTGAGAGGGAGCAAGGGACAAGCTCAAGATTGTCCCCTAGAGTCTCAAGTTACGGTTTGTCGAACACCCAGTTTGGCGGCTCTAGAAAAGAACCTCACAGAGTCTTCGGGCACGGATGTGAGTTGTGAGATACTTGTCAGATTACCAGTGGCGGTTTCCCTGCACTATACCCATTTGTGAGGCACCGCCTTTCCCCGTGTTTTGTCATGGTATACTTATCTCAGTGGACCCTACTTCCTCGAGTTATCCAAAAGGTCACATGGTCCTCATCCTTGTCATCCCTTATCCTCGCCATGTATTCCACATCACCCAATGTCAGCTAGGTGGTCAAGTCTATAGGTTTTGCATAGCGGTTGAGTCTTTTGGATGTGGTGGGCCCACCTCACCTGGGGCCTTGTGTTTTCCGGGATTTAATGCAGTTTTTGATCACCATATTCTATCATAATGTTTAGTAATGTACTAACTTGTATAAGGAAGCCTTTCACTTCATGATTGCATACAGGTATTCAGCTAGCACCAGTGTTGACCAGATTTGACTTGGTCAAACTAGGTTGACCAGGCCAAAAATGGGCCCGAAAAAATGTTGCGACCGGAATTTCGATTTTGGTCAATTATTATCTACAAGGGACCCATATGAGCTTCCAACTTACAGAATGCAAAAAGATTGAGGCGTTTGTGAAATTTTTAATTATTACTGGTCATTAATGACCTGTTTTAATTAAAAATCATGGATTTGGGGCAAATAACGCCTAAGTGATGGATCGGGGTTGTTCGAGTGGTCATTCCTACTATTTTTGGGTTCCACGATCACATTGCAGCAGATGGTTCGGCAATCCGGGCACTTTAGATGGGTCAAAAGCCCAAATTTCAATGGCTAGCAAATAAATGGGTGATTCCTAAGGTAAATTGGTAATGTTTGACATTATATTTTATGTTGTGGGGCCCTCATTTGCCCAGCTCACCATCAGGGGCGAATTTGCCCATAGGGGGCGTTTTTCCACTTAGCAAAACTCATAATTTCGATGATATATTGTATTGGGATCTTAGTATAGTGGTATGGGGGGCTAAAATAGCCCATAGGCACCCCCCAACCACCATTGTATTAGTTTTATGGGCCCCACGAGTTGGCCCCATCTCCACAAGTGCACTACACATGGGCAATTCGCACCCCCACTAGGAGAGATCTCCTCCATCCGTTTTTTATGGTTGGGTATTGATCTCAGCCCTCCATTTTGGAGGGAATAGGGTTTGAGATTGAGCCATTCTCTATAAGAAAAGGCACTCACTCCATTTGTACTTCTTCTTGGCATTTTCGACTTGCACTTGATAGAGAGAGACATTCCATTTGTAGCTTGATACTTGGTGTTGTGGAGCAAATTTTGTGGTGATTGATAGCTAGTGTTTGGATGCATTGTGGACATAGTTTGTGTAGTCTTTACATACTTGTTTGCTGGTTTAAATTTGCAGCGTTGGTGGCCATTTGAAGGAGGGCACTATACTTAGAGCGGGAGCTCCACTATAGCGATTTTCTTCAAAGTTATTCACAAGGGAGTTGTTATTTGCTTTCAGCTATTCAATTCCTTTATCTTGCTTGTGGCAGGTACCCAGGTCGCCATTGGTGTTCGGTTGCTTCTCACGCTCAAGGGAACACACAGGCTTCTCCACACTTGATCTTTCGGGCTAGTCTTCACTCAAAGTTCTCCATTTCACCATTTCCTCAGGTACTCTTCATCTCCTTGTCTCTTCTTTGTCATTTTCACTGTCTTGCTAAGTTGGAAAACACTTAATAAACCCTAAAATACAAAAACTAAATTTCCCACGTTAGAACTTCGTTTTTATTGCAAACCCGCTTCTTATTTGAGCCTAATAGCCTATATCTCAAGTTTGGTAAAATTCCGACTCCATTTATTCATAGGTCTAGCACTGGTCATTTTGCCAAAAACGCCCCTTTAGGGCGTTTTTCTCTTTCAGCTGAGTTGGGTCATTTGGGGGTTCTGGGGTTCTGGGTAGTCTTGATTCTTATTTAAAACGTCATTTGACTTGAGGGAATCAAGTTTCGTTAGCTAGAAGTGAATATAAACGTAAATTTCTCGCTGCCTTAGGTCCATTTGACTCCCTGTTTAACCACTTCCTTGGGCAGTTTTATTGCAGCACTTCACTTCTTGCATCATTCACATCCTCAGTTAATTTCAGCCATCTAATCTATCTCTTTTATCATAATCTATCGCTGGTCACACATTATATACTCACCTACCTCACTTGTGTGTTCAATCTGTGGCTGAGATTAAGCTTAGGACCCATTTACACTCATTTCCCGTCTCTATTTCTTTCTATCTTTTGGATTTGGGTGTGGTTTTGTCTCTCGACCATTACCTGGTCGAGCGGGGTCTCCCCCCGGACTTGGCCAAGTGCCTCGTCTGAAGCAACAGTAGCCTTGTCCGGTGTGACTTCCGTTCCCTGAACGGAGGACCTGGCTATTGCAAGTTACATCTTCCTAGTTGCTCATCCTCTACCATCCCTGTTGGGATATCCCTCTTTAGCAACTAGAGTTTGTGTGATAACACTAGTCACATGAGAAGGGATAAAACATATCATGTGTTATAACAGAACTAGTTTCCTGTAGAATAGTATTACTAATGCTCACTTATTTCTAAATCTGTAGTATCTAATTTGGGTAACTATTGTTTGACTGTTTATTATGTTAAAACTTCAAAAGAGGCCCAAAGAAGCATAATCAATTGTGACAAAGACATAGTAACCTAATTGGAAGATAGTAAGTGATCCAGGTGGATACTGGTGGCCACCCACATATTCCATTGATTTAAAATGGTTCCACATCTTGGCAGTTGTATTGCCGTTTTTTAGATCCCGAACTTCCATGTAATGTCCCGTTTTTTACCAATTAAGCAATATCAAGTGACATGTTCAACATGCAGTGTGTAAGTCAAAATCCATGCGGCATGCATTATTAAAATTGCATGCATGCATAATTAAAGTTGCATACGGCATGCAAAGGACAAAAAAGACCGATAAAAGAAGAAAAAGCGAATGGCTAGGTTTGAATTATTATTATTCACTTTTCAGAAATCGATTTTGAGAGCTCTCTGAGATTTTGGGTGTCGAGCACGGAAAGCCTCAACAAGTCTTGGTTCAATGGTGAAATCTATCCATCCTAGACAATTTCAAGGATAGATCAACTAGATCTATCGTTGTGCATCATTTCAAGGAATTCGTTGGGTTGTGTTATCACACAACTTGTAGTTGTCCCCAAAGGTTATCCTATCCAGGACGGTAGAGGTGATGGACAACTAAAGAGGTGACACAAGAGATGCCACGGTTCTCAATGCAATTGGTTGTCACGCTAACCGAGGCACTCTTCACTTTAGATCTAGCCTAAGCAAGACCAAGGGGGAGAACCTAGATAACCTATAGAGGCTAGTGAACCTACTCAAGACCTCCTAAGGAAATGTGATGATGACAAAGTAGGAGACCAAGATAGGATTAGATCTAGATCTAAAATGGATAAGTGGACCCAAGAGGTTAGGGCTTGGTTGAAGAAGCTTATGACAACGACAAATGTTCAACCAAGTATGAGATAAGGTCACTTATGGATTAAGAGTGGTAGATCTAGATAGATCTAATGCCAAGAAAAAGTACCCAAGTGGGGCCAACCCTTAAAATATGGAAAATGGTCCAAATGGGGCCCACAAGGTCAAAATCAAGATGAAATGGCATTAGGGGGTATGCTACACAATGGATCTATGACTTTGAGGAAGAAAAGGCAATACCCACGAATGGGATCTAGCAAAAGATCACTCACCCAACTAGTGCGACCTCACTTGGAGAGGCCTAGTGCCTTAGATCGGGGGGCAAATGGAGTCGGATGTCCACCAAAATTTAGATCGGGATAGTTATGACTAATGTAGAGGTGGGTTTTAAATATTAAGCCCCAATATTTGCTAGATCTCGATAGATCTAAAAAATAAAAAATACAAGGGTTTTGATTTTAAGGGTTTTAATGACCAATATGATGAAAGACAAAAAAATGTATACGTACCTTGTAGATCTTACCTCAAATGCTTACGACTACCTTGCACATAGATGATTCTTGCATTTAGTTACAATTCCAAGCTAGATCCAAGTGATTCCAAATAAAAACGTCCAAGCCCTAGGAGGTAAATCGTCCCACTCAACCTGTAAAACAAACTACAATAAGTTAGATTTGATCCACAAATGAATGAGATCTAAGCATGGCATATCAAAAGAAGCAAATCAATGGACAAAGCACAATTGAGAAACTCCCTTCAAGATGAAAATGTCTTTCCCAAGGGGGATGTGAGAAACCCAACAATCTTCCCTTCAAAGCAATTCGCACTCCTTGCACAAGTCAAATCGGCCTCCCTCTATAGCTGTCAAAATTACCTGTAACAAGCAAAGATGTCTAAAGCAAGAGATGTATAATCATGTACAAGAGCAACCCATCAAAGCACAAGAAGTAGATCTGCAAAATAATATTTTATTCCAAGTTTTCCAGAGCACAAAAGGTGCCTTTACAATAGGGGGGTCTCTTCCTTAAATAGGATGAGGGAGACCAAAACCCTAAACCACTTTTGAAAACTAGTGGTGGAGATCAAAAGATAAAATAATATAATCAACGGCTAAGATGGGTCGATACAACATAACATGGATCACTCACATGAGGGGGGTTGCGCACTCACTAAAAGAGGCCTCCAAGGGGTGCGCACCACATAAACATGACAAAAATACATAGTTGCACAGGTACCGCTCCTGGGATTTTGGCAACCCGTACCCGGCATTTCCCCGCTCCTGGGAGCTTGGGAGCTGGTACGAAATGTCCCCTTTTTGTTGGGAGCTTCTTTCGGAGCTTTTTGGGAACTTGCTTTAGCTGCTCCCTTTTTATTGGGAGCTTGTAGAAGCTCTCTATCTGTTTAGGAGCTTCCAAAAGCTCCTAAACAGACAGGGAGCTTCTACAAGCTCCCAACCATGTGGAGCCTGAAGTCATAAGAAAAGTGTCGAAAATCAATTGAATGATTGTTGTTTATTGTGCCAAGAAATCACCAATAATAAAAATTCCAATTGAATCAATCAATAACGCCATTTTTAAAATTTTCAAGGTTATATAAATTAAGAGGGCTCACACCTCTTAAATGTTTAGATCCATTCACAGTCAAAATATAAGTTGCTGGTGTACTTAAGTGAATAAACATGGATCTTTCTACAATACTCAGATATTGAACAACTTTAATTCATGTTTCAAATGTTTATAGCTAGCTTACGTTATTCATATTGATTGATATAGCAATTTAGGATCATAAACAAGATCAAACTCAAAATACTGAAGACTTTGAAAGTTTGTTACTTGAACTTGAAACAATCAATTTCATTCACATCAGAAGTAAGTAGTTGTTACCATCAAAAAAATGCAAAGGCACCCAAATACTAAGCACTCTTAGGAGCAATAATAGAGATGGAGTTGAAACAAGGAATTAGAAAAGATTGAATCTTATGATCTATGAAGTTATTTGTGCTTCGTACACACACACATATATGCAATTTTCCTTTACAAACTCGTACATTGGGATAAAGTTGTAGGTCAAATTTACAAAACATACCATGGCACTAGAGTCATGCATAGTTAGGGTTTACTTCAGGTCACACAAACCCATTTTTTGTATAATGTGGACCTAGAGGAGTGAGCAAATTTAAAATGATTGAATTACATGACACTACTAGAGGCTTAAGAGGCTGAAATAGTTTAAGCTATGAAATTAATCAATTATGTTTTTTTAACTCTTTATTTTTTTGTCATATATTTTAAAAAATTAATATATATTATTGCCGCTCCCAACCCGACATTTCCTGCAAATTTGGGCAAAGCTTTTAGCCATACTGGATACTCGTATGCCACAATAGATGACTAGGACAAGTGACTAGGAGCACATGGTGGGGCTAGGAGGTATTACTTCCCTTCACTAGCATCACCCCATGGCACAATAATATAACATAAGACTCAATGACATGTCAAAGTGTACAAATGATCAAACCCTGGCCCCCTCAACTGAGAAAAGTGTTGCCCGCCGATGTGCACACTAGCAGTAGAAATCTTTCGAAAGTTGTTTCCCAAGCGAGAAAAGTGTGGCCTTGGGGGCAAGCAAAGAGTCAGGTGCTGTCACTTGATCTCGACTCCTCCGTTTAGGCAAACTCCTAACGAAGCCAAGGGGGGTAGACCCTACAAAGAGTTACTAAGGCTCTTGTGCTTTAAAGTGTTTTTTGGATGTATTATGAGGATGGGTATTTTTTAGGAGTTTTTTCAATGATTTACAATAATAGATTAAGTCCAAGCATGTATTTGCAAAATAGAAAGATGATACACAACCAATGATAGTTTATAAGCAAAGCATCCACAGCATGATTATATTAAAGCAGATAAAGCAAATACTCCAGACAGATAAAAAGCAAATAAAATACTGAATAGAGTTACCAGTGCCAAATGGAGTCAATGTAGTGCTTGGGATGCTTGAATCATGTCTTGGGTGTGCTCGAGAATGTTTTGCAAATGCTCTTGGTAAATTTTAGGGGTGAAGTTGATTATTAATGGGAAGGGGATCTCCAAGATATACATTACGGTACTAAAGATATGTCCGGAAAACAATCTATGTGGCTTCATACAAGGACATGTGGGTTGGCCGGAGTCTCTAGAGCGGTGTTCAACACTACAACAACAAGGATGTAGTCTAACTGTTCCCTTAAGGTCTCACACCAATGGTTCTCGCGTCCCCAGGCAGAATTTCCCCACTTTCGATTGTTTGACGATCAACGCCAGATTTTCGTTGGTATGTATGGGAGAGTGTTTTATTATCGTTGAAGTGGAGTTAAATGTGAGGAATTTAATCAATCTACATTGTTTTTGAGTATCCCACAAGTGGGTAGAGCATATGCAGTGTAGTAAATATTTGTTCCAATTTTATTAAGTGAGTTGTGAACAAGAACCACAAAAATCTCTCCGATAGAGAGCGCTCTTGATCTGCCTTATGGCGAGATTCAAGAGACTTATAAAAAGATAAAATGCTTGAAATAAAATAAACTGAAACACAAAAAAAGACACTCTCTGACAGAGAGCACTCTTGATCCACCTTTCGATGAGATTCAAGAGATTTTGGTTCCTTTTATTAGCAGTTTATAATAAAATAGGAAATCTAATCTAAGCAAACAAGTAAACCTCTCCGACAGAGAGTGCTCTTTATCCACTTTTCAGTGAGATTCAGGAGACTTTATGTTCTTTTCAACAAGTTATATGAAATTGGAACTAAAGCAGAAACAAATGCAAAAAAGGACAAGGGACGATACAAGCTTCCCCCAAATGGGGGAAGTAGGGTGTGGGAGCCTTTATCCAACTTGTTGTTTTATTATCTTTTGTACAATGTATTTGTGTTTTTCTCCACTTGAAAGCAGAAGATCAGAAAGGGGATGAAGAGAAGGGAAGAAGGAGTTTGAGTGTTTTCAAGGAATTTGCTCTTTGCTCTTCGATCTAGATCTAGCCTTTAGGCTTTCTTGGTTTGATCTTCTTTACCTTTTCTGTAGATAAGAACTTTAGACAAACACTTGTTAAGAGATTAGTAAATCAAAACAAATGAATCTAAGATCTATAACCTAACATGCAACTAACTCAGATCTAAGTATTTGAAAATTTGAAAAGATTAACTAAATATGAACTAGATAAAACTAAATTAAAGCTAAGCTACAAGAAATGAGAAATGCAAAGATCAAAAAGGCAAGAGGAATATAAGAAGTGAAAACGAAAGCAAGGACAAAGGCAAGAACAAAAAAGGGAAAAAAGCAAGAGCAAAGGGAGAAGGTCGAATGCAAGAAAGAAAGAGGAGAAGAAGCAAGAGCGAAAAGGAGAAGAGAAGAAGAGAAAAGCGAAAGGGTGAAGAGAGGAGCAAAGAGAGGGCTGCAAAATGAGAGAAGGAAGCAGCATAAGAAGGCAGCCAACAAAGGAAAAAAGACAGCCAACAAGGGAAGAGCGAAAGCTAGGGAAAGAAAGGAGAAAAAGAAAGGAAGAGGAGAGCGAAACGAGAAGAGAAGGAAGAAGGGAGAGAGCACAAGGAAGAAGAGCGAAAGGAGATGAAAAAGAGGAGAAGGAGGAGAGCGAAAGGAAGCTAAGAAGAGGAGAGCGAGAACAAGAAGAAAAGGAGGCAAAGAGCAAAAGCAAGGAGAGCGAAAGCTTGGAGAAGAGAAAGAGCTTAAGATCCAAACTTAGCTTCAATAACCACTTTAAGAGATTTGAATTTTAAGAGTTTAAAGGGTGAAGATGAGAAGGAACAAGCCCTCTTTTGGATCTTGAATCTACTTGAAACCTTGTAGAGACCAATGAGCACACAATGGTATGTGATGTTTTTGAGGCCTTGAAGAAGAGGGAGATGCAGCTGAGCTCAACCCCTTACTCCAACAAACGATCCTGAAACTTATGCACACTTAAAAACAGAGCTTAGATCTAGTATGTTAGCATATAAAAGATTGAAAGAGCATGGATTATAACTGACTAAAGCATGCTACTTTAAGATCATTCAAATACAAAACATCAACAAGTAAATTGAAGACTACAAATACTTGTCCTATGTGCTTGAGAAGAAGCCCTCTAAGCTAGATCCAAATTCAAATAGCTAAGCATGCATAAACATTAAACAATATTACTTCCCAAAGCAACCATGAACCATGCCTGCACCAAATGGACCTCCAAAGTCTCAATCTTATTCAATTAGTTGCACAAAAGGCAACAAGCATTACACAATATCATAGCAGAGGTTCCTTGCAATTTTCATCCACCCAAATGGTGAAGCAAAGAGCCTTATTTATACAAATACAGAGTCCAAGAGAGACCAATTCAAATTGCTTGAGAAGAGAGCTAATGAAGGCTCATTCCACCAAACTCTTGAGTGATCTAAGCCTTGATCTAAGACATAACTGAGCTTGGAAGGTGAGATGAGGGTGAGGTGGCCTCCACCTAGGCAAGGCACCCACCCTTCATCTTTGTAACCATCACCTATCCAATAACAAGCCTCCAACAAGGATTGACGTGGGAGCTAGAGGAGAGGGCACAAATCCCAATGAGGAGTCATCTCCAGTGCTCTAATAGTGATTCCAATCAGGTAGGTGAGATTTGGAATATTCCTTTATGCCCTGTGCCATGTCATTTAACTCTTTAGTTTATTCAATTTGGTCTTTTTTGGAGAGTTTTTTATTTTCTCCATTTTATTATTTTCTATTATTTTTAATTAAATATTCCTCATTTATTAATTTTGAGAAAATATTTATCAGTATTGTTTTGAAATATCCCTTAAAAATGCAAAATGGGAGCCCGATGCTATTCTCTGATGCACTAGCTAGGGTTCCCCTAGCCGCTGTCGCTCTCCTTCTGCATCCACCGGTGGCGAGCAGGCCGCCGCTACAGGCTCCTTCACGCAGCTCCTTGCTGCGTGGTTTTTTGGCAGGTGGTCGAAGCTCCGTCCTGAAGTCGGTCCGTGGAGCTGCGGGGTTTTTTGCAGGTGGTTGCAGCTCCATCCCGTCACGGAATTTTTTGCAGGTGGTCGCCGCTCCATCCCGAAGCCGGTCCGTGGGCTGCCGAATGGAGTCCGATCCGCTTCTGGCCTTCAAGGCCCTGGTTCATGCCACCAAACCTCAGGCAACCTCTCGGTCTTCCTCCAAGTTCGTGAAAAAAGTAGATGAGATCCCTTCTTTGGAGCTCTCTCCCTCCGATCCGTGTCGAAAAGCACTCATTCTCTCGAATAAAGCCCTCATTGGAAAGTTTACAGGCTTGTGGCCCAGTCCAAAGGTGGTGGAGCTCTGGATTGCAGCGCACTGGAACCCTATTTTGCAAGGACAGGTCTCTCTCTTCGCAGCGGGTAGGGGTTTCTTTGTTTTTCTATTCCTGAGCAAAGAGGAACGAGATTTAGTTTTTCGCTCGGGTCCCTACTTCTTGGGCTCGAGAGGACTCTTTTTAGCCCCCTGGACTTTGGATTTTAAACCAGATGCTGAGATTACAGCCGCCCCAGTCTGGGTAAGACTGCCTTACCTTCCTCTTCATCTTTGGGGGAAAAGCTCTCTGGAGGAAATCGGTAATAAGCTAGGGCGCTACCTGGATAGTGCAGAACCAAAAGGGGGCCAGTTTACTTGTGCCCGCATTTGTGTAGAAGTAAATTTGGAGAAAGGACTCCCGGAAGCCCTAAAACTAAATTTAGGAGATTGGAGTCATATCCAAGAACTGGATTATGAGCAGATCCCTTTCAAATGCAACTCGTCATGTTTATGGGCACTTTGCCAAAAGCTGCCCCAAGTTGTTGAAAACTCAACAACCAACAAAACCCCCTGCAACTTAAGATGCAGATTTCCAAACTGTCTCTAATCGGCACCGAGCCCCCCGGCAAAAGGAGCCCCAAGCTCCTCAGCATAAGGATCCATCATCACAAGAATCTCTACCTCCTCCAGCAACAACCATTTCGTTGGCAACCAAAAACAGCTTCGAAGTTTTGCAGGAAGATGAAGTTCAAGAAGCTGAAGCAGCGGAAGATCTTGTGCAGGACGAGACCCTTCCAGGTTCTTCCGACCCCTTGGAGACTGTTGCCTCCGCAAAACCAGCTTCTCCAAGCCTTGCCCCTTCAGGTTCCAAGAGAGAGGCTCGGAATTTAGATCACGAGACATCAACTCTTGCAGGACTGGCAGCCTTAGTCCCCTCCTTTGGATCAGAGGAAAATACGGATCCTGAAGAATTCTCAACTCCTTCTCCACCCCTTACCAGAGGGCGAAATTCTAACAAAGAACGGCGAGAAAAGGAAGCGGCCTCAAACATTTTTGGGGGATCTCAGACACGATTGGACCCCTTCATTAAGAGGCATTTCACCTCCCCTTCTAATTAATGTTCTGCTTCTGCATTCTTCTCTGCTCACAGTTTGTGAGAGTTTACTCCTATAAGCATTTTTTGTCATTTTCTCGAAAAAGATCTAGAAGCAAGTGGGATTTGTCTCCCAATATATTCACAAGAAGGCTGACAGTATTGTTAGAGGTCATCAGCCCTCTTTATTTTTGTAACCTTCAAATTCTAGCTCGCCAGAAAACCACATTTTTCACAAACTAATACAACCTTAACCGTTTCTGTTAAAAAAAAAATTGAGAAAATATTTAATAAAGTGAATAATAATCATCAGAAACTTAGGAAAAGTGGGTTTGGGGGTTAAATGGATACTCTGGCTTAGAAAATGAGCCTCCATTTATCAAAATCCAACCCAACCACTTAATTATTACAAATTGAATTTTTTCAATTAAACCATAGGAAAAATGGTTTAATTAATTGAGAAAATTAATAAAAAAATATAAAAAATTGTGCACGTCTGCTAAAATAATTTTTTTTATGAAAATGTTTTAGACACCCTATGGACCTAGGAAATGACCACAAAACACAAAAATAGTGTCTAGCATGTCTATAATTTACAGTTGGACTCTAATAACCCCCTAAGGCCTAACCGCCAAATTCGAGCATTCCAGCTTTGGAGGTGTAGGAGAAAAACTCATCGATTATACTCGGCTATAGCCAACACATAATTGACAAGGGAAAAAACTCCTTGGAATACCTTGTTTGGTTGTCAAGTCCTAGCGAAATGAACCACTCAAGACCACCATGCTAGCACACTTTATTACAAACCCCATGGGGCATGGTCATTTCAAAGCAAAAAACAAAAAGATGGCCAAAATAGGCCAAGGCTGGAACATCTAAACCTTTGAACTCTGGAGAAGAACATGAATCATGTTCAAAACTGGCATCCCAATAGAAGTTCAACTATTTGTACAAAATAGTTGGTAACAAGAAGAATGCATCAAATCACATCCTTATGACTGTGTGGACCCCACTGACTGCTGCAAACTGATCTGGAAGGACTCGGATACACCATAGATGACCTCAAAGCAGACCTCATGCCAAAACCTTGCCTCAATTGCCCAAATCGAATTCCTCAATGACCTCTTTATTCCATTTTTAATCCACCTGAAAAACCACCAAACTGCCCACAGCCCACTGTCTGGTGCCTATGCACAAAAACCGACTATGCCATCATGTCCGGAAGGGGGGTAATATGGTAGAAACAAGTGGTTGGACCACCCCCTCCCTCTGTAGCGCCCTAGGCAACGACTAGCCTCCAATGCTCTAGCTGGACAGGCCACATCAGCATGGCCAAACTGTTCAACAGCTAAAAAACTGCTCAAATCATGCCTAGGAGTGCTTGAAACTAAAAGGTAAGTGTCTCAATGGAAACTGAAAGGTAAGTGACCTTTTTTCGCTTGTAAGCTGTTATATTGTCAGATCTATAGTCAAGCAATTTTAGGAAGCCATTATCCACTCAAATCTACCTCTTGGGACCATTTCCCAAAAATTAAGTACACGTTTCCTAAGGCGATTGATTTTGATCATTTGCCCTAACACATTTATCCTGGATTTGCACTTAATCCTACGCTATTGTAACTGAACTAATCAATTTTTATATTTCATATTCCTTAAGCCTCACAATAGCTCAATTCCTTAAATCTAGGGTTCTTCACCCTTCACTTGATTTTCACTGTTTGATTTGCATGTTTGAGTGTTTGGGTTAGATCTCTCTTTTCAGGAGTAGATCAAGGTCTCCCCCTTTGTTATCCATAGCTTGGCTATCAAGAAGTGAAGAGTGCCTCGATTGCCGTGACAACCAATCTATCTAGGGAATCGAGGCCCTCTTAGGTGTCACCGGTTAGTTTTCTTCCTCTACCATCCTGGATAGGACCTTTCAAGTAGACAACTACACTCTGTGTGATAACAAGTGTGTTGAGGATTATAAAATGTGGTTAGAAAAGAGTGCCATCACATGGATATAACAGAAAGAAAACACAGGCACAATCAGAGAGGAAGGTCGCAGAGATCTAGAGAAGGGTGCATGGCGGTGTCTCACAAATGCATAAGTTGAGAAGGAGGCATTCATTCAACTCTAACAAGTCTGCAAATACAATGTCCTCTCAATGTTGAAAAACACTACTAGTCACGACTCACATTGGGCCATGAGCAAGTGTCGAAAAACACCACTAATCATAGCTTTGCTCTTTGTCTTTAGATTTATCATTTAAGCACTTTTCACCTTCATTTATTTAGCAGTATCGATGTACATATATATAAGCATATGCAGACATTGCTTCGAGTCTAGCTAATACCCCCATGCAACTAGTCAACCTAGGCTCAGGACCCAACACCGACGAGTTCTTTCGGCCCAGAAGGGTCAAGGCTTCAGCTGCCGGGAATCCTTCTGTTATCACACAACTTGTAGTTACCCCTAAAGGATGATCCCGTACAGGATGGTAGAGGAGCTAGGAAACTAAAGAGGTGACCTAAGAGGGCCTCAATCCCTGGATGGATTGGTTGTCACACCAATCGAGGCACTCTTCGCTTTATGCTATCAAAGCCCTAGATAGAAAAGGGGGAGACCCAGATCTACTCCCGACAAAAGAGATCTATACCAATCACTAGATCAAACCAAAACACTAGAGTACGTAAGGTGACAGGTATTAGAAACCCTAGATCTATGGATGAAGTCACAAGATAGATAAAGTTTGGATCAAGAGGCTTATAAGACATAAAATGTTGACCCAATGTGAATGGTACAAGTGACTTATGAGTGTAAAGATCAGATCTAGGATCAAGGCACTAGCAAATGAGAGTGATTTCTTCTGCCTTGGGAAACGTGTCCAAGGTAGAAGGGTTAAGGTCAAGATGAGGCTTTATAGTGCCGGATGAAGCTTGGTGGAAGATTTGACAGTGTCTTAGCTCACAAGCCAAAATGAAACTCAAACAACCCAGAAGCAAGGCAAAATCAAGGAGGGTGCAACAAAAGATGACCAGTACCTAGTGATTTGGGAAAGATGGAGTCCCTTAGGGGTGACGCCCTAGGAGACCCACTTCGAGCTAGGCCTAAAGAGAAAAACCCAAAAATATTTCACCAAGATTCCAAATCAATTGAGTTATAGAATTTTTATAAGTTACGACAGTTAGGGTTTTAACAGTAAATTCAAATGGCCATTGGTTTAGAAATTCAAAACAAGAGAATATGAGTAGATCTTACCCGGAAAATCTTGTAGATGCCTTGCAAATGATGATCTATCTCTTCTCGATCAATTTGAAACAATTTGATGGTGTACCCAAGTGAAATCGATTTTCCCAAGGAAGGTAGTGCACCCCTCTCTCCTGCACAAACAAACTACCGAAGTGAGATTTGATGCTCAGAAGAAATAGACTGTAAAAGCATGAGAAATATCAAAGATCAAAGATGCTATTGAAAACCCCCTGGTACAAAGCGACTTCAAGAGAAACGAGTTGAGGAACCCCTGCAAAAATGCCCAAGTTGAAGTCGCCCTCCTACAGTTTAAAAATTATCTCCACAAAAATATTTTGGATCCACAAACAATGTCTCAAATGCTAAGAGAAATAGACTTTCCAATCAAGTACAAGAACATCCCACAAAGAAAATCCAAGAATTTTTCCAAATATCTCTTTATTATGAAAATTCCAAGAGCCAAAGTCCTCTTTACAATGAGGGGCTTCTCTCCTTTAAATAGAATCGGGAGAGACCAAAACCCTAACCACTTTTTAGATGAGTGGTTGAGATCAAAAGATATTACAATGAGATCAACAACTAATATTAGACAGCTACAATGTACATGGATCACTCAAAAAGAGGGGGACATGTTCCCTCAATGATGCCCTAGGGGGACGTATGACATGACATGTGACTAGGAAAAACAACATAACATCATGTTGGGGTGGCTAGGAGATAATAACATCTTTACTAGACCAAGCCCCGTATACAATAAGTACAAGATACATCAAAAAGTGACTAAAGTCACTAGGACGTGTGTCCCCAATACATAAGAAGATGCCCTCATGAGATGACTGGGGGGACGTGTGGACCCAACTAAAGATGAAGACTGTGACGGAAGGTGTAGAATGCATCACAACAAGTCTTGGATCAAATCCCATGTCATTTTCTTGCCTCACTAAGCCAAATTGATTTCTTTGCTAGCCATTTCTTCCATTTTTAACTGTCGGAACATCACCTGGAAAATATAAAAATGCTTGTAACTCACTGTCAAGTGCCCCCAGCACCTATCTTACTACACCAATGTGTCTGGGGATATGCGAATATGATAAAAACAAGTGGTTGCACCCCGTATCTCCTCTGTAGCGCCCTAGGAGAAATAAAATGATCTCTGCAAGCATTGTACAAGCCATTTTTATATAGCAATCTACTGCAAAGTGATGAACTGACCACAACATCAACTAAAAGTACTCGGAACTGAAAAGTAAGTGTCCCATTGGACTCATAAAGTCCAAATGAAGTAGGAATGAGTACTTATATACCATGTGACCATCAGGATAATCATCTGTAAGCTCATCCATGCCTGGATAATAAAAATAATGGTCTGTAAATGTTGATAATAATAAGAATCTCACAAACCATCACATGAAACAACTGTCTGATGCATGGAACCATCTAATGGGCACCAAAGGACCATGAATAATCAATCTCGAACATCATCGGTCCAACTCATCTTGGAACCTACTGTTGACTTGGTCAAACTGGGTTGACCAGGTCAAAACTGATCAAAATGATGACCCAGGCTAGAAACAATTGATGTTGCAAGTACAAATGGATAAGATATGATCCCTTAAATATATTGATAGCAAGACTAAAATATAAAGTGGCATTTAACTGGCAATTATACATACAAATCATCAATAATAAGCCCAGATCAAAGTAACCAGTTACTAAAAAGAAGAACCTCAAGTGTATACTCATTTATAGACATGGTCATTTTGCTAGAAACGGGTGAAGGTGGAAAAAACAAGGCTAGCTAAAGGGTATGACTTAACAACCTCAACACTATGACCTCTCGGATAGAGGAATAAGGGAAGGCTGCCTACACATATGCTGGATAGAGAAACACATAGGGGATGGAAGTGTCTCACATATGGGTAGAGTGATGGAACTGCTTCCAGTAGACTCTAGACAAGCAACCTTTATAGCAATTTGATTTATTGTCAGCTTTACACTTTGAGATTTAACATTTATTTCATTTATAAAGATTTTCACTAGCTAGCCTCCAAAGGAAGGTGCCCTGAATAGCCTTGGGGACCTCAGATAATGGCTCGGTATGACCTCCATTTCCTGCCACCATCCATAGGTGCGATAGAGTGACCACCCCGTTGCCCTGTAGAGGCAAACAGCCTTAACATCATACAAAGGATGAGTGCTTGTCCCTTGGCCACTGACTAGCTCTTATAAATATTTACCATAGTATTTAACAACATTGTTTTTGTTGACTCAACATCTATTTAGAAAACGACACACTTAAGTTCTGATGCTTTAGTGTTTAGAAACACCGTTGGTAAGCATACTTGTTTCGAGGACTAATGGATAACAATCACTGTGACTAGAATCACACACTCCAGAGCCGAGACACAAAAACAACATGGAGTCTATCCAACACAAAGGCCTAGGTGGGGGAAGTCCTCGATATCACTAGCTAAGGTGTAATTCAGGATACAACCAAACATGGATGACAACAGATGGATGAGGAAAGTGACAGATGATCCAGACTAGCAAACCATAATGGGGGAAATGAAGAAGTCCATACCACTGTGATGGCATGACCAACGAGTATACACAAGAATCTCTAATCCAAAGTAACTGAATGACCTCTATTCTAAACCATCAACAAGAACCACATAAAATATCACCAAATAATGACCACCCTATACCCATTCAAGCTACCAAGATAAGTAAAAGAGCACAATATAAATATCCAATGCACAAACCATATACATGTTGGGTCATATACCTGCATCTAAACTATGAAACACTAGAATACTATTGTTGTATAAACCATGGGCACTATCATCATATCTGCTCTGTATGGAAGAAGATGGCTAACTCAGTCAACAAATTTGGGGTCATGACGATCAGTCCTAACATAAGGCATGAAAATATATGCTCTGGGTCCGCTGATAAAGGAGTGATCATCAAAGAACTGCTCATCAACTGTTGATCTCGTGCATATCATAGCAAAAGGACTGGCTCAAAAATGTGCTCAAAACTGGTCTGAAGACATGGTAGCTCGGGCTACTATGGATGTGATAACACCTCACAATCAGGACAAGACATCAGGGCTAACCGACCAGAACAAGTCAAGGCTTCAGACACCCAACTCCCCTAGGAACCTAAGTTACCGGAAACGACTAGGTGCCCTCCCTAAAACGGCGTTCCAAGTTTCCGAAACGGAAACGGGGTTGAAACGTGGCAGATCCGTATATGTTCTGTTGGGTACGGATCGAAGGTTTTGGAAACGGATTTGCCCTATTCCTGAAACAGATCGGCAACTTCGGAAACGGATCTACCTTTTCTTGAAACAGATCGGCAAAACCTGAAATGGATCGGCAAATTCGGGATACATTTTAGCGGGTGAGAGAAAAAATCGTGAAACGCTTAAACCTACCCTACCGTCTGTGGGCCCGTGATATTCTGACTTTCGGCGACTAAATTCGGGCCTCTGTTTTTCTTCTTTAGTTTTCGGGCCATCTCACAGACTTGCTGCGCTATCTTTCATTTTCGGGCCATCTCACTGTTCATAGAGTCACAGACTTTCCGCGTGGCTGTGATCTTTGTTTTCGGGCCATAACATAGTCCTTGTCGTGGCTTGTTTTCATCTGCAGACCGGCTCTGCGAGTCTACGCTCATGCTACTGACTGCTTGCTCCAGAAACGGTGAAAGTCAAATAATTCTACGAGGATATCGGACCGGAATAGCATTCGACGTGATGTCCAGATCTTGGACTCCCGTTTCAGACAAGTTGATCCGAGGATGGTGGAGAGGCATTAGAGCTGTTGTTGTGAAAAAAATGTTAATTACTTGTTATGGTGACATGAACCGACCTCAAATAGCTGGAAGAAGCATCCGGGCTTATGATCCAGTTGAGAATGTTTGGCTTCAGATAGAAGCATCCGTTTCTGTATCCGTTAGTTTGTTGAGGAAGTTTTCCTCTTGTAAAAGCTTATATAAAATCTTTTAATTTTATTAATAAAAGATAGTTAGAGTTTGAATTCATTGTTTTATTTTATTTCTTGTATGATTAAATTGAATATAGACGATTCAATGAATGGCAATTGGTATCATTGGAATTATATAATACGATGGATCAAATTTCCTAGAAACAAATTATTTTTTACTCTAAATCCTTGTTTAGTTGGGATACGTGGTCTCAGTTTCTTTATCTATCAAATAATCATTTCTATATATTATTATAAAGAATTCCATGTCTCTTTTTTTAAAATAAACTACTATGTCAAACGGCGTTATGAATCTAATATGCTAATATGTAGTTTTAAATTTTAATTTGAAATTTAAATGATGAATGTCGAATTTTAGTTAGATTTTAAATATATATATATATATATACACACACCGTTTCTCTGTCGTATCGTATCCAGATTTTTTGAAAATTTGTCGTATCTGTGCCCCCCCCCCCTTATCCGTATCCATTTCAGTGCAACTTAGCTAGGAACAGGACCCAACACCAACAGGTTCCTTCGGCCCAGAAGGGTCAAGGATTTGGAGATTCTTGTCGCACAACTTAGAGCGGAGACACATAACAACAAGGAAGCTTTCCTAGTACAGAGGTCAAAGTGGGGAATGTCTTTAATCTCACAAGTCTTATCCAATTCAGGGGAAAGGGTCAGCATGGAAGATAAATGGATGGGTGGAAGACAAGTGAATAGGCGGTGCCAAAGGCAGGTGGGGAATGGGCTAATTTGTACAAGGGGTAACCCTACTCTTGAGCATATGCTTAAGTCTTAACACCATACTACTTAACCATTTCAATTATTAGTCGAATAGCAACCATAAGATACAAAATCACCATGCCACTACCACATATGAGTCTATGACCAACCACATCTACTAAAATAATCAGGAATGACAACAATATGTGCAAAGCTCATGCCATATACCTGCTCATACATCTCTGCATCTGCATCCAAACCCTCTGATAGTCTGGGGGAAAGGAAGATGTATATCAGTTGCCTTCTATGTTGCACTGCTAAAGTGAACCATGGTCTAACAAGTGTCTCTCAGGGATCATGAAGGCTCAAAAGTGACAAGGGCACACTGGTGACACTGCTCTGGGACTCTGGCTGTCTCTATGAGTACTCTGCCATTGATCATCTCTAACAAAAATGTAGCCTCATCTCTATAAGGACTGACTCAGGTCTGGGATGAAACTGCTCTGCAAACATCATGGTAGCCCAGCTACTATGGATGTGATAACAGAACCATAATTGAAAGACAATTAGAAGCAATGAGACCATACTCTTAAGCAAGAGCATGCCCCTCCTTCCAAGATCGAGAGATTGAATCCCACAAATCATCCTAGAGAAAGATGCCCTTCCTACTCAATCTACAAAACAAAAGATGGGGCAGCTCTACCACATATGAATCCTAAGTCTTCCAACTCCAAATGGGATGGAAAACTAAATCCCAACCATCCCTAATATCCACTTTTATTTTTTGTTGCATTTCTATTTCCTTTTTGTGTAATTAGCATCAGTTAGGTTAAGTACCCCTATTTTTCTTTCATTTTTAATAGATTCCCCTTAGAGTGTAAAATCCATCATATTCTCCGTAAATGTTTCCAAATAGACCCCCAAGAATTAGGCTTGCACATGGAAAAATTCAATCTAAAGAAACTCAAACCTAATTCCCCAATGCTTTTGATATTGAATTTCTATTACTAACTGCTTGTGCAAAACTAGATACGTAGATTGCAGGCCATAGAGTGAAGATGCAATGAAAGACCATCAAAAGTTAAATCACAAACCAATTTGAGGTATATAGACAATTGACCCGTGTTTGGGATTATTATCTTTGCATGGAAGGCGTTTTAGCTCGAGTGATGAAACCTGCAAGGAACAATCATGAAATCCTTTATTTATATGTGCTTTCCCAAAGATCTTCAATTGCTCAAATGTATAAGTGAGGTATTGATATGAACGCTTTTGTGACATCAAAAATGAAATAAGAAATCCAACATACCTCCTCAAGAAAATTGGGCAAGTCCTCATATATTTCCTTCAACTCATCCAACTAATTCAAATACAAAAATATTCAATAATTAATAAGAACTTTTCAGTGATATTTACACGTTCTCGAAATTTATGGAAAATGTGTCATTTAAGAATATCAAGAAAATCAAACTTGCGATAAAATAATCTAGCTTTAATGTAACCTTAATGATTACTACACTATTATGACACCTTTAAAATTTTGCAAGAAATCAACCATTAAACATGGAGTAAGCAAGAAATATTAGTATTTTTTCCTGAGAATTCATCATACACTTTTGTTGGAATAGTATGTACTAAGAATTAGTTGAGTTCTAACTTATTCTTACTACATAGTTTCAAGAAATTGAAATTAATATTAATGTCCATCTTATCACATATATAGTAGCTGGAGCTACCATGATCCAACGGACCATATTTTTCTTCCGGTCAGTGCTAGTCCCGCACGTGTTGAGCATATTTTTCCTCCAGTCTCCATCAGTGGTGGATTCTATTAGAGCTTATCAGATCCTACAGAACATCCCAGCAGTATCCCATGTCACGACTTGGCCTTGCATGACCCCATTGAGAGGACTTGGTTTAGCTATGGTTCACCTGGCAGAGCAGGCAGCTGGTATATGCTCCCTTGCCCATTGAGCAGTCAGAGTTGCCCTTCATTGCAGAGACAGGTATATGACTGATCAGGTATACAGGTTGCATTTGGGTATTATTATTTTGTCTCTTTTACTGATATTATTAGCTTGGACTTAACATGGTGACTGGAAGTGGTGATCTTATTATGTGTTTCTATTATGAACTTGTTAAGAGTTAATGTATGATCCTGAATGTAAGACTTTTTCATACACTCACTCGTATTGCCTACCTAATGCAGACTCAGCCTTGCTTTGTTATGTGTGGCATCACCTTTTCACTTCCTCCATCCATCTGTCTCTTCCTGTAATATCTCAAACCAAATTTGATCGGCTTGGAATTCAACTGGTTGACTTAACTTGGTTTAAAGATTTCATCAAGCACTTTGTTAACAATCTGCTACGGGTGATAATTAATGCCAATTAACTGTTTAACCAATTATGTGACCCAGGGTAACTTTACGCCTTACTTGCTTCACTGCTGTTGAGAGATTAGAATGATAGGGCACTGTTAATTTCCCTTTTCACTCCTAAAACTTAGTTGTTTGTCCAATATTTCAGTCTCAAGTCTGATCACTAACCATCCTCTGTATGCTGATTTCTTGCTTGTATTTATAAGTTTAAAGGTCCATGAGGTTCTTGACAGCCCATATAATATCCATGTGTTACCCTCCTTACCCACAATATTGATAGATAGCAAATGTATTGACACAAATAAAATATATAACCCAAAAGATAACTGAAGTTTATTCAAATGAAAGCAAATACATGCCTGTAGGTGATGGAAACTTCCAGCACTGATTGTTGACAATAAGCAAGCAAGGTGGACCCAATAAATGGCTTCCCCCAAGGAGATAAATGACCCCTTCTAATTCTCAACGCAATTCATAAGCCACTGCTGCCTGCTACAGGATAATAAATCTCAGAAAATATGGATCAGCTGCTACAGGAATTGAATCTTCACAAATAGAGAAGCTGGTCACAATCTTGGGTCGATTAGCTAGAATGGTGGCTCTTTTCTTCCTTCCAGATGGTTTAGACTCCTCAGATCTGCAACACACTTTCTTTTGCTAGTTATCCACACAATCGTGGTCAACACACAGCTGCGCCCCCTCTCTTAACAGTCATACATATAATTAATAACCACTGGTTTAGCCTTCTTTAACTGGTGTGTTCTCCTTCTAGATGTTAGAGGATGTAGAGCTCAAAATATAGCAGAAATCAAAAGATAGGAAGTGGGAATTCAAATCCCCTTCTCTTGCAAGTGGGCCCTCCTAGATATGGTGCCAATACCACTCCACAGTGCACTCCTTACACAGTCTGGCAGTTACAAGTGTGCCCTCCCTTTCTTGACCACAAACTTCCTTCTACAGCAGCGCCCTCCTCTCCTTGGTTCTCAAGTTTAGACCTCTCTTCTTGCTCATGGAATGTGCCACGATTTTTAGCCTAGCAATCACAGCCCCTTCAAGGAAGTGTGCCCCTCTCATTCTTCGTCTCCAGATTGCCCAAAAACTCAAATCTAAACTGTATATGTTATTTCCCAACAACGGCAGTAAGATCAAATGAGAAATCTGAGATGATTCCTCCACACTAGATGGCTAGCGTAGATAGTCTCACTACTGAAACCATTTTTTTCCTCCTCCTAGGGTTCCATCCAAGAGAAACTTGAAGCTCAAGAGCTCTAGTTTTCGAAAATGCAATAGACAAGAATAGAGAGAATGAGTTCTCATGTCCTTTTTATAATTTCTCATTGACCCCTTTGTGACTCTTCAACTTCCCTTGACCAATTCTCTCATTAAAATATTTAAAAGTGACATTATGGAGAAAATTACCCCCTTTTGCCTTATAATTTCACTTTGAACCCCTTTTTACACTTTTGCATCACTTTTTGACTTCAGTGACTTTTATAAAGTCACTTAGGAAATAATTATTAATTGTCACTTTGTAAAACACATTTAAGCCTAGGTGACAATTTAATAATTAATTAATTCCCTTCTATTCTCAACTATAGCCTACGGGAACTAAATAGGCTAATAAGTCGCCCCATGGTGGTCATCCGGAAAGGGACATGACACTTCCATCCTTTGATTTGATCCCTGCTTATGACTTTGAATTGTGAAATTGAGGAGCTTTCCCCCCACTTTGACCTTTGTATTTGATAGACTCCATGTTGTTTTGTGTCTTGCCTCTGAGTTGTGTGACAGAACTTGCCAAAGCCTTGACCCTTTTGGGCCGAAGGAACCCGTTGGTGTTGGGTCTTGAGACTAGGTGAGTTGGGATTCTGAAACCTTGACCTCTCTAGTCGGTTACCCCTGATGTTTGGTCCTGATTGTAAAAGATTCCTGCCAGTTGACCCCATGCTTCACTTCTGGGCCAAGAGTACCCGCTGGGGTTGTGACATGAGCTAAGACTGGCTAGTTGCCCGAGTAGTGTCAGCCAGACTTGAAGCAAGTGATCCTATCATCATTACATGCAGCAGCATAATTTTTTATATCCAAAGAAATGCAAGAATACAAAGAAAGAGTTATAATAAGTTGGAGCAGCCTGGGGCTCACATAGAGAGTTATCATTCAATAAGCCTTCTGGAACAGTATGGTGGAGTGGTTGATCTGCCTCATCATACAGAGTCGTATCCCTGTCCTATCCAATCTTGGATAGAAGAATCCTACAGGAGGACTTGCCAGTTTGGGAAGCATTTTAATGATGTATTACAAGCCTATGATCTCCCATCCAACTCTCCCATCCTGAATATTTATGCAAGTTTGTGTTTCCTAATAAATGTCTCCTTGCTCTGGCTGATAAACAAAGACAAGGTAAAAAAAAATTCATTTATAAAATGTTAAGATGGCTACATTGGATTTATCATTTCACTTAACATTTTGATTATGTCATGCTTAGAGTAGGAAAATAAGCTCCTTAAAGTGAGCATTTGCTTTCTGCATTTCTTTTTTGTACTTAGGAATGTTAGTTAGTTTCATTTTGTTTTCTTTCGAATAAATGCAACTTATGTTTCATCGGCTTTTACAAAAATCATGTCCTACTGAAGGTTGGCTTGTTAAGTTGAGATGTTTTTACAAGCTATAGAAACCAGAGATTATGTGGTTCTCGCATCCTCTCCTTGCCTAAAGACCAGATCAAGCACATGTCCCGCAGGTGGAGACATATGTTACCACCTAAGTTGTACTTAGTTGGATTTTACAATGAGCCGCCAAAGTGTGAACCAGTCTTTTGTTCATAATCAGTGTTTGGAAGTCCATGCAGGCCATTTTGGGACCTGTTATCACATTTATAGTAGTTGGGGCTACCATATATTTATTCCAAATTCCAGTATATTTTTCAGCCAGTCCTTTACGCTGAGATGCTTGAGATGAGCATCTATTTATGGATCACTCTTATGATGATGAGCAACAGTCTATTCCTTTGCCATGACTGAGTCTCAGGAAACTCAGATTTGATGACCGATGTAGCCATTTTGCCATTTACAGAGCAGTATGTAGTGCCCAGAGTTGCAGCAGCAGGTTCTCAGTGGACAGATGATGATTCAGATGTATTACACAGGTATATGATCCAGTAGGTATTATCATGTGTTTTTGGTTATATTGTTTTTATAGTCATTCTAGTGGCATGTTCTAGCATTTAGTGTCATGATCTGGCGATCATATATATAGTATTGGACTTGGTTGTTATTATGTATCTATCTAGTGTCCTGCTCAGATTTTAGAAGTTCTTGTCTATACTCATTGGTTTTACCCTCAGAAGAATAGAGGTGATCATTCCCACCATTATTTGGCTTGCTAGTTTTGGCATCATTTTCACTATCTCCATCCATCCGCTACCTTCCAGTTATTGTTTTACCCTGACTTACTACTTAACTTGTGATACGGAGGACTTCCCCACTCTAGCCTCTTTGTTGGATAAGCTTCCCTGTTTAACTTGTGTCTCAGCTCTGAGTTGCCTAAGTTGTGTTGGCTAGACCTGAAACAGATACTGCTACCATCATTACATTGTATCTGGAAACTTTATTGTATATCTTAATGAAATCCCACTCTAGAATGTGTTTTTCAACACACGTGAATGAAAGGCATGTGAAATATAAATCCAAGAATGTGTTTCTCAACACACACGGATCAAAAACCCTAATGAAATGTAAATCCAAGAATGTGTTTCTCAACACACACGGACAAAGGCTATGGAAATGAAAAGGTCTAATTAAAGCAATGGTTTAACAAATGCTATATCTAAGGATTGTTGACCTTATATACATGTAATGATTATTCCTCATTAGCCTGTGGGTTGTGATATGAGATGGAGCAAGGGATAGTTAATTCTAAGTGTCCCCTGGAGTCCTGAGTTACAGTTTGTCGGACACCTAGTCATGGCGGCTCTAGAAAAGATCCTCACGGAGCTGTATCAGCTTGGATGTGAGTTGTAGGCATCTATCAAGGTTGAATAAGCACTTCCCAAACAGCTTACCCATTTGTGAGACATTGCCATTCCCTGTGTCATTGCTTGTCCAGCATATGCTTTAGTGTATATCCCCTTTCCTACATCCAAAGTGTCACAATGTTGAGTCAGTATAGTCATCCCTTAGCCTAGCCTTGTATTTATCCACCCTCACCCATCACTAGCAAATTGATCATAGCCATAAAGTGAGTATAGCCTTGAGGTTCTAGTCTGAGCCATTATTATTGGAAAATCTTGAATATCTTGTTTTAGATCGCCAGTGAAATGATTACTTTATGTTTATATTGATATTGGAATGATTTATGAAGCATGCCTTAACCAATTACACTTGCAGTACTTTGATGTTTTTGCTTGGATCATATTATGGGTTAGTTTGACTTGGTCAAACACAGTTTGACCAAAGTCAACCACAGGACATGAGATGAGTTAGACCCTGGATGATGGTGGTTGATGATATGTGGTCTATTATTGGTCACCTGATGGTTCCATGCGGTGTTTACAGGCTCTGATAGTGATCTGTGGCATTTTAATGATTTTGATCATTTGCAGATTATTATTATTTTTATTATATACGGGCATGGTGTTGATATTATATGATTATACAGTCATCCATATGCTGTATGCGTATGCATCTCTAGTGCATTTGGGCTCTCTAAGTCCATTGGGATAGTCAGTTCTCAGTTCTGGGCAGTTTCAGTTGGGATTTGTATCAGTTTATCACTTCAGTGCAGATTTGCCATTAAAAATGGCCTGTCAGAGCAGTTTCATGGTTTGATTGGTTCACCTAGGGAGCTACAGAGGGAGTATGGGGTTCAGCCACTTGTTTTTACTACATTGCCATACTCTCAGACATGTTGGTGCAATCAGATTTGGCCTCGGGTGACCAGGCAGAGAGTTACAAGCATTTTTATCTTTTACAGGTGATTTACAAAGGCATAAAAAATGGTAAAATTGGCTACAGAGGAAATCGATTTGGGCTACTGAGGCAAGGAAATGGCATAGGAATTGTTTTGATGATGTGTATGATGTCTCCCACACCTTCCACAGCAGATGCAGCAGTTAGTGGGGCCTACATACTTCCAAATGGAATTTTATATGGATTTATTGTGTCCTTGGGGGTTCACGACTTTCCCTCTTGGGCATGATTTTACACTTTGATGATATATTTGATGGTTATTGTGCCATGGGGACACACTAGGGAGGTTATATGTCACCCCCTAGACCCACCATGAGCGTTGTGTTATGTTCTCCTAGTCACTTGGAGTGGGACGTCCCCCTAGGGCGATTTTGTCCATGACATTGTTATATTTTGGAGTTGATTCATGTACTTTATGTTGAGTTCATCTCAACCGTAGATTATCACTATTGTATCTTTTAATCTTAGCCACTCATGAAAAAGGTGGTTAGGGTTTTGGTCTCTCTCATAGCTATATATACGAGAGAGCCTCTCATTGTAAAGTGACTTTTTGCTCTTGGCTTTTGGAATAAAATATATTCTTGCAGATACTTGTCTTATGGTTGTGGATGTTATTGGTGTTGATTGAAACTATTCTTCCTTTGCACAGAGAGTATTGGTGAATATCTTTGCATATTTTTCTCCACATTTTTATCTACAGGTGAAGAAGTCGATTTGGTGAGGAGGGCGCATTGGCTGGGGAGACTCACCCTACTCCTTTCTTTTCTCTTCGTCGGTTAAAGGGAGTATCATTGTCTCTGTACCTCTTACTCTTTGTTATGATGTTCGTCATTTGTATTTCCTTCATTTTTGCTTGAACTGATTGATCTTATTTGTCCTTGGTTCAACAGGAAGAGGAGGGTGCACTTGTGGAGCTAGGAAATTCATGTTGGCAAGGAAACGCTTCAAACTCTCATTTGATCTCTGCAGGAACAATCCTCGACATCATAGCAATCATCTCCATGACTCAAGTACGCTTGCAAGGTATGTAGTTTATCCTTCTAACCTACCCATCTGTCATTTCATGTTAAAACCCTAAGTAAATTTCTTCGAAAAAATCCTTGGCTCAAACGACTTGGTTTATTGGCAAACCATTTCTGGGTTTTCTGTATCTTGCATATTGCTAGGTGGGTTCTCCTAGGCGTCGTAGCTGGAGGACTCCATTGGCCCAAATCCCAAGGCACTAGGTCTCCTAACCCTTGCGCACTTCCTGAGAGAGCCAGTTTTCCTGTCGTTTGATCCTTTTTGTCGAGCTTGCGTGCTTTAACGCTGTCACATCCTTCTATCAAGCTGTGCTAGAAATCCCTAGTTCCCAGATTCACTTTTTGGGACACTGTCCCTATTTTAAGGGTCACGTTTCCCAAGGCAGCTGAATTTGATCATTTGTACTAGCACCTGAATCCTGGAATCGTACCTAACTGTCAAGTCATTGTGTGTAATCAACCTTTGTCAAGTCTTAATCTTCTTAAGCCTCCACAGTGACCTTAATTCCTCAAATCTAGGGTTCCATACCTGTCACCTTACATACCCTATTGCTATAGCTTGATCTGGTGATCTGGTTAGATCTCTCCTGTCGAGAGTAGATGAGGGTCTCCCCCTTTGTTATCTTGGCTTCGATAGCATAAAGCGAAGGGTGCCTCGATTGGCGTGACAACCAATCCTTTATGGGAATTGAGGCTCTCATGGTTCACCTCTTCTATTTCCTTTCCCCTCTACCATCCTTCTGGATCCATCATTAGGGGCAACTACAAGTTTGGTGGTAACAGGACCTTTTTCGCATGTTCATACCCCACGGGGAATTGTAATAAGTTGACGTAGCATGACGTATTTTGTAACATACTTGGATTTCCTAGGACTTAGTCATCAATTCGTTACTCCAAAGTGTTTTTCCCTTGGTACTTATTTGTTGCTTTTCAGTGACTTATAATTTCTGAGTTTTTCACTCAATCCTCTTGTTATCACACAACTTTAGTTGTCCCAAAAGGTAATCCTATCCAGGATGGTAGAGGCGTTGGACAACTAAAGAGGTGACCCAAGAGATGCCACGGTTCCAGATGCAATTGGTTGTCACACTAACCGAGGCACTCTCCGCTTTAGATCTAGCCTAAGCGAGACCAAGGGGGAGACCCTAGCTAACCTATGAAGGCTAGCAAACCTACTCAAGACCTCCTAGGGAAATGTGAAAGATGTAGTAGGTGCAAAGGCCCAAAAAGCCCTTCAGTTCTGTCACATTTTTTGGTGTAGGCCAATCCAATATGGCTCGAATCTTCTCTAAGTGTACCTGGACCCCGTTGGCCCCTATCACATGCCCCAAATATAACATCTCCTGCATGCCGAACTCACACTTGGACATCTTGGCATATACTGATTGCCCCTGTAAAACCCCAAGTACTTCATCTAGATGTCTCAAATCTTCTTCCCAAGTTCTACTATATATCAATATGTCGTCGAAGAATACCAAAAGATGCTTGCGTAATGAGCCTTGAAGATATTGTTCGTGCATGACTGGAAAGTGGCTGGTGCATTAGTGAGCCCAAATGGCATCACTAGAAACTCATAATGTCCATAGTGGCAACAGAAGGCGGTCTTGGGAACATCCTGTTTCCTAACCCGAATCTGATGGTAGCCTGAGCGGAGGGCGATCTTAGAAAAGTACTATGACCCCTGTTACCAACTTTTTGTACCATAGTTGGATTTTCTGGAGAGCCGCCATTTGACAAACATGATGAATGTTTGATTCCAGTGTATCAGATGATCCAACATTTTTGTAGCTAGCCAGTTGTGGTTAGCTTGTTTTGTTTTTTGAGTCGACATGACCATGGCCCCATGGGGGTTTGTAATAAAGTGTGCTAGTAGGATCTGAGTGCCTCGGTTTCTCATGACTGGATTAAGCAACTAAGGTATTCCAAGGAGTTTTTTCCCTTGTCAATTATGCTTTGCTTAAGGCGAGGTATAATCGATGAGGTTTTCTCCTGCTCCTCCAAAGATGGAATGCCCGATTTTGAAAATTTGGCCATGGGGGGTTATTAGAGGCCAACTAATGTATAAGCCTACTAGACACTGTTAGAATAGGTGTCGGTCATGTCCTAGGTCCATAAAACCCTCAGAAAAAATTTCGAAAAAATTTTACCGGGTCCGTCGAAATTTGGGTTTTAATTATTTTTTAAATTTAATAAATTTCTCTATAGTTTAAATAGAGAAATAATAATTTGTAATATGTCAGTCATCCGGGGTCCGAACTTAGTGTTTGATGGCTCGTTTCATAAGCCAAAAATCACACATGACCCATGGAGCAGCTAAACCCAACTTTCGGATGTCAATTCAGCCCCGTAATTAATATTTTCTTTGAAAAGTCATTTACAGAGAAATTATTAATTAAAATAATAAAATTGATTATTTTGGAGATAATCCAAAACTCTCCAAAATTAATCAATTTGATTTAAAATAAAGGGCTAAATGACATGGCAATGAGCATTTAGGAGGATTCCAATCAACTCCAAGCTATCCCAGTCAACCATCCAGTCACTAGAAGTTTATCCTTTCAAACAAATTCGCCCTCCACATGCAAAAATCGATTTAGTGTGTTGTCACTTGATGATTGGGTAGGTGGTTAGCATTTAAGTTAGAGAAGGGCGCCCTCATAACTCACCAATTATTCATGGCTTGGCTCCCTTTACTAATTCGAGCCTACACCTACCTATTACCATGTGTCTCCCTCACAACTAGCTCATTATCCTAGAAATCCTCACGTCACTCTTCTTTAGCTCACGTGGATTCTAGTTGGGGTTCTTCTATTGGTCAAACTCCCATGCAGGCACTATTTGATTGGCTCCTCTACAAACTCGAGTCCATACCTACTAGTCTCCACACGCCATCCATCATCCAACTCGCATTCATCCTCAAACTCGAGTCCATACCTACCAAGATTCACGTCATTCCCTTGATTGGAGCTCGTTATTGGTTGGTAAAATCGTGATTAGTTTGGCTCCCATTCAATTACGAATTAGCACCTACCTTTTATCCACTTGGCATTCATTAAACTAGCTCGCATCTCCCACATGGATCACGCCCTTCATACCCTAACTCGCACTTCCTTGTTGTAGCATGCCTATTCGTTGTTTCTTCCTCCCAAAGTCGAGTCCTTGCCACCTCATGCCAATCTCACCAACCATGAACTCGACTTTGGTCATATCTATTCTCTCCAAGCCCTCATGTTATTGGAATTCGACCATCTCCCATTGCCAATTCGACCTAGGGTTTAGGCTTAGGTTGCTAGTGTGTTTTACTATAAAGAGAGGCCCATGTTGGGTTATTATCTCAAGGATTTTTGTGCAAAGAAACTCTGGTGAAAATTGTAAGCTCTTGTTTAATAAAATATTTTGAGACTTTGGAGGTCACTTGATTGGGCTCTTGGCATTGTGTCTTCATCTCATGTGAAGTAATATCTCTTTCACCCTATTCTTATTATGCAAATTTGATTATGATGCTTATTGAGGACTAACAATCTAGTACTTAGGCTTCTAATCTATTGCTTTGAGTTTTTGTGTCTTTAGGGAATTCAATCATTGAGAGCTATTGGCATCTAATACCTTCACCGATCAAGTGTTCCATTTATCTTAATAATTTGTTTGCAGGGTTGTGAGCTTCTCCAAAGTACCTCTTGCCTTCTCCAACAAAAAATTTCATTCAACTTATTGGAAACCGTGGTTCATGAGCTTCTATCTTCTAGCTCTCTTTTTCTCTTTGACTTGCTAGTCCACTTTCTCCTAGCCATCACTTCCTTAGTGCCTCATTACCTCTCATTTTGCCCATCTTCCATAGCTTTCGTCCACCCTATTTTTCCCCCTCTCTTTCCCTTCGTTTTTGGCTTTTCCTCACTCCTTCACCCTTTCGTTTTTTGCCCTAGTTTGCTAGCCTTTCTTCCTCCTCCCTCTCGTTTTGGTCTTCCCATCTTGCTCTCGTCTCTCCTCTTGTTTATCTTCTTTTCCCTCTTCTCGTCCATATCCTAGTGGATCCTCTCTTCATCTTTTCGTCCATCCCAAAAGGAGCCCTAAAACACACAAAAAAACAAAAAACGAATTGTTTAAGTTGATCATAGTTTCATTCTTAGTTTGCAAAAGTCATTGGTTAGAGTTGGTTTGTTTAAAAAGAGCTTTTTAGTTAGATCTCATGCATTAAAGAAGTAGTCATAAAAGCATTCTAGATCTCTTCCTTTACACTAGTATAGCTTATATTGCTTAACTTTAGTTTCCATTTCAAAGATAGATTTTTGTTATAAAAAATTTTCTTAAAATTTTTATATCTTAGATCTCATTTCTTGCATATTTATGGCAACTTTTGTTCGCTGGTCCGTTTTCCCATATAAACTTTTTCAAACAAAAATCTCATATATCTCATGTTTTAGGCTTTAAAATTCTATACTAGACTTAGTAGTTTTCATATCTTATTTGTTTTGATTAACAGAATAATGGGTCCTTGAAGTTGATCATTGTTGCAGGTGCTTGAAGTTGATCTTTGTTGTAGGCTCTTAAGAGAAAGATCCAAGAAGAAGAGGAGCATTAAACCAAAGGGAAGATCTAAAGCCAAAGAGGAGACGAAACTAAGTTGTAAAACCAAGAAGATGTCAACCATGAAGACTTAAAACTCACTCTCCTTTGTAAAAAAAGCTTTTTAAGAAGCTTCATATCATTTTTCTAGTTATTTGCTTCAAAGACCTTGCAAGGTTTTAAACCCAAGGCGTTTGTAATTGTTTAATAAAAATTTCAAGTGGAGGAGGCCTCCACTTTTTGGTCTTCTTCCCCATTTGGGGAAGAGTGTTGGGTCTTGTGGTTTGAGTTAGCTTAGATTTATGGTTTCATGCTCTTAGTTTAAAATTTACTTCAATAAGTCATTTAGTTTATATTTCATATTCACTTGCCCCCATGCTCTCCCGAGTAGGGTCTTTGACCTGAAAGAGATTCTTGGGTAGTTTAGCTTTATTTCTCGTTTATTTTTATCTTGCTTCTCTTCCAAAGCCTTCAGCCCGAAGTTGTATCCTTGAGACTTCATCTCAAGGGCAGGACCACATAATTTGTGGTTACTCTTCCCTCCCCGTTGGTTTCCTTGGTAGAGCTTTCAGCTAGCTGGAAGTTCTCAAGTGCAGGCGGTTCTAGTGGTTGCTCTTGTTCGGAGATCAATCCCACCTAGTAGATTAAAGTTTGTGTGGTAGAACACTAGATTTATTTATCTTGCAAGCATTATTGTTAGTGGTAATTCATATCTTGTCGATCAATCTTATTGTTTAGATCTACTTTCAATCTAAGATATACTGCTACTACGATTTTTCTGCTTCTTTAAAATAAACCAAAGTCTCTTGAACTTGGCCATAATCCAAGTCAAGAGCACCCTCTATCGGAGGGCATATTAGTTTTTTGCATCATCCCTGCATTAGGCATTTTAAGTTTAGCAAGTCTCTTGAACTGTGGTCATAAGACCGAGTCAAGAGCGCTCTCTATCGGAGAGTTGAACAAGGTTTTCTAATAATAAAAATTTCCACTCATACACCCCTTAATTAATTTATCTTGGTTTTGTCCTACACCCGTATGCTCTGCCAACCGGAAACGGTTGGGCTAGTACTCAGAAAGGTGAAAGACTTGATAATTTACGATCGATAACTTAATTAAAAAATTTTACCCAAAACCTCAACCAAGGCAAATTACTGTTCTTCCCACGAGAGGTGGTGCCGGGAATCCACTGTCAGACTCAAGGGCGGTTCAAACATTGGACACCTATCCTTTTGAATCTGGGTGCTTCCGACAGATCACTTAGGGTTGCCAGTATTTTCCTTGGGTAAGGTTCCACCATCTTTTGATACCTTTGGTCTTAGCCTAATAATCAAGAACATCTAAAACACTTAAAATTTACCAAGAACAATTGCAAAACATCCTCACAAATAGTTACTTTCAACTTATTTTAGCATCACAAGTTTTATTTGACTCCATTTGGCACTGGTCTTTAATATTTATACATCTTTGAAATCTGGACCATATGTCCTTGTCATTTGCTTAATATCTATCTTGTGGATGCTTTACTTCAATTTCTAAGTCAAAGTATATTGTCATCTTTGATTTGTATTTTGTAAATTTTGCAACGTGGATTGCGTGTTTAATTCTGTTCTAGTCATCATTCAAAAAACTCCTAAACAACACCTATCCGCATCTTAACACCAAAACACATTTAAAACACACAAAGAGCCTTAGACAACTCTTTAATAGGGACTACCCCCCTTGGCTTCGTTAGGAGTTTTGCCTAAACGGAGGAGCTGGGATTCAGGTGACAGCTCCTGGCTCATTGCTTGCCCCCAAGGCCACACCTCTCCCCACTTTCCAGTGAGGGAGACAGCTTTCAAAAGGTTTCTGCTGTTGGTGTGCAGTTTGGCGGACAACAACCCCTATAGCTCATCCATCAACTCATCAATCCTGGGGATTGGATACCTGTTTTTATAGTCTTCTTGTTGAGTGCCCTGTAATCGATGCACATGCGTAAGGTTCCATCCTCTTTCTTTCTAGCACTACTGAGGATGCAAATGGGCTGGAGCTAGGTTTTGTTGGAGCACGATTGTCGTTAGACCAAAACCTGCAGGTGTTAATATTCGCTACAATCGCCAAAGTTAGGATCCATGAGAGGGGGTTAACCCATGTCACGAAACTCACGGGGAGCGCTGGACGCAAATGCCAACAATCTCCCCCCCAGTGTTACCTAGGTGAGTTTTGAACTAGAGACCTGTCGCTCTGATACCATTTGTTGGAGCACGATTGTCGTTAGACCAAAACCTGCAGGTGTTAATATTCGCTACAATCGCCAAAGTTAGGATCCACGAGAGGGGGTTAACCCATGTCACGAAACTCACGGGGAGCGTTGGACGCAAATGCCAACAGGTTTAATGTACCCTAGTTTGAGCAGTTCCTTGATTGTACTTTCTATTTCATCTTTGTACCTCTTGGGGTGTCTGTAAGGGGTGGTGATAACTGCTTGAGTCCCCTCCCCTAACTCAATAATGTGCTCAAATGCCCTATCTGGAGGTCGACCTACTGGAAGGTCCCCGCATACTGCTTTGCGCTTCTGCAATAAGGCCTCTATCTCTGTTGGATGTTGTGTGGCCTTATCTAGTGGTTTCTTGAAGGTAACCAATCACTTTGCTGCCCACTCTATATCTCCCTGTCAGAGCACTGCCTCCATCCTGTGTGATGTCACTGTTGTGGGAGGGTAGGTATACATCCCTCTCAATACTACCTTCTGGCCCTCCGTTCCCATGAACTCCATCTCCATGGTCTAGTAGTTCGTACAATACTTCCCTAAGGAATAAAGACACCGAACTCCCAATACCACATTTGTGTCACGTACGTCTACTACATAGGATGTTTCTATCACTGTATAGTTCACAAGTGTTACTTTCAATTTTGTAATTCTCTGTCTACACTCCATGGTGTGGTGACCTGCTGCAACTACTGAAAATCCATCAAAACTATCAGTCTGGATGCCTTTCTTTTTAACCCATGCAGCATCAATAAAGTTGTGGGATGCCCCACCATCTATCAACACTCCTACTCCGTTGCCCTATATGACCCCTCTGATCTAGAGAGTGTGGAATCTAGGGACCCCTGACAATGTAGCAATGGCACCTCCTGGTGACTGTACCTCATCTGTTGTCTCATGTGCCTCTCCCTGCTCTTGATCCTGATACTGATAATCCTCATCCTCCCCACTGTCGGAATAGACCTCTATGTAGTGGGCCTTTCCCTTCCCTGAACACCTGTGACCTGGTACCCATGGTTCCTGACAAGTGAAACATAACTTTTTTCTTCTAAGGTCCTGGCGAGTATCATTATCCATCCTTTCTTTCTTGGGCCATTCTTTCTGGAAGGGTTTCCTCTCTTTATCTTTAATAGGGAAATTAGTTCTAGGAGGAAATCTATTCTTTGGGACTACATCCTGTAAATCTCTAGTCCGACTGATGGCATCAGCTAGGGTGGTGGGTCTATAAGCCGTAACCCATCCACGTAAGGGCTCAGTGAGGGCCTCGGTAAATAACATAATCAACCTGCTCTCTGAAATATCTGTCACCATAACTGCTACCCTCTGAAACTCTGAAATGAAAGCATTTGGACTACCTGTCTGCTTGAGTTGCGCCAGCTCTCTAAAATGCACCTTAGGGTCTTTTCTGTCAAATCGCTCAATGAGCCTCTTTGTAAAATCTGTGTATGAAGTGATAGTATTGTGACCCAATGTCACCAACCCGTGGTACCACCACTCATGGGCCTCCCCGTCCAAATGCAAGGTAGCCAATTTAATGGCATCTGTCTCAATCATGGGGTTGAGCTGGAAGTATGTATCCAACTTATGTACCCAATTCCGCGTTGGGCCACCTTGGGTCCCCTCAAAGGTAGGAATAGTCAGTTTCCCTACCGTGCGATGTAACTCAAAGTTCTGGTTGAAAGGCCTATTGTATGCTCTGGGCCTGTTCTTACGTTTAAAGTGGCAAAAGTCAGTGAAGGTCATGGCTGACTGGATGTCATCACCCAATGCTCTATACTCTCTCATATATGCCCCCATGGGCTCTTCTGGCTCTACCTATACTATGGGCACTGCGGCAGGGCTATCTAAGAACTGAGGTAGGGTAGGCCGAGAGGACCTGTTGTAGATATGGGGGTGGCTCTGCATGTTGGTATGTAACTGTTCCCCACTACTACTTGTGGGATACCCTATCACTGTTGGGAAATAATGGACTGTGTGGGCTGGGCCCGTTTTTATCTGCCATCTGCCTGATGGCACTCACCATCTCTTTTTGTCTATTAGTAAGATCCTTTATAGCTGAAAGGAGACTATTGAAAGCTATCTTATCATCATCTACCATTGTTTCTTTGCTTTTTCCCTTTCCAAACTGAAACTCGGTATTCCCCAAATCTATATCCTCTAACTCCTCTTCTTCTCTCCCACTGTTCCTAAACCTCTGCCTCAGGTAAGTAATGTTGTAAGGATCCTCTGAATTCATTTACTGTTCAAAATTGCATGCTCCCACAGCTGGCGAGGAACATGCTCTGATACCACTATAATATCCCAAACTGGTAATTTTCTTTTTTTCTTTGTTTACTATGTGCTCTTGTGTCTCAACTCAGGAATGTATGATATACTAATCTAAGATTGCATGGGCCGCATGCAACCCTAATACCCAAATAATCAGAAATGCTATAAAATAGAAAGAATCAATGCATGTACGTACCAATGGATAGATCAACTAATGTAGATCAATATAAACTCAGCATGCATGAATTGTGTCGGTGGAATAAGGAGATAATGTTGGACGTCCTTCAGAGAATGCGCCCTTGGTATAAATGCGCCCTCTCCAATCTCAGTATGCTCCTCAATAAATAATAACCAGCAGAAGAAGCTCCAGAAAGGGTGTACTAGGGTTATAGTGCCCCTCTGATGAAGATGGATGTAGCATGCAGACCAATTGGTGGCTCCAAGCCCTAAAATGTGTATCCCTCCCTTGGAAAGTCGACCACATGCAGGACGTCTTTCTGAACATAGGGGTGCTGAGAAGTAGCTGAAGACTCAAGCTAAAGAGCCCTTCTTCCAAGGGAAGGGTAATATCACTGCTCTGAAGAGGACGGGAGCAGCATGCAGAAAGTATAAACCCTGTAGACTGAAATGTGAATAGGAAGGTCCTTGGACAATGCGCCCATGCAGGAGGACGAATCCCTCAATATATCATAAACTAGAACTCTGCAAAATCTGAATAATGGTAATACCTGATGATGAAGCAATGTTGAATTTGGATGATCCAACCTGATAGTGACTAGGGCAGATAGATTTCGCTGCCGAGATACACCAGTTAGCTGAGTGCATGCACTCATCCCCAACTTAGCTCGCTGAGTTCTCCAATTCGAATCCACAAATCAGTGATCATATAAGTTGGTCTTATTCACTAGCTTTACCTTTCTTTTATAACATTCACCTGTCAGACCTAACTTTTGACCTAATTAGGTCACTTTATCCTCTAATTCTCAGTTGACTTGCATGCAGTGCTTCTGGAGACTCAATCAGTGCATGCATCATGAAATAATGCTCGGATGTCATGCATGCAGGTGGCCTATAGTTCCTGTGGCCCCTGTTTACCTACTAATGATCTAATACCCATGCCAAAGATCTTCTCAAGGTGCATATAGCATCAATCCTCAGTCGATTCCCTAAATGTTAGTGCCCGCTCGAACCTATGGGAATCAGATAGGTTAGCGGGATGGTCCTTTGTGCTTAAGCAGAAGAGGACATTATAGCCTTGCATCCTTAGCCTTCACCCTTTACTAGCAAATTGATCATGTCTACAAATGAGTATATTCTTGGGATTCTCTTTGAAAGTAAATTATTAACTAACCTGCTATTATCTATTAACTGCCAGTGAAATAATGCTTAATGCTTTAGATTCTTGCTATGAAAATGATTTAAAGAGCATGTCTTAACCATTTGCACTTGCAGCAGCATGGCTTCTTTAGCCAGGGTCATATTTTGATCAGTTTAACCAGTCAAACCTGGTTTGACCAAGGTCAACCTTGGGATCTGTGATGAGATAGACCACTTATGTTGTATGATTCCATATGATGGGCACAGGTTTCAGATGATGATTGATGCAGTTTTTAGTGATTATTATTATTTCCAGATCATCATATTTTTACTTGTCCGATTATGGTGGATGCTACAGATGATCTTACAAGTTACCATGAGGTGTATGAATACTCATCTCTAGTGGATTTGGGTCTTCTGGATCGATCGAGACACTTATCTTTCAGTTTCAGGCACTCCCAGGCATGATTTGAGCAGTTTTTCACCTATTGACCAGTTTGGCCATGTTGATGTGGCCTGTCCAGCTAGAGCATTGGAGGCTAGTCGTTTCCTAGGGCGCTACAGAGGAAGGGGGTGGTCCAGCCACTTGTTATTACCATATTAACCCCCTTCCGGACATGATGGTACAGTCATTTTTTGAGCACAGGCACCAAACAGTGGGCTGTGGGCATTTTGGTGGTTTTCATGTGGAATAAAAATGGAATAAAAAGGTCAATTAGGAATTCGGTTTGGGCAATTGAGGCAAGGTTTTGGCATGAGGTCTACTCTGAGGTAATCTATGGTGTATCCCACTCCTTCCAGATCAGATTGCAGCATTCAGTGGGGTCCACACAGTCATTAGGATGTGCTCTAATATATTCTTCTCTCAGTTTAGGGGGCCAGAATTTGATCATTTGTACACTTGGACATGTCATTGAGTCTTATGTTATATTATTGTGCCATGGGGTGATGCTAGTGAAGGAAACTAATGCCTCCTAGCCCCATCATGTGCTCCTAGTCACTTGTCCTAGTCATCTTATGTGGCACACTTGTATTTTAGCCATCTTTATGTGGTGCGCACCCCCCTAGGGCCTCTTCTATATAGTGTGCACCCCCCTCATGTGACTGATCCATGTTATATTGTACCGGCTCATCTTAGCAATTGATTGTATCTTTTTATCTTTTGATCTCAACCACTCATTTCAAAAGTGGTTTAGGGTTTTGGTCTCTCTCATCCTATTTAAGGAAGAGACCCCCCTATTGTAAAGGCTCCTTTTGGGCTCTGGAAAACTTGGAATAAAATACTATTTATGTGGATCTACTTTTGTTGCTTTGATGGGATGCTCTTGTACATGATTATTCATCTCTTGCTTTAGACATCTTGTTACAGGTGATTTTGACAGCTACAGAGGGAGGTCGAATTGACTAGTTGCAAGGGTGCGAATTGCTTGAAGGGAAGATTGTTGGGGTTCTCACATCCCCCCTTGGGCAAGACTTTTTCATCTTGAAGGGATTTTTTCAATTGTGCTTTGTCCATTGATTTGCTTCTTTTGATATGCCATGCTTAGATCTCATTTATCTGTGGATCAAATCTAACTTATTATAGTTTGTTTTACAAGTTGAGTGGGACATTTTTCCTCCTAGGGCTTGGACATTTTTGCTTGGAATCACTTGGAACTAGCTTGGAATTGTAACTAAATGCAAGGATCATTTATGTGCAAGGTAGCCGCAAGCATTTGAGGTAAGATCTACAAGGTATGTATCCATTTTCTTGTCTTTCATCGTATTGGTCATTAAAACCCTTGTATTTTTTATTTTTCAAATCTATGGAGATTTAGCAATTATTGGGGCTTAATAATTAAAACCCACCTCTGCATTAGTCACAACATTCCCAATCTAAAGTTTGGTGGACATCCGACTCCATTTGCCCCCCAATCTAAGGCATTGGGCCTCTCCAAGGGAGGTCGCACTAGTTGGGTGAGTGGTCTTTTGCTAGATCCCAATCATGGGTATTTCCTTTTCTTCCTCAAAGTCATAGATCCATTGTGTTGCATACCCCCTAATGCAATTTCATCTTGATTTTGACCTTCTGGGCCCCCTTTGGACCTGTTATCACACAACTTGTAGTTGCCCCTAGAGGTATCCCATCCGGGACGGTAGAGGAGTCAGGCAACTAAAGAGGTGACCCAAGAGATGCCACGGTTCCCAATGCAAGATGGGAGTCACGTCAACCGAGGCACTCTTCGTTTTAGGTCAAGGTGTAACTAGACCAAGGGGGAGACCCTATACCCCAATCACAGTTGATTGGACCCAAACAAAGGTTTCTAAGGGTAGGTAAGTAATGAGTTACGGAAACCAATGCAAGGCTAAGTGGACCTAAGGGTTAAGGTATGGTTGAGGGAGGTGTAAGATCTTGTTGATGTTTCAACCTATGTATGGTTTAGGCCACATGATGGGGTATGATAACTAGGTAAAGTACCATGTGTTTACACAAGTGGGTCGAGTTTCTTGGGAAGTGTGAAATGGTTCTAGGTGGACCCACAAGGTGAAGTTAGGTGTGAGGATGGTACTATAGGTTAGATATAGGCTAGATCTATGAGTTTGAGTTGGTTCTAGGAGTACCCATGTACTAGATCTAGGGTTTGACACGAATCCCAAGGAGTGCGATGGACTAGTGCCTTGTTGAATGGGCTAATGGAGTCAAAAAGTATGTCAAAGTGTAGATCGGGACACCTAGAAGCCAAGTCAAGTGGGTTGGATGAGATCCAATGGTTGGATCTTACTAGATCTAGGTTTTTAAGTGATTACCCTAAGTGGACCACAATCCCTTGAAACAAGGAATGCAATCCCCAAGGCGGATCTTGACAAAAGGACAGTATAGACCTAGGTTTCAAGGCATGGGCATTCCAAATCCACGAAAAGCTCAAACACCCACCTCCTAGAAGTGGACCAACTCAAAATTTCAAGGGGGTGCGATTTGCCCAAGGAAGGTCAAAAAGTGGGTTTTGGTGGACCAAATCAAGTCCAATGGCCACCAAACTGTAGATCCGGGATGCTAGTACCCCGATCTATGTATCTTCAAAATTTCAAATGAACCCAAGTGCTAGATCTTAGTAGATCTAAGTTTTAAGGTGCCAAGAAAATCAAAAGGGGGTTTTAACTCCTTAAAACATGGAGAGATGTCCACAAGGTAGTTTTCACCAAAGTAAGGATGTGGGGGTAGGTTATCAAGTGTCTAGATTTCAAATCAAGCGGGATCTTACCTACCCATGTGCTAGATCTAACCCAACAAGCCTCTTTTAGGGAAGTGCGATTTAGTTCAAGAGGGATTTTTGCATTGAAAAGTGTGTCAAATTTTAGCCAATCACCACCAAACTATAGATCCAACTAGGGGTGGATGCTATAGAGGTGGGTTTTCAATTTTTCTTCAAATGCAAGGCTAGATCTAAGTAGATCTAGGAAATACCAAAAATAAGGGTTTTAATTTGATTAGGGTTTTATGACCAATGAAGATAGAATAAATGAAAGAGGCACATACCTTGTAGATCTTACCTCAATTGCTTGTGGCCACCTTGCAAGTTGATAGCATTCTCCTATGTGTATATTCAAGAGTGAGATCCAAGTGCTCCAACCAAAACGTCCTTCTCCAAGATAGCCAAATCGTCCTCCTCCATCAAAGAAACAAGTCAAGCAAGATGATTATGAAAATGGTAGAAAGATGTAATAGAAAGCATCAACTATGTCACAAAGATACAATAATGATACTCCCTGTCACAAGATCAACCCAAGAGAGAATATGTGGATCCCTCCAACAATAACCCTCATGAAGTCGCCCTCCTCTCTCCAATTCGACTTTCCTGTCAAAAGATTAGCAAAAGCACCAAAATCCACAATGATACATAGAAAAGATACTGTATATTCAATTTGCAAGAGAATCCAAAATGCAAGAGAGATATGCTCCACAAAAAATCTTCTATTCCAATATTCCAGAGCTCCAAAGGTGCTTTTACAATGAGAGGCTCTCTCCTTTAAATAGGAAGGAGAGGCACCAAAACCCTAACCACTTTTTGAATGAGTGGCTAAGATTAAAAGATACAAATGTCTAATCCATGGTTGAGATGAGCTCAACAATGAAATACATGGATCACTAATAAAATATAATATAAGTGGACAAAATCGCCCTATAAGAGGGGAATCCCACCAAGTCATGATGACAAAATATCATAAGAGGCTTATGGTGGGTCCAAGGGGTAATTTTATCCCTCCTTGGTCAATCCCCATAGCACAATAACCAATAAATAATCATGAAAATACCAAATCGTGCCTCCATAGTGAAGTCGTGGTCCTCAAAAGACCTCAAAAATCCACAGAAAGTGCCATAAGTGATGGATGCGGGCCCCGATGAAGCTGAAACTGCTGGAGAAGGTGTGGAAGGTCTCGATCTATCATCACTGATCATCCCATGCCATAACTTTGCCTCAGTAGCCCAAATCGATTTCCTCAATAGCCATTTCTACCAATCCCGAAATGCCTCGGGAAGCGTGAAACTGCCCCAAACAGCCTCCTGGAGTGCTGGCGCTGTCAAGGTGAGGGCACCAATGTGTCCGGGAGGGGGGTAATATGGTAAAAACAAGTGGCTGGACCACCCCCTCCATCATCAGCGCCCTAGGTCAACCGGATAAAAATCACATCTGCTCCGACAGGGCCTCCGAAAGACCAAAACTGCACTAGGACAGCCTACTGAGGCTAAATCATCACTGTAAGTGCCCGGAACTGAAAACAAACTGTCCCATTGGACTCAGAAGGTCCAAATCCATCCAAGATGTGTACTGATACACCATATGAATCTCTGCATGATCAAAATAAATATCCAATATACCGGATCAAGGCCAATAATAATGCGTTGTACATATACAAACACTGTTGTAACCCCAGAATCATCATCATAACCCTGTAGCTGCTGCATAGAGTCATCATGTATGTATACATAGACCATATATCATCTATCCATATCATCATAAGGTCCAACATCTCATGTCCCATGGTCCTCCATGGTCAAACTAGGTCTAACCAAGACCAAATATAACTCAGATCATCATCAATAGCTGCTGCAAAGTGTCAAGGTTAATATATGCTCTACAACTTATTCAAATAACAATTATAACACAGAGTAATCATGACTGGCGATCTAAATCCAAATATATAGTGTCGTTAATTATTATTATTACTCAGACTAGACTTTCAGGATCATACTCATTTCATAGTTGTGATCAATTTGCTAGTGAAGGGTGAAGGCTTAAATTAACTGGCTAGGCTAAGGGATGACTTAACTGTCTTGACTTTGTGACACTTTGGCAAGGGAAAGGGAATACACCATAGTATATACTAAATGAGCAATAACACAGGGAATGGCGGTGTCTCACAAATGGATGAGTTGTTTAAAGAGGGTTTATTCACCTTCACAGATGCGCACAATCCATAATACAAATAAGGCCAGCAATTGTTTAGATATAGCATTTAAGTTCCATTGCTTTTGGGCCTGAAGTTTCCATAGCCTTGATCTATGTGTGTTTATAAACACATTGCATAGATTTACATTTTTTTTTTTAGGCTTTCTGCTGCAGGTGTGTTTTTAAGGCACTTGTTTACCTGAGCACTTCTAGGTGTGTCAAAGACAGCTTGTTTACCTAGGTATTTATTTTCCAAAAGATATAACATTTTATTTTCATTGCCATGTTCATTTGGCATGCCTCTCATTCATGTGTGTTTAGAAACACATTGCATGAATGGGCTTTTCATACAAGATATAGCATTTCATTTTTCAGATTTTTGTATTCATGGCAGCACTAAAAGTTTCAGGTTTAGCCAACACAACTTTAGTGACTAGGGGGAATTCACAAGGAACTCCAACTCACCATAGGTAAGTTTTGTCACCAAATCAGAGCCGAGACACAATAAACAGGGAAACTCATCCAATACAGAGGCTACAGTGGGGAAAAGTCCTCCATGCCACTAGTCAAGTAGTAAGTCAGGGTGATAATCTAAAAGGTAGGCCATGGATGGATAAAGACAATGAAATGATGGAGCCAACACTAGCAAGCCAAAGTATGGTGTAATGATCACCTCTATTCTCCCTAAGGAGGGTATGTACCAATGAGTATGAGTAGTGAACTTCTAAGTCTGAGTAGGGACAATATAATATATATAATAGATCAACCAGGTCCATATATCTATATGATCGCCAGATCATGACACTAAGTGCTAAGACATGCTATAAGAATAAGTATAAAAGCAATCTAACCATAACACCACGATATACCTGCTGAGTCATATACCTGAAAGCTCATCAACCTGTACCATCATCTGTCCTCTGAGACTGCTGCTGTAACTCTGGGCACTACTGTCTGCTCTGTACCAATGGTATAATGGCTACATCGGTCATCTTTCTGAGTGTCCTGAAACTCAGTCATGGCATGGGGAATACAACTGCTGTCCACAATCTGATAGTGATCCAATATAGATGCTCATCTCATCATCTCAAAGTAAAGGAACTGGCTGAAATGTGCTCTGGAATCTGAAAAATAATGTATAGTAGCCCGGCTACTATATATGTGATAACAGGACCATTTTCCATATTTTAAGGGTGGGCCCCACTTGGGTACTTTTTCTTGGCATTAGATATATCTAGACCTAATACTCCTAATCCATAAGTGACCTTATCTCACACTTGGTTGAACTTTTGTCCTTCCCTTGTCCTTCCCTTAAGCCTCTTCAACCAAGCCCTAACTCATTAGGTCCACTTATTCATTCTAGATCTAGATCTAATCTCATCTTGGTCTCCTACTTTATCATCATCACATTTCCCTAGGAGGTTTAGATTGGGTTCGCTAGCCTTCATTGGCTAAGCTAGGGTCTCCCCCTTAGTCTTGCTTAGGCTTGATCTAAAGTGAAGAGTGCCTCGGTTAACGTGACACCCAATTGCATTGGGAACCGTGGCATCTCTTGGGTCACCTCTTTAGTTTTCCAACACTTCTACCGTCCTGGATAGGATAACCTTTAGGGACAACTACAAGTTGTGTGATAACAATATCCTAACTAGAGACCCTATCAGAGTTAGGAATAGTAGCGTATGACAAGTCCATTTGAAGATGTATCCCTAGTCTAGCAGACCACTTTCTACACAAAAGCATCCCGTAGACTGGAGGTAGATCTATGACTACTATGTACATTAGCATGGATATATCAGGGCATGAAAACAAGTCAGCTCTCAAGTTTTTAATTAATCCAAAGACTTGAACTGGTCTTGAATCAATTCCACACACGTTCCCGTAAGGCCTAGTTATTTTTAACCCCATGGCTTCCATGACTTGCAAAGGCATGACATTCATGGAGACTTGCAAAGGCATGACATTCATGGAAGCTCCATAATCTAGCATACAGTTATGAAGAAGGGTGTCACCTATGTGTAGTGTAAGATAAAAGGGTTGATGACCACCATTCTTCCTTTCATACAATGTTGTCTAGATATTGATGGGAGGATCCTCTTCTTCTTCAACCATAGTACTAGGTGCCAAGTTTGGAAGAAGTTGATCCCCACCATGACTAGTGGTAGGTTCAAGGATACTCTCAAAAAATTCTACCACTTGTTCTTTAATAGATGGGATTTTCATAAGTTCAGTGAGTGGGATGTTGTGCCTAACTTTATTCAATTCCTTCTCAATGTTAATCTCTAAGTCATACTCTAGGAGAGGGATTGGCTCACTCACTAGGCTAGGCAGCTCACTATTCTTTCTTTCAATGAAAGGGGTAGGATTTTGGCCATCATTTCTTCTCTGATAAATCATAATAGGAGCTTGGCCACTACTTTCAGGTTGTTCAGTGGCATAGACGGGGAAAACTAGAACTAGGACTTTCTTCAGACTCTTCTTCTTGATTGATCAAAATTCTTCCAAAGTCTTTATCAAAATTCAAGTTATCGACCCAATTAATGTTCTTAGGAGAATCTTGGGTATCCTCACTGTGAGTAGGATATTTAGGATCTTCCTCTTTCTGATCTTCTGACCTGTTGATTCCAGGAGGTTCAGGAGACGTTTGGCTGACAGAGTTTCTTCTATCATTCTCATTATCAGGCCTCTTTTGTGGGTTCCAATAAGGTTTTGGGCCATAATGTTGCCTATACCTTTCTAACTCTTTACTTTTAGCTAGATCCCTAGTCAGGAGAGTCAAGTTTTTCATCATTTCCTGCATGCTCTCCATCATATCGTTGGGATCTTTCACCAGTTCTTTTCATTTCTTGGCTTTCGGTTCATATCTAGAGGACGAAGCACTAATTGAATCAAAGAAGTTTTGCTTCCCCATGGAGGCAGCATTTACTTCAGCCCTTCTAGCATTCTCTTGAGCAGCTTTTAAGTCTTTAGGGTCTTTGTCTTTGAGATGGTAGCTTAGGTAACCTTCAAATGAATTGAGGTAATAAAAGGTCATCTCGGTCATCAAATCTGAGGTCTTAAGGCTCATCCTTGGCATAAGGTCTATTGTATGTCTGATATAAGGATGCTCTGATGTGGGAGTGATCACAAATAATGTTGCTCATCATAGCTGAACTCACTGAATATATGCGAAGGCAAAGCACAAAAAAGTGCAGATATCTGCTCTATAACCATGGTAGGCCAGCTACTATGGATGTGATAACAATAGGATTATTGTCAATCAGTAGGAAAGAATAAGAAAGTTTATTTACTTCTTCATTCTTTTATTCATATATGCATACAAATCCAGGATTTGTATGTTTATATGCACACTATCCTGATCTCTCGTATAGGTTGTACCGAATGTGACATTTTGGTTGTAGTATTGTTTAAGCTGTGCAGGTGATCTCACTTGAAGGAGTGACTGAACTAGTTTGACTCTTTAATCTCTTCAAGCCCATTTGGAAAACATAGTCCCTCCGCTCTCCACCAACGCACTCCACGGCTCAAAGTTCCCAGGCTTCCAACATTCTTTCTATCTCACTCTCCTTCACTTCTTTTAAGGTCTTTCCTGGTTACTTTCAAGTGCATAGTTAGATTTACCATTTAAAGTTAGAACTCAAGTAAATCTGATTTTGCATTTCATTTAAATAGATCATAGTTTGTTTTCTAAAGATTTCATCAATAAAAGCTAGATCTAGTATAAAGTGCTTTCTTTTGCAAGTTGTTTTACAGTTAAAACTGAAAGCTTGAATGAAGCTTTCTTTCTCATATTTTAAATAGTTAAATTCAGCAATCTAGTGCTTTTCTTTTTGCTGCCCCAAAAGGGAAAGCAAGACCCCAAAGGAACTTGTTTTAAAGTTTATAGCTTGTCTTTTTTTGGTTAATTTGTAAAAGTTTTTAGTTTAAACTTTAACTTAACAATTTTTAGATTTTATCAGTGTTCTCCAAAGATACTTCCAAAGTGTCTTTGGGCATCTTTTAGGACTAATTGCTCGGTGATTTTTATTTTTTCTTACCAGGTAAGCAGAAGTGTTGCCCGTTTTTCCAAAGATCTAAACCATTTGAAGCACCTAGAGTTCCTTATTTTCATTTAAACCTTTTTTCAAAACCTGGTATGCCATTTAGATCCTAAATTATAAGGACCAGAGGCATCCCAAAAAGATTTGTAAAAAGAAAAACAGTGAAGATAAGCAAGTGGGCTACCCAATGCCTACATCCCATCTCCCTTGGGGGGATTTGTGTTGTCTCTTAGTGGTGTGCTTGCTTCCTTTTGCATTTTGCTTTCTTTTGTTTACTAACACGTAGAGTAGCTTGCTTATGTTAGATTAGATTAACTATTTGATCTTTAATTTCTTTCGTTTTTAGCAAAAGTAGTGAACCCCGCTACGCTTTCCCGAAGTATGCTCTTGTTGCTACTGAAAAGGCTTGCCCGAATAGGTGCTATACAATCAGAAAAGAGATTCATAGCCTTAGATTAATTAAATAACCTTTGTATCGCTTGCAAAGTGGTTTAATTCTTGTAACAAATCTTGGCTCGAAATCCCCATATGCTCTTGTGAACACTACAAGCCTTCGACCGGATCAATGGGACAATCAGAAAGGGATTAGAGTGACTAGTCTAATAGGACAATCCACCGAAACTTATTTACAAGAACTTGGGAGGGCTCATTGAACTTACCATAGAGTCAGGGGGTTTCCCAAAGCAAACTTTATGTCTCGCCTTGTTGGACACTTAGTATAGTTGCTATTGAGCTCAGTTCGAAGAGATAAGTTCTCTGTGGGCCAACGAACCTACGCATAAGCAACATCTAATAATAATAAAATTATCCAAGGGCACAACAAAACATTTTACTTCTGGCACTGATCTGTATTTGCTTATTATCTTGCTTCAAGTTTTCACTTTATGCAAAATGATGATGATCTCTTTTATATGTTGTTGAAATAATCTATTTTATTTACTTTTGTTGCTAATCAATAAAATCCTAGAATAGTTTTTCTTTTTTACTTAGTTTAAAAACCTTAGTTTATTTTCTTAGGGACCAACCCCCTTGGCTTCACAAGGAGTTGGCCTAGACGAAGGAGTCAAGATCAAGTGATAGTATTTGACTCCAGCTTGCTCCCAAGGACACACCCAATGGATTGAATATTTTTGCCACATGACCCGAGGTGCATATTAGGCGACAACAACGTCCACAATGGAACTTGGCCCTCCAATGTAGACGTCCTCCTCAAGTGTTGAATCCCTCAAGATGCAATAGCTCAAGATGGAGAATGATGTCTTAAATGAACCCCGGAAGAGCAATGGTTTAGCTAGGGTAGATTTCTCACTACCGAAACCAAACAATAAGTGGAGAGGTTTTTCCAAACCCCAACGAAACTCTTGAATTCCCCCAGACGGTCACAAGAAATCAATTTCAAATCAAGATGTCCATAATGGATTTTCTCTTTTATCTTCTTTTGTGCCCAATACCATGTGTCATCCAATACCACTTAAACCACTATTTGTAAACAAAACTCCTTTTTACACACTAAGTGGCACCAAAGTAACTCCCAAATATGGTGACTAGCCTATGGGAGTCTAATAGGCTACTCCGTCATCCTCGTAGGCAACATCAAGTAAAAGGGGACTGTTATCACATATATAGTAGCCGGGCTACCATACATTATTTTTCTGATTCCACTACACTATTCAGCCAGTTCCCTTACATTGAGATGCTAAGATGAGCATCTATATTGGATCACTATCAGACTTTCGACAACAGTTGTATTCCCCATGCCATGACTGAGTCTCAGGACACTCGGAGAGATGAGCGACATAGCCATTATACCATTGGTACAGAGCAGTCAGTAGTGCCCAGAGTTACAACAGCGGTTTCAGAGGACAGATGATGGTTCAGGTGACGAGCATTCAGGTATATGACTCAGCAGGTATATCATTGTGTTATGGTTATATTGCTTTTATATTTATTCTTATAGCATACCTTAGCACCTGGTGTCATGATCTGGCGATAATATAGATATGTGGAACTGGTTGATCTTATTATATATACTATATTGTCCCTACTCAGACTTAGAAGTTCACTATTCATACTCATTGGTCTTACCCTCCTTAGGGAGAATAGAGGTGATCATTCCACCATACCTTGGCTTGCTAGTGTTGGCTCCATTATTCATTGTCTTCATCCATTCATTGCCTACCTTTTAGTTTATCACCCTGACTTGCTACTTGACTAGTGACATGGAGGATCTTTTCCCCACTATAGCCTCTGTATTGGATGAGCTTCCCTGTCTATTGTGTCTCGGCTCTGAGTTGGTGACAAAACTTACCTATGGTGAGTTGGAGTTCCTTGTGAATTCCCCCTAGCCACTAAAGTTGTGTTGGCTAAACCTGAAACTTTTGGTGCTGCCATGAATACAAACTCTGGAAAAAATGAAATGCTATATCTTGTATGAAAAGCCCATTCATGCAATGTGTTTCTTAACAAACATGAATGAAAGGCATGCCAAATAAAAATGGCCATGAAAATAAAATGTTATATCTTTTGGAAATGTAAATACCTAGGTAAACAAGCTGTCTGTGACACACCTAGAAGTGCTCAGGTAAACAAGTGCCTTAAAAACACACCTGCAGCAGAAAGCCTAAAATAAATGTAAATCTATGCAATGTGTTTATAAACACACATAGATCAAGGCTATGGAACCTTCAGGCCCAAAAAGCAATGGAACTTAAATGCTAATTCAAAACAATTGCTGGCCTTATTTGTATTATGGATTGTGCGCATCTGTTAAAGGTGAATAAACCCTCTTTGAACAACTCATCCATTTGTGAGACACCGCCATTCCCTATGTTGTTGCTCATTCGGTATATACTATGGTGTGTATTCCCTTTCCATTTGCCAAAGTGTCACAAAGTTAAGTCAGTCAAGTCATCCCTTAGCCTAGCCAGTTATTTTAGCCTTCACCTTCACTAACAAATTGATCACAGCTATGAAGTGAGTATGATCTTGAAAGTCTAGTCTGAGTAATAATAATAATTAATGACATTATATATTTGGATTTAGATCGCCAGTAATGATACTTTGTGTTATAATTGTTATTTGAATAAGATGTAGAGCATACATTAACCTTTGACACTTTGCAGCAGCTTCCGACGGTGGTCTGAGTTATATTTGGTCATGTTGACTTGGTCAAACCTAGTTTGACCAAGGTCAACAATAGGACATGAGATGGTTGGACCTTGTGATGATATGGATAGATGATATATGGTCTATGTACATGTATATGATGATTCCATGCAGCAGCTACAGGGTTATGATGATGATTCATGGTTTACAGCAGTGTTTGATCATTTACAGATTATTATTATTTGACATGTTCCGGTATATTGGATATATATTTTGATCATGCAGAGACTCATATGGTGTATGAGTACACATCTTGGATGGATTTGGACCTTCTGAGTCCGATGAGATAGTTTTTTTTTAGTTCCGGGCACTTACAGTGATGATTGAGCCTCGGTAGGCTATCCCAGTGCAGTTTTGGTCTGTCGGAGACCCTGTCAGAGCAGATGTGATTTTTATCCGGTTGACCTAGGGCATTGTGCTTGGAGGGGGTGGTCCAGCCACTTATTTTTGCCATATTACCCCCCTCCCGGACACACTGGTGCCCTCACCTTGACAACGCAGGCACTCCAGGAGGCAGTTTGGGGCAGTTTCACGCTTCCCGAGGCATTTCAGGATTGGTAGAAATGGCTATTGAGGAATTCGATTTGGGCTACTAAGGCAATGTTTTGGCATGGGATGATCAGTGATGATGGATTGATGTCTTCCACACCTCCTCCGGCAGTTTCAACTTCATCGGGGCCCGCATCCATCACTTATGGCACTTTTTGATGATTTCTGAGGTCTTTTGAGGCCTACAATTTGACCATAGAGGCACGATTTGGTATATTGATGACTATTTTATTATTATTGTGCTATGGGGATTGACCAAGGGTGGCTAAAATTACCCCTTGGACCAACCATAAGCTTCTTATTATATTTTGTCATCATGATTTGGTGCGATTCCCCTCTTCTAGGGCGATTTTGTCCACTTATGTTATATTTTATGAGTGATCCATGTATTTTATTGTTGAGCTCATCTCAACCATTGATTAGACATTTGTATCTTTTAATCTTAGCCACTCATTCAAAAAGTGGTTAGGATTTTGATGCCTCTCCTTCCTATTTAAAGGAGAGAGCTTCTCATTGTAAGGGGTCTTTGGCTCTTGAATTATTGGTATAGAAAAACATTCTTGTGGAAATTCTTGTGGTCTCCTTTGCATCTGGTGTTCTTAGATGGTGATTGGAAAGTCTATTGCAACCTAGCATTTGGAATTTGTGGTAATATCTATCTATTTTGGAAATCATTGTCTTGTCTACAGGAGGGCGACTTCAACAAGGGCGATTTTGCAAGGCTTCTTCAAATCGACTTTCTTGGCATTTGCTTGTATCAGGGGGTTATCATTAGTATCATTGTGATCTATGCTATCTTTCTGTTACTTCTCTTGTGGCATTAGTGTTATCTCTTGATTACATCAAATCTGATATTGTTGACGTTTGTTGTGCAGGAGGGAAGGCGCATTGGCTTCTTGGACTAAATCGATTGCATAGAAAAATACCTCAAAGCTTCTCAAATTGATCGGGTTTGCATAGATCATCATCATCAAGGCATCTACAAGGTTAGCCAGGTAAGATCCACAGGTTTTTTTCTCTTATCTTGATCCAATCCATTGACATAGCTCATAAATTGATAAAACCCTTATTTCTTCAAACCCTCATTTTTACATTTTTTCAGATCTACTAAGATCTAGTGGCTTCTTGGATAAGATATTTAAAACTCACCTCTATAGTATCCATGGCATCCCAGATCTATAGTTTGGTGAGGATTGGCCTCCATTTGACCCTCTTCCCAAGGCATTTAGCCTCTCCAAGCAAGGACGCACTTCCTAGTTTGGTGGGTTGACCTAGATCTAGTACGTGGGTAGTTGAGATCCCGCTTGTTTCATGATCTACACATCCAATAACCTACCCCCAAATTCTCACTTTTCTGATTTCTACCTTGTGGGCCCTATTCCACATTTTAAGGGATTTAATCCCTATTTTGGACCACTTGGTATCTTTAAACTCAGATCTAGTAAGCTCTAGCCATCAGATTGCCTTGAAATTGTAGATCCATACTCTCACTTGCTTAAACTACTTGGATCTAAAGTTTGGATGCCATTGGACTTGTCATGAGTCATTTATCCCACTTTTTAGCCTCCTTGGGTAAAGTCGCACCACCTTGAAGAAGTGAGTTGGTCCACTTCTAGGACATGGGTATATGAGATTTTTTGTGGATTTGGAACGGGCATAATTCAAAACCTAGGTCTGGTAGGTCACCTTGTCAAATCTTGCCTTGGGGATAGCATTCCTTGTTTAAAGGGATTGTGGTCCACTTAGGTCAAAACATTAAATCTCTAGATCTAGACCTATTCATCCATCAAGTCTTTAATTGCCCACTTGTCTCATGCAATAGGAGTCCTCAACTACAAGTTAACCTTACTTTGACTCCATTATCCCAATTCCCAAGGCACTGGTTTCTCTCCAAGTCAATTCGACTTTCCTAGATTGTTGGATTAACTTGTGGTTTGACCTTTGTGTGGTGAACTAAACCCTTTGATGTCATCATGTATCATGATCAAGCTTGTCACTTGTACTAGTTAGCCCCAATTCAACCCATAAACTACCCTGCATTGGACACGATTCCCAAGGCAGTGGATTTTCTCACATTGAACTAGTACTTTAATCCTGGATCCTATTTCACAAATCATATGTCACTCTCACATCAATAATGAACCAAAGCTATACTCATTGAACCCCTCACTTGTCTTGTGACTTCATCCTAAGGTCTAGGATAAACCATACACCTTACTTCACTTAGAATTAACTTGATTTGGTGTCTTGGTTTTGATCTCTCCTGTCGGGAGCAGATCGGGTCTCCCCCTTTGTTGTCTGGGCTAGATAACATAAAGTGAAGGTTGCCTCGACTAGCGTGACAACCATCTATTGGAGGTCGAGGTGATCGTGGTTGCACCTTTTGAGTTGCCCTTCCCTATTGCCATCCATGAGTGGATACATCCATAGGGGTAACTACAGTTTAGGTGATAACAGGGACATCACACAATCTTCAACTGATGAAAGACAAGGCAGAGGCCATAAAAAATTCAACTCTTTGCCAAATAAGCATTGGATATAATCCGTTGATACATCATGAGCTAGGAAAAATCTTGTAGCTTATAAAAAAGTTGGACGGACCAAACATTGTGAAGTCTTGCACCTAATTCTCCTTTACATCCATCGATACCCATCTCACATTGAGAACTAGGGACAACAAATGACAATGGTGAAAGATCAAATACAATCTCTGAGAGCCATACTACTAAAGAGGTTGACCAAAACTTCATCCCTAATCACTCCAAAAAGGCCCAAGCATCCCTATATTCATCTTGATTAAATTTGTGTCTATGATGAGCCCCCTCAACTCCATAATTGACAAACAATTTGGGGAAGTCAATCCAAACTCCTGAGCAAGAGTGCACCCATCCTTTCGAGCATGTGAGGTTGAATCCCACAATGCCCTTTCTACTAAACCAACATGCCTAAAAGTGAGGCTTCCATCATCCTCTCTTTTCTTTTGGATGTTTATGGTATTATACTAGAGTGGCTAGTGTTTTTATTGTAGGAAATTATCTTTATGGAAGGTAGTTTTACACGATGAGAAGGGATAAAGTGTGAGGTTTTAACTCTCCTTAGCCCTTAATGTAATCTTTGATATTGGGGAAGCTTTCTGCTATAAAATAGACGTGATATTTTCACATGTCAATGGCTCATTTAATCCTATGCAATTGTTATTGAAGATGTGACTTGTTGCTTTGGTTGTCCAATCCTTTGAAGGATGTCTCACTTGGTCCTTTTCTTTATAACCTCATGTTATGGTTCTTCCTTTAATATTTCAATTGCACATTAATTATTGGCTTTAAATGAAATGGTTGTGATGGTGCATTTGTTGTTAGAGCCCTCACTCTCATATAACCTAAAAAACCATTTGGAATAGTCCTAGCACATCAGTGTATGGCTTGACTACGTCTTCTCCATATCATTTTAGGCCTTATTTGTTTGTATTCCTTGACTCCATAACTCTTGGATTGGCAGTGATCTTGAAAACCTACCAGCCACTTAATTCTAATGTTTATCATACATTTTCCTAGGGAAACTCCCCTTATGTTGGAGGAGAACCAGCCTAAAGTGAGAGAGGGTGTTGTTGTAGTGACAATGGACAACTCCGCATAGTTCCTCTAAAGTTGCACTTGTGTTTTAAGGCTTTACCACTTGAAATGCAGGTTTGCAAAGTAACAGATCCTTGGTGGTGCTTGTATCTTTCCAACATTTCTAGCAGTACTTTCTTTCCTAGTTTATAGAGTTTAAATCTTAGATTAGACTCATCGTTGGCTTCTAAAGGCGTGGCCCTTGTACTTCCACTGTCTATTGACACTTTTGTACTTAGCAGTCCCCTTGACCTCTTGGTGGTCATTTATTGGACATTTTTAAAATTATCTTATCTATATCTTGATGTAACACCATATTTGACTTCTACAATTTTTTTGTCTATTGAAAAAATGGATACAGACAATAAAAGGATAAAAACCTATGAAAAAAAATTATATGAATTCCCTTATATATCATTGTTCACATATACAAAATTATATATATATGACAATGTTAAATTTTCTATATATAATGTTATATAAGAAATTTAATATTAAACTACTAAATTGTTCTTGAATTGAAAGTCCAAAGTAAGGAATAACACAAAATTCTAAGAATCAAAATCTATAACAACAAAATTAATGAAATAGTTTTCTGTAACATGATTTTTTATGCACTTCATACATAATATTTGACAAGCATCTACCGTGGTATCTACAAATGATATTGCCATATCTCAATTAAGGTGATAATTTATCCAACTTGTTCAAAATTATAGCCATTCCTGATCAAACCCCACAACATGACTCAAAAACAATAGATAGAAAGCATTAGGCATAATAATTGAGTCTTTCTATGATTCATACCTCTGGACATATTCCGGATGTAATCATCATTCGACATTTGTTCTTATTGCTTTGATTAAAGTCAAAGACTCCATTTGTCTTGAAAAATATAAACGGAAACTTAGAAAGTGACAGATGAAAAGCAAATATTACTAAATATTTCTTCGCATTGAAGTGTGAGGCTTACCTGAAAAGAAAAATATTTGAAAGATTCAATTAGCATTTTGTTATAATAATAGCATTAAGTACATTTAAGTTCAATAAAAAAATGAATTAAGAAAGAATTATTCCATGTTCTATTAGATCTAGTAACTCATTTTTTGAATTCCTTTAGGCAATGAGATTTAGAATCTTAATATTCACAAATTTATTACATTATTATTTCTGTGCTCCTTAGGGTTAACATGCTTTACTGCTTTATCCTGCTCCTTCATTTCATTTGGATATATGTAGATTTTGTGCAAAACTAAATTAAGTTTGTATTACAATTCATATAGTGCATTTGTCTTTAGGAGTTGAAAATGTCATGATAACAGTTTAAATGCTTCACATGTCTCTTGCATTACTGTTTAACATCAACCTACCATGCCAATTTGGAACACTCATAAAAACTGGGTACTAATAAGATCATTGATTGCAATCATTTCAATATAAGTAACTAGCATGTATCCATGCTCATAAGCATAGAAACAAGAACAATATGGTAAGGGTCATGACCAAGCAGAAGAGTTGCCAATAATTTTTCATGATAGGAAAATTAATAGCTTATTATCCAACCCATTTCCTCTCCGAGAGAACCAAAAAGGCTATGATATTAAGAAGATCCAACCTGTTACCTCAAAAACTAGCAATTGAGATTTAAAGTCCAAAAGAGCAAATACTAACCTATGGGCAACTAGGAGGGAGACCACTGTCACCTCACCAACCCTCTTCTACACTATAGGCTGGCTCTCCTCCAGCACAAGGGGCGATTCCTTGTGAAAAGATTGCTGGATTTTTAGGCAATGAGTTACAAGGTGAAATGGAGAGTAAATTCCAGCAAAATAGTTTTATTTGTTTTAAGAAATATAATGTAGATGAGTGGTGTTGACCACCAAAACCGACTAGGTCGACAACGATGTACCATGCACATGTTGAATGTGCCTTGAAAATGATAAAGAAGTATTTAATGATTTATTCAAGCGAGGCAGCTCTTTTTCTTATCTTCTCTCCATGAAATTTCTGCACCCCTGCAGGGGATTTTGTAAGGATATGTCAGAATGAAGGTCTATTTTTGTGTAACTTAGTCACCTAAGACTTTATCATTAGGGAAGTCCTTTCATCGAGTGTTTTTTTACTTGAATAATTAAAATTCATTTTAGTGATTTTAATTATTTGAGTTTTTCACTCAAAAACTAAGTCACATGGTTCGGGTTCGAATTCGAGTTCGGTGACCTTGAAATTCGGTTCCAATTCGTTTTTTTTTTTGAGGTTCGGGATGAGGTTCGGCATTAGGTTTGCCAATATAATAATTTTCCTTATATATATATATATATAATTAAAAGGTGAAGAAATAATATGTGTGTACTCATAACAATTTTGTACAGGAGTAAAGCCCTAAAACCTGAACCATTGTGGGAGAGGTAGGGTTTCTGGAGGTTGATGGGGGTAGGGTTTGGTGCGGAGGCTGGTAGCTGTGAGCTACCGACCGCTGGACTTTGGAGATGACGGCATCACACACGTCCTTGTCGACCTGTTCTCTGATTACGATGGCCGTGGGAGAATACCTGAGTTATTTTTTTCGAGATTCGCTGTTGTTTTCTGAGGAGGCGTCAGGGTTCTGAGGTATGTGCCGGATTTGTGGGGTCTTGCAGGTTGCGGGTGGTTCTTGGGCTTTGGTTTTGGTGTAGGATATGGATTTGGATTCATGTGATGATGGACAGATGGAGGCACTTGTTGACAGGGGGGCGCCAGTTGGTGAGTTGAGGAGGGGTTTGGAGGTCTACCCTCAGCTGGGGCCTGACGACACTGCAGCGACCGGGGTGGGGCTGGTGAGCCCGGATTTTGGTTTTTCGTCACCGGTATATTCGCCTTGCGTCCCTGGGTACCTTCTGCCGGACAGTTTGGAACCGTTTGGCTTACCTGGAGCGCTCTTGGGGAGCCCGGACTGGAGAGCGACGGACGGTTTTTTTTGCTGAGAACCTGGTTTATCCGGTGCCAGGGTTTCAGGTGGGTTTGGTAGCTGAGGAAGGTTGTAATGGGCTTGCCGATACTGGTGTGACCCGTCAGGCTGAACAACTGGCAGGGTCGGTTTTTGGGGAAAATGGCGGAGATCTTCGCGTGCCTTTGTCTCTTCATGAGCTACGGGGGTGTGGTAGTCCTGTGACGGGTGCAGGGTTTCAGAAGGATTGCGCTGGGAACGGTCTGGGGACTGGGACTGCTTTTAAAGGTTCTAGACGGCGAAGGAAGAGGATTTGGGTCAAAACCCGCTCGGTGGGAAGCTATGCGGTAGGAGAGGACATTGCTTGGGAACGTGTCCTTGAGATGTCTTGTGTTACGCTGGTTGGAAGGGTTTTGGGCAGGATTTTTGCTCGGCCCACGGTGATGGCATGGGTGGAATCACAGTGGAGCGGGGTTCTGGGATACACTCCTGAGGTGGACATGCTCCTTCGCGGCTGGTTTGCGGTGGTACTCCGTGATAAGGATGATATGCACAAAATTTTGAACAGGAATTGGCACCTTAAACAGAAGCCGGTTCTATTGAAGCCTTGGCACCCCCTGTTCGATGCGAGCCGGGAGAGAATCGATTCGTCTCCGGTATGGGTAAGACTACCGGGTCTTCCGCTTCATTTCTGGGATATCCGCCACTTCCGTCAGATTGGGGATATTTTGGGGAATTTTCTGGAAGCCGACCTCTCCTTCTTGAAGACACACTACAAGCAGGTTGCACGTATACTGGTCAATTTGAATGTGCGGGAGGGGCTGCCGGAGTATATCAAGCTGGAATGGGGGCCTGTTGTTATCACCCAAATGCTGGATTATGAGAATTTACCCTTTCGGTGTCGACGGTGTCATGTGTATGGACACCCGGAATCTGTATGTCAGCTTTCGGCTCGCGCCATGGACGAGGGGCTGTATAACCCTGTGGGGTTGGAGACTGGGGTTGAACCCACGGTTTTGATGCACAACGAGCCGGTGACTAATCGGATGGAGGTGGATGAGGACCAGGTTTTGGGTGTTTCGGTTGTTGCTGGACCGGACTCGGATGCGGCACTGGACATTATTGCTGGAGACATCAACGATACAACTGAGGATTTTCATGACTCTGTTCCGTATGATGAGGATGCTGTGCCGGGACCTATCTTGTCGGGTATTTCTTCGCTCTCTTTTACACCTTCTGTACATCTTTTTATCAATCGGTGTTCTGTGGTCGGGTTTGATTGGGTTGCTGGTTTGAAGAATTTAACTTTGTCGGGTCTGCCTGAAACTACCCCTCTTTCTATTGTTGAGCCTTCTTATGGGAATTGTATCTGTCCGGTGGACGAACCTGTTGAACCCATCACTACTTTGTCAACGACTCCTCTGGAGAACATATTGACTCCTTTGGGACCGGATCCTGGTTCCTTAACACCTAAGCCCCCTACACCAGGGTCTTCACCAGAATCTTCTGCTTCTGGGTACAATCTCCGTTCTTGCACCAAAATTTCTGGGGGGGGTTTGGGTAAGACGGTGGTGATGGCCCGGAGGGGCAGGGGCCGGAGATCACACTTATCCAAGGCACAGAGCAGGGCCCGTTTGGATCTCCGGGATGGGAAACAGGTCTCAATTGAAAGGGCACTTAGAGCAGTGAATGCCCGGACGAAGGTGCGGTTATGAAGATTATGTCCTTCAATTGCCGGGGTCTGGCTGGGCCTAAAAAGAAATCAGCCTTCATGAGGGTGCTTACTCTTGAACATCCTGATGTGATTCTGTTACAAGAGACTTTAGGGTTAGGTACTATCATCAAGGAGAAATTGGAACTTTGGTTGGCAGGTTGGTCTTTCTTGACCCTGGATGCGAGGGGTCGCTCTGGGGGGTTAGCGGTGGGCTGGAGGAATTGTGCGATACAACTGGTTAATGCTTGGGGAAGGGTTTCTGTACTAGGAGCTGAATTTCTCTCTGTCGACTTGGGCACCTGCTTCACTGTGGTTAATGTCTACGGGCCTTATGTAAATAGGGCCCTTTTCTGGGATTCTTTGCTGCAGGATCCTTTAATTGAAGGTGAATCGGTTGTGGTGGGAGGTGACCTAAATTTCACTTTGGGAAATTCAGAAGTTTGGGGACCTCGGGCACTTGTGGATCCTATGGCTGGGTATTTTCAGCAGAAATTGGTTCTTAAAAACTTGCTGGATATTGAACCTATCAAGTTGAAACCCACGTGGAGGAACAACAGGAGTGGTGAGGCTCGGGTGGCTAAAAGACTTGATCGTTTCTTGGTGGCTGAACGGATGGTGGACAGATTTTTACAAATCCGACAGTGGGTGGGGAACGGTGGGGATTCTGATCATTTCCCTATCTTTATTGAGATCAGGCATGGACCTGATAATCCACCTAGCTCTCTTAAATTTAACAAGAACTGGCTTAGAGATGAATCATTTAAAGAGCTCTTTCAGGACACTTGGCGGGCGTTTGATGTGGAACATGCTCGTACTGGGGCTTTCCAGTTCGCTGAGAATATTCAACGGTTAAAAGGAGCTGTTAAAAAATGGGCCTTTGATAAGAAAATTAGAGACGAAGTTGAACTGAAATCAATTGAGGCTGAACTTCTACAGATTTATGAGGGGGATGGTGGGGGTTTTCTGACCGAGGAAACTAAGGCTGAATTGGCCAGGATGGAAGGTCTCAGAAATAAACTATTGATGGAAAAGGAGGAAACCTGGAGACTCAAGAGCAGGGCGGTATGGCTGGAATGTGGGGATGAGAATACTAAATTTTTTCATGCATTTGCTAGGGGAAGGAAGGCGGTCAATACTATTTGGAGCCTGAAAGATGCAGATGGTAATGAACATTTTGACTTTGAAGGCAAAGCTAGATGTGGGGTGGGTCATTTTCAGCAACTGTTCAAGGCTCCTGCACAGGCCTCCATTGCTGAAGTTATCAGGATTGCTCAACTTTTCCCACGTTTTGCTGAGGAGGAAGACAATAGGCTTTTGATGAGACCTGTTACTGAGGAGGAGTTGAAGGAGGTTCTTGGCAGCTTTCAGAAAGACAAGAGCCCTGGGCCGGATGGCTGGTCTGTGGAATTTTTTATTGAGCTGTATGAGATTGTGGGACTGGATCTACTGCAGGTGGTGGAGGACTCACAATTGAATGGGAGGCTTCCTGCCTGTTTCAACTCTACCTTTATAGCCCTCATACCTAAGAACGATAACCCGGTTACCCTCTCTGAATTCAGACCTATTTCTTTGTGCAACTGCATTTACAAGATTGTGTCGAAGGTCATTGCTCGGAGACTCAAGGTTTCACTTTCAGAACATATCACTGCTGAACAGTTTGGCTTTCTTGAGGGTCGACAGATACATGAGGCTATAGGGGTGGCACAGGAAGGAATGCACAGCATGAAGACGCGGCACATCAAAGGTGCTATTCTTAAAATCGATCTGTCCAAAGCATACGATAAGGTAAGTTGGATATACATCCGGCTCCTTCTAACCCACTTGGGTTATGGTATTGATTTTATTAGATGGATCATGTCATGCATAACTACTGTTTCATTTTCTGTGTTATTGAATGGTGCTGCCACTTCCTTTTTCCATGCGGAAAGGGGCCTTAGACAAGGCTGCCCGCTCTCCCCACTTCTCTTTTTGCTGGTGGCTGAAGGCTTGAGCAGGGCTATTCTTGATGCTAAATTACAGGGGCGGTTTCGAGGCATTAACATTGGGGATCGGTTATTTGTTACTCATCTCTTATTTGTGGACGATATCATCATCTTCTGTTCAGGAGATCGAAGGGATACTCGGACCTTGAAGGAGATCCTGGATTTGTACTCTTTGGCAACAGGGATGGACATTAATGCTGATAAGTCCACACTTACCACTCATCTGCTTCGACAGGAGGAGGAACGGGCACTTGTTGAATACTTTCCTTTTAAGGTTTCTACTCTTGATGAAGGATTAAAATACCTGGGATTCACACTTAAAGCTAATACTTATTTTAAGAAGGATTGGAGGTGGCTTATCGGCAAGGTGGAAAAAAGGTTGAATGTGTGGAGTCATAAGTGGATGTCGCGTGCTGGTAGGCTGGTTCTGGTTAAGGCTGTCTTAGAAGCCATCCCTGTGTATTGGATGTCCCTGTCCTGGATACCCAAAGGAATCCTGGAACAGATCAGGCGAATTTGCTTTAGATTCCTGTGGAGTGGTAAGAAGGAGGGTCAGGTCACACCCTGGGTCAATTGGAAGCGGATTGCTGTCCCTAAAGGTCTTGGGGGCTGGGGATTAAAGAATATCTTTCTGTTCTCCCAGGCATTGGCAGCTAAGGGAGGCTGGCGACTTATCAAGACGAATAGTCTTTGGACCAGGGTTATTATTTGTAAATATTTATCTGATACTACACTGGAGGATTGGATTCGGAGCCCTAGGAAAACTCATGCTGGGGGCTCGGTGATATGGAAGGCTGTGGTTAAGTCTTTCACATTGGTGGAAAATTTTCTGGCTTGGGATGTTGGCAACGGAGAAAAGGTTAGAATTGGCAGAGATCCATGGAATGGGAGTGAACAACTGCATATCATGCCTGCTCATGTTATCCATTCGCTGGAAAATCGGGGTATCTACACTCTTAATCATCTGGCTGATCTGCGTCCTGATGAACCGTGGATTCAATATTGGAAAACTGCTGAGATGTTGGGCTTGGGGGAACCGGAGGCTGGTTTCCTGGGAAATTACATTCATGGTTTGAATCGGGCTGGTATACATCTCACGGAGGAGGAGGATGTATTGATATGGGAACTTGATCCGGCGGGGATTTATACACCTAAGGCGGGTTATAATGTACTTAGTGCTGGTGAGGCTGCACGAGATGGGGCCTGGTGGTGGAGATCATTATGGAAACTAAAATGCCCATCGAAAAACAGAATCTTCATGTGGTGTGCATTGGAAAATCGGGTCCCGACTTGGGATATTTTGCAGAAGAGATGCTTTCAGGGCCCGGGGTGGTGTGCCCTGTGTAAGAAGGATATGGAAAATATTACACATCTCTTTATCAAGTGTCCATTCACGGCGGCGGTCTGGCATGAATGTTCAAGGTTGCTGAACTTAGATTGTCGTTGGGATGGTAACACTGTTAGCGAAGCATGGGAACGCTGGTGGAGCTGGGCGCGCACTCAGAAACTGAAGGCCCTACCTTTACTTATCATGTGGGGGATATGGTTGGCTAGGAACGGAGTTATATTCCTGGATAAACCTTACACACCTGAGGTTATTGGCACAATGACGGTGGGTCTCTACATGGCATATCCCGAACATATTAGGGCTTCTCCTCAGAGACGCATTATGGAAGTGGAGATCGACAGAACCTACCCGTGGGGTTTTTTCGACGGAGCTGCTAGCAATGAGGTCTGTGGAGGGGGCGCTGTTTTATATTTAACGGATTCACACTTCTATATTATCACCATGGGACTGGGTTTGGGTACAAACAATTATGCTGAAGTTATGAGTTTGAAACTGCTGCTTATCTTTGCTGCTGAGAAAGGCATCAATAGACTGGCGGTATTTGGCGACTCCATGAATACTATAAACTGGACCAATCAAACACAGGATTGCAGAGTTGTTAGACTTGCAAATATTCTTCACACTGTACAGAGGCTTAAACAAACTTTTGACACTTTCATATGCCGGCATGTATACAGGGAAAATAACCAAAAAGCGGACCAGGCATCCAAAGAAGGGCAGAACTTGGCTTTTGGCATTTGGAAAGTAGTTGAAGAACTGGATGGACAGAAAACTGAGAGCATGCTCAGACCTTTCATTACATAACATTGCTGTTTATCCAAAAATGGGCTGCGACTTGGCAAACGGTAACTGGATAAATATTGAATTAAGGGATGGACAGAGCTCTGCATATTACCACAGAACTTTTATAGATTGATCTAGAATACTTGTTATATAACAGTATGCTTTTTATATTTATATGAAATTAATGTCACTGTTTCGGCATTTATAGTTGAAATTGTAACAGCAAAATAGTCCAGTGGGACTGTACTTCTTTTTTTGTGGAAAACAGAAATGTTTTTTGATTGAAAGCAGACGTAAGAGTCTCATCATGATACCTATGAACTATAGGCCTATGATAATTCACTGTCACAGTGAATACAGAATGTAATTTTGATCTCTAATGATGAATGAAATTACGCTTTTTTTTCTTTGAAAAAAAATATATATATATAATTAAAATAAAATATACAATAATCTAAAATGACTAACAAACCAAGAAAATATTAGATAATTACAAATTTGAAATTTATGCTAGAGAAATCAAAATGTGGCACTATGCACTGAAATTTCGATGGAGTGTTGGTTGAGAGAGCCTTTACCCTAACCCAGATGGCGTCACAACCAAACCAGGGCTGTAGGACCTCCACCGAGCGGCTGGAATCCTGATAGTGGGCACTCGACGGCTGCAATGTATTATGTAACTACTGCAGACACAGTCAATCCGGGGACCACCTACCAGGACTGGGAGTAGCCTAGAACTCTCGACTCACCACTGACGAGTGTGACTCACCTACAAATTCGAATCATCGTGAAGCGGAAGCCTGGACTGCAGTCTGCTGGTGCGTGGCAACATGCACAATATTGAACGTAGCGGACTCCGAATGAGCAGGGGAGTCGGGACTCGGGAGCAACGAACAAGGTTTGCAACAAAGGCGGGCAACGAAATGAGAAGAGAACACAGGAATGGGCGAAAAAAAAATGAAAGCGACGACAGGATTGACGTCTAGGGTTAGAAATTAGGTAAAAAAATAAATTATTATATTAAAAAATAAATTTGCCTTGTAATCCGCCGAATTTCAACGCAATTTGCTTTAAAATGCAATATCAATTTCAAATTCGGTTCGATTCGATTCGTTGGAGGTTAGCTTGTTCGAGTTCGAGTTCGATTTGTTTTGGAGTTCGACTTTCAAATTCGGCGAACAAGAACGAATTTCAAGTTTTTCATAAAGTTCGGTGAATTTCGAATTTCATGGAAGAAATTCGCCGAACCCTGTGACATAGCTCAAAAATACCTCCAAAGTGGCGAAAAGTGTTCTAGTGATCGATTCCATCGGGTGATTGGGGCCTAGGATTGTTCTATATTACCATGCTAGACATTATCCAGAGTCTTGCGGAATTTCATTAGGTTTTACATATGATTTTTGAATTTTTGGTCATTAAAAAATGTCCCTCAACATAAAATGTTGTAATGTAAAAGAGAGATACTTGGTCCTTTTTGATGTTGTATAGGGGTATGGGTACTCAAGATAAATGGCACGAGACTGGTGGGCCCTGGAAATGTCCATTTTTAACCATACCTATTTCACCATTTTGCCAAATTTTACTTTACTTTCGTAAACCATATACATGTTTTTTCCAAATCAATCAGCAATCCTGACAAGGTATAAGTCATTATTGTTTCATTTAATTATGCCTAAGATTGTTATGGTTATGAATCCTGATCCTTGGTTTATGCTAACATTTGTGAGTTTATTTAGTCAAAATCTGAAGCACAGGTGTACCATCCAATTGGCGCCAGCCGTTACTCTTCCTGGTCTGATTTATCATACTCCAAGGAACAGCGCATCTTCCACGTGAGCTGTAACAGATTCCACTGAAACGGAGACTAGCTGCGACAGACAGGTTGCATTCAAGTTGCTGAGTCTGTTGATCCATTAATTATCAGAGCAACAGCATCCTTCACAATTAACAACCTTGTTTAATACAGCTGTGTCAGTTAGCTGTAACTCTGCAGCATGAAGATCATAGATGTTCATTGTTGCACGATTATAGTGGATCTGAAGCTGTATTTTCCTTGTAAAATTCCAGAAGGCTCTCGTAGCCTGGGGTTGGACAATTACCATTTTACATAAGCTGTAATAGAGCACTGATACTGACGATTTTCCATCATTAATATGAGAGCAGAGTTCTTCATTTCTGTGTCTTAATTTGTTGTGACTCTCGGCATCTCTGTTAGAAGGCCAGGGCCCGCCTTCTCACAGAGATAACCGGTTTAATTAGGTAGAGTAGTTTAGCTTTACTTCTGTTGTGTGGTGTGGAATTATTGCAGATGTTATTAATAGCTGTAACAGAGATTAGCTTTCCTTTTTGGTAGCATGATTGCATCTTGAATAGCTGTAACAGAGATTAGCTTTCCTTTTTGGTAGCATGATTGCATCTTGAATAGCTGTAACAAAGTGGTGTGACAGTCGACTGTGTAGGTTAATTTAGATTTATGCATGTGTGCTCGAATCAGCTGTAACAGCCAAGCTCAGTTCCAATCTTTTCCAGTTGTTTATGCTTTCTAGGATTTCCAGTAATTATCAGTTAGAGTTCAAGCATATGTTTAGATTCTGGTTGCTGTTGTATCTTCAATTGGGTTATTAGAATTGGTAGAGTGTGGTTGAGTAACAGTAGCTACTAGATGGATCATTTTGGTAAAGATTGAATAGTGTAGTTTGATAATTATGGGATTTAACTTCTTGCAAAAGTAATCTAGTTTACTTCTCTTTTTAAATTTATAACTGTTGGGTGATTTCTGTAGGAAGATAGTTCAATCAATTCCTAGATGTGTGAATTAGCTTAAGTCTGCTTTCTGGAGTGAGTTTGGCTAGATAGACTGGTGGGATCATTAGTTACACTTAGTAAATCAACTACTTGATCTGTTTATGCATAGACTGTGCTTATTGCCTTTGAAATAAAAGACCTTCCTGGGTTTGACATTTTATATTGACCATCCTGTGTGTTAGCTTTAATTAACTGACATATAGGCTAAGTCACAGGGTTCGCCGAACCTAAACCTTTAGGTTCGAGGTTCGGCGAACTTAATAAAAAAATTTAGGTTCGTTCAGGTTCGCCGAACCTGAAAGGCGAACCTAATGGCGAACCCGAACCCGAACCAAATGGCGATTCGAACCCGAACCTAATTCCGAACCACAAGCCGAATTTAATCGTTAAGGTTCGTTTTTTCCCCTTTCAGGTTCATTTTCCATTGAGGTTCATTTTTTTTAGCTAGGGCAAAACTGCCCGACCGTCACTTTCATTCGACTGGCTGCTGCTTCCTCATCCCGTCGTCGTCCCGACCAACAAACCCCCGTCTGCGTCCGTCGTCGTCCCGACCAACAAACCCCCGTCCGTCGTCGTCTGCGTCCGTCGTCGTCCCGGACTCCCGACCATCAAACCCCCGTCCGTCGTCGTCTGCGTCCGTCGTCGTCCCAGACTCCCGATCATCAAACCCCCGTCTGCGTCCGTCGTCGAGTGGCGAGTGTGCACGCGAGTCCCGACTCCCGACTGCAGGAACGATTGGCGGCAGACTGCAGCGCGACTCCAGCAACGAACGTCCCGAGTCCCGACTGCAAGTCTGAAACCCCTGCAGAAACCCGAGTGCACTGTGTACTGGTGTAGTGTGTGGGTCGCGGCTCCTCCCACAGTCGTTGGCTTGCTGCAGACTGCCGCAGGCGCGGGCCACTCAGCGGCTCCAGCCTCCACCATCCACGGACCACGACTCTCGCAAACTGCAGTATCGGCGTTCAATCCAACTTCCAAGTATTAGCTGGTAGCCTGGTAAGTTCGTAACAGATTTATTTTTTATTTTTTTATTTATTTTTAAAAATTACAGTCAACAAATTTATTTATTTTTTATTTATTAACTGTAAATTTGTAATAAATAGATTTTAATCTCTGTTTGAATAAATTTGTAGTAGCATTAACAAACAGAGGTAGATTTTAATTTGTAACAGTAATAGTAGATTTTAATCTGTGACTGTAATAGTAGATTTTAATTTGTAATCATGATTCATAATAAACATTAAACATCAGTAAAAAATTTAAAACATTAATAAACAAAGCAAATTCTAAAACATGATTTGCCAAAAAATGCAGAAACATTTGCCATGGCACCTCCAAAATCATCGGCAGAAGCATGGAAATATGTGGAAAAATTGGGTGGGCAGACTGGAAGAAATGTGAAATGCAGGTTATGTAACCTTGAGTTTGTTGGGTCTTTAACAAGAGTAATGGACCACCTACTTTCTGTCAGTGGTGGTAAAGGAGGTGGAGTTGAAGGCTGCAAAGCAGTGTCTGTAGAATTGAAGGAAATACTTCAAAAGGATTATGACAACATAAAGAGGGCCAAGCAAGTCCAGGAAAACAAAAAACAGCGTGTTCAAACAGAGATTGAAATGAATTACAACCCATTTTCCTCAATGTCTACAGCTGGAAGTTCCCAGCAACAAGTAAACACAAGTGGGACAGCGGCAGCCAAAGGCACAGCCACATTAAACAGTTTTTGGAAGCCTGTACAAAAGCAAGAAGTTGATGATGCTTTGGCTGACATGTTTTTTGAATCTGCTATCCCATTTAATGTGCTTCGGAGCCCTTACTTTATCAATGCATGCAAGAAGATATCAGATTTTGGTAAAGGATATGCACCTCCCAGTTCTGAGACAATGAGGACCACTCTTCTCAAGAGGTCAAAAGAAAGGGTGACAGGCAGATTGGCTAGCATCAAAGAGTCTTGGAAACAAACAGGGTGCACCATTTTATCAGATGGTTGGTCAGATATGTCTCATAAGCCACTGATTAATGTGCTAGTTTATTGCCCCAAAGGGGTATTATTTTTGAAGGTAGTGGACGCATCTGGGGAAAAGAAGACTTCTGAATATATTTTCAAGATTTTAGAGGAAGCCATTTATGAAGTTGGGGAGGAAAATGTGGTCCAAGTCATAACTGATAGTGCCTCAAACTGTGTGGGCGCTGGAAAGATGGTAATGGAGAAGTTTGAAAAAATTTATTGGACACCTTGTGCTGCTCACTGCCTTGACTTATTGTTGCATGATTTGGCAAAATTTCCATGGGTTAATGATGCAGTTCGAAAGGGGAAACAGATTTCTAATTTCATAGTTAACCATCACCTCACTTTGGGCTTGTACAGGAAGCAAGCAACTAAAGAGCTACTAAGGCCCTGTGATACCAGATTTGCCACATATTACATCACTCTTAAAAGAGTGGTTGACCAAAAGACAAGCATTAGAGGTATTGTTTGTCATAGTGAGTGGGAAAACTCTCGCCTTTCAAAAGATGCTAAAGGGAAGGAGATTGAAGAAATCATTTTAACCAATGCTTTTTGGGAAAATGCTATGAAGGTTTTAAAAGTATGTGAGCCAATTGTTGATATGCTTCGCATGGTTGATAGTGACACCCCTTGTATGGGATTTGTTTATGAAGGCATGGATCGTTGTAAGGAAACTATTGCAAAATCCTTTAACAACGTGGAAAATGAATACATGGAAATATGGGAGGTAATAGATGAAAGATGGAAGATGTTGCATAGCCCCTTGCATGCAGCAGCTTGTTACTTGGACCCAAGATTGTTTGGGATAGAAAGAAACAATGATGCAGAAGTCATGAATGGCCTTTATGATGCTATTGAGCGGTTGACTCCAGATATCGAAGAATGCGCGAGGCTTAGAGATCAGCTTCGATCATACAGGGCAGCAGAGGGGTTATTTGCAAGATCCTCTGCCAAACATGATAGGGCCAAAATTCCTCCAGCGACATGGTGGCAGTATTATGGAGTAGAGTCACGTGAATTGCAACGTTTTGCAGTTCGTGTTTTGAGCCAAGGATCAAGTGCATGTGCTTGTGAAAGGAACTGGAGTAGCTTCAACCATATCCAGTCCAAGAAAAGAAACAGGTTGCTGACTACAAGGTTGGAAGACCTTGTTTATGTGCGTAGCAATTTGCGATTGGCCATAAGCAGTGTGGCCAAAGATTCATCTGGTTCCTCTCATCCATGGGGGATTGAGCATATCCCGAGTGCAGAAGAAGATGATCTTGGCATTGATAGTGATGCTACTATTAGTGATCGACCTATTGATGGATTTGATGACCATATTTCTAGTGGCTTTACTACCCGGGCCCCATGTGATATTGATGATTTAGAGCTTTATGATGTTACAAGTAGGCCACAAGAATAGAGATTCTGATTATGTTTTAAATTTTGTAAAACAATTCCAGGGATTATCACTATTTGACATCATGGACATCCATTTATATTTTGAAATTTGAAAAATATGTTTTATTTCATTTTGCATTTTGAAAAATAGATTCTACTTCTTTTTACAATTTGCAGTTGCACTATAAATGATAAATCTGTGTGTTTAAATATTTAAAAAGGTTTGATGATTGGAATTTGTCATTATTAAACATATATGGATTATTTATTGATCATGATTCTTATTCTTGTTTATTGATCATGTATATGGATTCTTATTCTTGTTTTTTGTTAGTTATGTAACATGTTATTTATGCTATATATTTAGTTGATACTGATAGCTCTCAATCTCATGTATTTATGTTATATAAATATTTATTGATCATGTTTCTGCATTATTTGCTTTTGTTATATAATATCAAGAGCATATATATATATATATATATATATAGTCGAACCTTATGCCGAACCTCATCCGAACCTCATCGGAAAATTCGAACCCGAATCGAACCTAATCCTTGCCGAACCCGAACCCGAACCCGAACCGTGTGACTTAGCATATAGGGTGACCAACATTTTGGCGCCGTTGCCAGGGATGGTAATAGATAGACAGAGTTAGTAGTTGGTTCATTTGATTTCATTTTAGTTCAATTATTTACAGCATGCATGAATACAAGAAAAACAAATCAGGAACCCCCTTCGAATACTAACATTGTCGGTGGAAGAGGTCGAGGTCGTAATGCAGGTCAAGGAAGACACACATACATTGATGAGATAATTGCTAGAGTTGATTCTTCCACTAGACCACCGCGGAACTCTACAGGCAGGGGAAATTCTGTTCCTCCCAATCTTGAACATTCAGCATCCACAGTGGAGAATACAACGGGACCTTCAACTCCTGTTGCAGAAAGTAAACCTCCTGAAGATAAGGGAAGCGTTGTAGGTGCACCAGATAAAGAGGAGATTTATCATATCGACGGAACCAGAGTTACCAAAGAGGTGTGGTTGGAGACTCGCCGAATAGCAGAGGAAGAAAGAAGGCGAGAAGAAGAGAGGAGAAGAAAGGAAGAAGCTAAAGCAAAAGAAGAATGCATAAAGGAAGTTGTTGAATTTTGGACTAGAACCATGGCTGGTAGAGAACAGGAGGGTGAGAACGAACATGGGAATAACCGGGAGGAAGAAGGAGAAAATAATCAACCTGGTAATACTGTGGCTACGTTAGAATTCCCTATCCTCCAAATACCTGGAGCAGCTCCTATGAAGAATATCTCACCATCAGTTCTCCCAAATTTTCATGGTAAGTCCTCTGAGGATCCTGATGAGTTCCTTTTTGAATTTGATATCCTCTGCCGCAGCTATGATTACACCTCTAGTGCTCAGAAGCTGAAGTTATTCCCAGCCACCTTGAAGGGAAATGCTCTGCGCTAGTTCATGAGTCTAGGTCGTGAGACCATTACTACTTGGGACCAAATGAAAAACACCTTCCTTTCTAAGTACCAAGAATATTGCAGAACTAGGGATAGAAAAGAGGAGCTATTTAAAATGGTTCAGAAGGATGAAGAAAGTTTGGAGGACTTTGTGGAAAGATTGTTGTACAATTTACAAAGATCTGGTCATGCTGAGATTGGCAAGGATGTGCTCAAGATTATCTTACTAAGAGGAATTAAAGAAGATTGCCTTGATATGTTAAATCTGCTGGGAAAAGGGGATATTTCGAAAGAACCTTTTGAAAAGATTGTTGAATTATGTCGAAGGTACTCCAGGGGATCCTCTAGAATCAGCAAACGAGACAAAGACCGAGACCAGAATGTCTTCACTAGGACTCAGAAGTCAGCTAGTGGAGGAGCCACTCAAGAAGAAATAGGCAACTTACAGGAGAATTTTAAAACAGACATGATGAGCTCCATTTCCTCAGAGTTAGATGTCATGAGAGCAAAGCATAAGCAAGTGGTAGAAGATCTTACACTTGGTGTATTCTTCCCTAGATGTAGGAAAAAGCACCCACTGAAGGAATGCCCGTTGGACAAGGCAGAGGTATGTAGGATATGCAAACTCGAGCATGATACTAAGGAATGTCCTTCCTTACCTAAGGTCAAAGCAGTCCTGTAGGCATCTATTCCAGATGTGGAGCCAGCATACTTTATGGCACAAAAGAAACCATGGCAACCTCGAAACCAAGGTATGAATCCAGATCCAGCATTTTTTCTGCATAATATGAATGGAATGAACAATATGCATAATATGAATACACAATTCCCTTCACATTATCCCAGCAACCAGTGGCATCCATCTCAGAACCCAATGCAAAATCCTAACTCATGGACACCATGGTCACAGTAGTGAAACCATGCTCCTTGGAATTCCAACTAGAGAAACTCTTACCACGGAAATAACTTTCCCATCACCAGACTTAGTATCAACAATACCCTCCTCAACAGTATCAGCATCAGCAATATCAGCAACCACAGCTCCCTTTCCAAAACAATGCCGCACCTATGAATGCACCACTTCGACCACAGCTACCTGCACAACCTGACCCGAACCCAAACAATAAAGCAGTCCATCAATTTGAGACAACCAACATGCCTGCGTATTCCATTACTCAGATTCCCTACAATGATATACAATTACGATCAGGGAGGGTGTTGGAACCTATTATCATTGAGGATGTTTCATCCCTAGTGATTGAAACTGGAGTAAATCAGCACTATGAGAACATGGTTAATTCAGCAAGCCCCATCATTGAGGATGCTGATACTCCTACTGAAACAGTAGTTGAAACTCAGAAAGTAACACACGATGTGTCACAGCCTACACAGTTGAATAAAGAACCACCATACTCTGAACAATTGGCCCTACAGAAAATAGTGGAACAGCCCCGATTTGATCTCGTGGGAGAACTGAAAAATTTGTATGTTAAAATTCCACTGTTACAGGCCCTTCATGATGTGCCATTTATGCCAAGACTGTTAAACATTTATGTGTCAAGAAACCAGGAAGAAGGCCCAGGGATCCCCCCACTGTCCATGTGTTGGGAAAGCTTTCAGAATTAATAATGGGGAAGGCCCCTGTGGCAAAATACGATGACCCTGGGAACCCGACTGTTACAGTTCACATAGGGAACACACAAATTCCAAATGTCTTGGTGGATTTAGGCGTAGCTATTAACGTTATGACCATTGAAACTGTGAAGAAATTGGGACTCACTAATCTTCGGCCAACCCCTACCGTTTTGGAACTTGCTGATAGATCAACGATCAAACCTGAAGGGATCCTAGATGACCTCGTGATCTCAGTCGATTCGTGGGAATACCCTACGGATTTCTTGGTGTTACAGCCGAAATCCCAGTTGGGGGGACACCCACTGATCCTGGGAAGACCGTGGTTGGCCACAGTAGATGCCTGTATCAGCTGTCGGTCAGGATCTATGACCATTTCAGACGGAACTGAGATCAAGAGCCTAACCCTGTACCCTCCAGCTCGACCAAGCACATAAGCTGAGACTCCATTGTGGGCAGATTTGGAGGAGGAAGAGGGTGTGCAGCCACTACTCACCATAGGGAGAGCCTTAACGTTTAAAGATGAAACAGAGGATGATGCCATTAATAGTTTCATCAGTGAGCCCACGTCAGTCAATCAAAGTGTATCAGATCTTGGACAGTACTCTAGCTGCAACAGAACAAGAAAAGCTTACAGAAGAAACTCTAATCAGTGATGACAGTATAATTCCAGTACTTAAGAATTCGAAGAGTGTTCCAGTAGAAATTGGGCCAGGAAAAACATTGAATATCAATCCTAATCTGGCACCTAGCGAGCTGGAACAGCTAGTCACTCTGCTGAAACAGCGTAGGGGAGCTTTCGCTTGGGAGTACACAGACATGTAAGGAATTCCTTCTCATATGTGCACCCATCACATTTATATTAAGAGCAACTCCAGGCTTGTATGTCAACCACAATGAAGGATGAACCCGAACCTGAGAGACATAGTGAAAGAAGAAATCCAGAAACTTTTGGAAGCAGGATTCATATATCCAATTTTAGACAGTGAGTGGGTTTCTCCACTTGTGATTGTGCCAAAGAAGAATGGGAAATGGAGGGTCTACGTGGATTACAGAGAATTGAACAAGGCAACGCAGAAGGACCATTTCCCCTTACCTTTCATCGATCAAGTCCTTGATACCTTGTCTGGGAAAAAGTATTTCTCCTTTCTGGATGGCTTTAGTGGCTATAACCAGATCCAGATTGCTCCAGAAGATCAAGACAAAACCACTTTCACTTTCCCCTGGGGGACTTTTGCATACCAAGTACTTCCTTTTGGGTTGTGCAACACACTAGCTACATTTCAGAGAGCAGTGATTGGAATCTTTTCAGAAATGGTGAATGATTGCATGGAAATCTTTATGGATGACTTTACTCCATATGGTGATAGTTATGAAGAAGCACTGAAAAATTTAGAAAAGGTTTTGAAACGCTGTGAACAAAGCCAGCTCTCTTTAAGCACTGAAAAGTGCCACATGATGATGAGTGAAGGCATAGTGTTGGGGCACTTCATCTCTTCTGATGGTATCCAGGTAGATCCATCCAAAATCAAGGTAATTGAAAATATACCAACTCCTGGAACACAGAAGGATGTACATAGCTTCTTGGGGCATGCTAGCTATTACAGAAGGTTCATAGAAAAATTTTCCAAACTAGCTTCTCCTTTGTTCACTCTGTTGATGAAGGATGCACAGTTTGTCTGGAATGATACATGCCAAACAGCGTTTACTGAGCTAAAGAAAAGGTTGTCTACAACACCCATCTTACGAGGACCCAATTGGGCTCTGCCTTTTCACATTGCTTCAGATGCTTCAGATACTACCATTGGAGCAGTTTTGGGACAGCATGAAGGTAGTGCTCCTTATGCCATTTACTACATTAGTAAAAATTTGTCTCTTGCTGAACTAAATTATACTGTCATAGAAAAAGAATTTCTTGCCATTGTTTATGCCATCAACAAATTTAGACATTATATTACTGGATATTCTACTTTTGTGCACACTGATCATTCTGCTATCAAGTATTTAATGAATAAACCAATCACAAATGCTAGAGTTACTAGATGGTTGTTACTGTTACAAGAATTTGATATCACAATTATTGATAGACCAGGAAAGGAAAATATTGTTGCAGATTTTTTATCTCAACTTACTAACAGTTATGATAATTTACCAGTCGAAGATTCCTTCCCTGACGAACATTTGTTTGCAGTATCAGCTCATTCCCCATGGTATGCAAATATTGCTAACTTTTTGGCTACAGGTAAGCTTCCAGCACATCTGTCAAAGAGAGAAAAAAGGAAGATCATACAACAGAGTGCTAGGTACTGCTGGATTGATGGCCATCTTTTCTACACAAGGCTTGATTTAGAAATCAGAAGATGTGTTGGAGAAGATGAAATCCTTAGCATTCTTAAAGCTTGCCATGATGAGCCCTGTGGGGGACATTTTGCTGACAAAAGGACAGGTCAAAGTTTTGAGAATGGGCTATTTCTGGCCTACATTGTTCAGAGATGCAAAGAAATATGTTCGGGCATGTGATAGCTGCCAAAGGATGGGCCAACCCAACAGATTAGATGAGATGCCTTTGCAGCCACAGCTTGTGGTTGAACCGTTTGATAGGTGGGCTCTAGATTTTGTAGGGCCTATCAACCCTCCCTCAAAGCAGAAAGTTCACATCTTGGTTTGCACAAATTACATGACCAAATGGGTAGAAGCTGTAGCCTTGGTCAAGGCCAATGATCAGGCTGTGATTGATTTCCTGTATGAAGAGATTTTTACTCGGTTCGGAGTACCTAAGGAGATCATTACAAACGGTGGACCACAGTTTGTGTCTCACAAGCTGGAATCGCTGTTACAGAAATTTCATATTCAGCACAGAATAACCTTACCATATCATCCACAGGCCAATGGTCAAGTGGAGAGCACAAACAAGGTTATCGAGGCTATTCTGACAAAAACAGTGAAGAGCCATCATAAAGATTGGGTCGAAAGGCTTCCAGAGGCACTGTGGGCCTATCGTACCACTTGGCGTAACAGCACTGGTTTTTCCCCATATGAATAAGTGTATGGCAAGAACGTTGTTTTTCCAATAGAATTTGAAATCAGAACCTTGAAAACAACTGTGGAGGCAAACCTGGATTTATCAGAGGCATAGAGGAATCGACTGAATCAGCTCAATGAATTGGATGAGAAGCGCACAGCTGCAGTACATCATACAGCTTTAATCCAACAACAGTGCTCTAAATTGCATGAGAGATTTATAAAAAAAGGGTCTTCCAGGACGGAGACTGGGCCCTATTGTATGATTCACGGTTTAAGAGGGACTTTAAAGGCAAATTGCGCACCCGTTGGTTGGGACCCTATCAAATAGATTGGGTATTCGATAATGGAACAGTCCGGTTGATCACCATTGATGAAAACAAAGTATCATTATTCGCAAATGGTCGTCGGCTGCGACTGTATCACAAGCCGATCTCAAGGGACGCTTTTGTTTCACACATTGCAGGTGATCCAGACTATCAGTTAACGCCAGGGCAGGGATCTTTCTCAAACCCTGTGAATTCCTAAAAGCTGCAATTTCCATACATATTTTGTACATAAATAATTGGTTTTTCTTTCATTCTGTGTTTTATCTATTTTTATTTTTGCACTTGATCGGTTTGTTTTGAAGAACTGTGTGCATGAACTAATTGGAGGAGCAGCAACTGTGACTGGGCCAGACGACTGCAAACACCCCACATTTGTTCCTGATCTAATAAAGCTCTTTGAAAAGATGGATAATTCGTAGTCTTCCACAGATAGCTAAAATTTGCTTCTACTTCACTCCGACGCAGCTGCGACTCCGCCACTTTTGCCTATTCTGCCAAATTTCGCAGCTGTGACTCCGCCACTTTTCCTTTGCTTCACTTTTCCACGGCTGTGACTCCGCCACTTTTGCCCGTTTTGGCAAATTTCGCAGCTGTGACTCCGCCACTTTTCCTTTGCTTCATTTTCCACGGCTATGACTCCGCCACTTTTGCCCATTCTGCCAAATTTCGCAGCTGTGACTCTGCCATTTTCCCTTTACTTCACTTTTCCGCGGCTGCGACTCCGCCACTTTTGCCCATTCGGCCAAATTCCATAGCTGCTACTCCACTATTTCCGCTCACCTTTCTAAGTTGGCAATTGCTACTCCGCTATTTCCGTTTCATTTTTACTCCTTTCCAGTAGCTGCGACTCCACTACCTTTGTCCATTCCGCTAAATCTAGTAGCTGCGACTCCGTTCTTTCCACTTCATTTCCGTTCCTTCCGTACAGCTGCAACTTCGCCACTTTCGCTTATTTTTGCTAAGTCTAGCAGCTGTGACTCCGCCAGTTTGTCTGCTCTCCGATTGATGATACCAATAATGATTTAATTGGGCATCAGTTTCAGTTGCTTGCTTCACCAGTCCAATCGCAGTCTGTGGTACTTGTCAGCTCGCATGGCGTGGCCACGTTACTTCAGTACATGTGCATTTATGCTTATTTTTTATGACGGAGATGATGACGGCAGGCTATGATGGTTGGCGCGCCATGACGATTAACTCACGGATGGATGCATAGCGTGAAGGTACGGGTTCTAACTATGATCATGATTAGGCATTTATTGTCGTCGCAAATAATAATGGTTATGCCTGTCATTCCTCCCTGCCATTTATCCCAGCGAAAATTGTGTTTAAAGCCATTACCCGTACTCCTGATCATGATTATCATTCTATCTGATTCGTGCGACAAACCAGCCATAAATCTTACTTCGAAACTAACGCTGCCACCTTTCCAACACGGCTCAATTCAATTCTTGACTATCCGTCAACCGTGCCCGCATGCAGACAGTTTGATAGTTGGAGGTGTGACTGGCACATTTGTTACAACCTCTTGCAAAAGTCTAGTGATATGGGTATTCCTGTGAGATATGAACCTCTAACAATAGAATCCCTGTACAAAAACAGAGATGTCTTTGTCATTTTTCAAGAAGCAGGATGGACGACTTATTTTCAACACCTGAGTGGTTTTCATGAGGAAACGGCCCTTGAATTTGCTCAAAATCTGACGAACACTCATTCAGAGGTTCGAGGAATAAGGGTAGATGTTTCAGAGGTAATTCTGGCGGAAGTAACAGGACTTCCCAAAGTTGGGCGACGTTGGTTTAGTCGAAAGTGCTATCAACCAACTGCAGTTGAAGACTTTCTTGCAGCTGGAGAAAGGATTCGACCATTGCGCAGGGGAACAGCCTTGGAAACTCTTCCACGTCCGTGGAACCAAGTTGCAATCTTTTTGAAGAAATATATTACCTGCGAGGGGAGGTATAGTGTTGTTTATATCAATGAATTTTTACTTCTATCACATTTACGACACAGCCGATTGTTAAACATGCCGTACTTCCTTTTTCAATCTTTGCAACGCATGGCTTACTATGTTAAAGGTGCTCAACACCCCTTAGCATCCCTCACCAATCATGGGCTCATTAAATTGTTGATCTTACGAGCCCTTGCACAGCATAATTTGACATGGGATCTATTTCTGGACCGGCCAAACCTCCCTCGTGAAATGTCTTTAGAAATATTGCATGAGGACTAGAGTTCCTCAAACTCAGTTGGGGGGAGGGAAGATGAAATACCTGAAGAGATAGAAACAGAGGAGAATGAAACAAGGGCAGCCGAAACTGAAATGGAAAATGAAAACCCTCAAGCAAAAGCAGTATCAGAAAATGAACAAGCAGTCCCGAACGTAGAATCTTCTCCCACAATCATAAGGACTCTAAATCATAAGGAGGGAGTTGGCTCTATTTCTAAGGCAATAGGATTTTCCTTGCCTCGGAGAAAGAGAGGGCCGATGAACATGGGCCAGTCATCTCGCTCAGTGAAGAAGAGGAGAATTGAAATTGTGACTGCAGCAGAAGCAGGTCATCTGGTTAGGGTAGATAGTGGGACTCTGATTTTTAAACCCCAACCACCTGCTGACACACAAGAACCTGCTGTAGAAGAACCTCAATTAGATAATCTTCTATTTGAAAATGAGTTGCTAAAGAAGGAGGTGCAAGATCTTCAGGCAGAATTAGATAAATGGAAGGAGACACGCAGGGAACAGGCAAAGAAGTATGTGGATGCAAGGGCGGAAGCTGTAGATCAATTGAGGAATTTACTGATTATTCGGGGAATTGGAGTACAGCAAGAGATAATATGTCCAGAATGTGGAGATATTTTTAATTTGGCAGGGCTTAAAGTTACAAAGGCAGACTTAGTAGTTCAGGGATCTACAAGAGCAAGGCAATCAGAGAAGTTCTTTTCGAGCTCAACCTCATTGTTTTGAAGGCATCAAGATGATCTAGTAGACTAAAATTATGAGCAAAAAAGGGCGCTGTCACACAACAACCAGCCACCTTAAAATTATCAGGAAAAAAAAGGCGCTGTCACACAAGAACCAGCCACCTTAAAATTTTGTTGGAAGTGTATTTTAGATTGAAGCTGCTAAGGGCAGGAGGGTGTTGTCACACAAGAACCAGCATTCCCAATAATTGATTGGAAAATTTTATTTCCTCAACTGGCATAATATGAACAGAGATCAACCTCAGAATCAAAATAATCAGCTGTTGCATGAGGACATGCAAATGGATAGTTGGGGGGAGATGTTGGGCCCTGGAAATGTCCCTTTTTAACCATGCCTATTTCACCATTTTGCCAAATTTTACTTTACTTTCGTAAACCATATACATGCTTTTTCCAAATCAATCAGCAATCCTGACAAGGTATAAGTCATTATTGTTTCATTTAATTATGCCTAAGATTGTTATGGTTACGAATCCTGACCCTTGGTTTATGCTAACAATGGTGAGTTTATTAGTCAAAATCTGAAGCACAGGTGTACCATCCAATTGGCGCCAGCCGTTACTCTTCCTGGTCTGATTTATCATACTCCAAGGAACAACGCATCTTCCACGTGAGCTGTAACAGATCCTCACTGTAACAGATTCCACTGAAATAGAGCCTAGCTGCGACAGACAGGTTGCATTCCAGTTGCTGAGTTTGTTGATCCATTAATTATCAGAGAAACAACATCCTTCACAATTAACAGCCTTGTTTAATACGGCTGTATCAGTTAGCTGTAACTCTGCAGCATGAAGATCATAGATGTTCATTGCTGCACGATCATAGTGGATATGAAACTGTATTTTCCTTGTAAAATTCCAGAAGGCTCTCGTAGCCTGGGGTTGGACAATTACCATTTTACATAAGCTGTAACAGAGCACTGATATTGACGATTTTCCATCATTAATATGAGAGCAGAGTTCTTCATTTCTGTGTCTTAATTTGTTGTGACTCTCGGCATCTCTGTTAGAAGGCCAGGGCCCGCCTTCTCACAGAGATAACCGGTTTAATTAGGTAGAGTAGTTTAGCTTTACTTCTGTTGTGTGGTGTGGAATTATTGCAGATGTTATTAATAGCTGTAACAGAGATTAGCTTTCCTTTTTGGTAGCATGATTGCATCTTGAATAGCTGTAACAGAGTGGTGTGACAGTCGACTGTGTAGGTTAATTTAGATTTATGCATGTGTGCTCGAATCAGCTGTAACAGCCAAGCTCAATTCCAATCTTTTCCAGTAGTTTATGCTTTCTAAGATTTCCAGTAATTATCAGTTAGAGTTCAAGCTTATGTTTAGATTCTGGTTGTTGTTGTATCTTCAATTGGGTTATTAGAATTGGTAGAGTGTGGTTGAGTAACAGTAGCTACTAGATGGATCATTCTGGTAAAGATTGAATAGTGTAATTTGATAATTATAGGATTTAACTTCTTGCAAAAGTAATCTAGTTTACTTCTCTTTTTAAATTTATAACTGCTGGGTGATTTCTGTAGGAAGATAGTTCAATCAATTCCTAGATGTGTGAATTAGCTTAAGTCTGCTTTCTGGAGTGAGTTTGGCTGGATAGACTGGTAGGATCATTAGTTACACTTAGTAAATCAATTGCTTGATCTGTTTATGCATAGACTATGCTTATTGCCTTTGAAATAAAAGACCTTCCTGGGTTTGACAATTTATATTGACCATCCTGTGTGTTAGCTTTAATTAACTAACATATAGGGTGACCAACAGAGACCCCCTACACCCTTGGGCCAAGTTTGAAGTCATTCGGACAAGTCTTACTATGGTTTTGGACACTTTTTCCCAGGTCAGTCATGGAAATCAGGAAATTCGACAATTAATTAGTAAGGCACATTTTTGTAAAGTGACTATAGTCACTTGGGGAATGGAAATAAAGTTTCCTAAGGTCATAGTATGTACCTAAGACAAAATTAAGGGTTAAAGAACCCCCCCAAGGCAAGTGTTTAGAGTGTGGTGAAGTGCCCACTCTATGGAGTGCGCCCTCCTCTCTTTGGTTGGTGAATGATGGAAAGTCAATGGGAGGGGCCCCACTATGGGGGTTTTCCCACCATTTGGAATATAAATAAGGTTTAAGACCTTAGAGGGGGGTTCCCCCCCCCCTCATTTTTTGGTTCCAACTTTGGAAACACACTCTCCCTGTGCAAATGCGCCCCCCTCTCTTGGGCCCCCCCTCTCTCCCTTGTGACACATGGTAAGCATGCAAGGAGACTCTCTACCTCATTTTTCCTACTTAAGGAAGCTCTTCGCCCTCATTTGGGTTACAATCTCTCATGTTCTTGCTATTTTTCCATTTTCTCATTCTCTTGCTCTCATCTTGCCCATTCTTGGGTCATTGTAATTTTCATCCATTTGACTTTGTAATAGAAAATCTTTGGAGGAGTTTTGGTGTTGGTGATTGCTATTTGATGGTGGCTTTGCTTTTGCACTTCATAACTTCACAAGCTTGGGAAGCCAAATAAGAAAAGTGTATTGCTTTGGTAAGCTTTAGTAGTGTTGCTAGATCTTATGAGTTTCCTTTTTAACAATTAAGATTTTCATATGCTTGTGCAAGTTTATGGTTTCTTAGCTCTTCATTAGGTACTCACCTTTCTTTCTAGTGTGTAGCAAGCTTGCACGTTACTTGGCTTCGAGAGTGGAATTCCTGCAACAGACACCCCACACTCCAAGCATTGAAAGAGCAAAATAGCACTCTCTCTCCCATTCTTTCTTTTTAATTTTCTGCACTTCGTTTCGATAAGTTTCTCATATATAAATCTGATTCAAAGTATAGTTTACTTGCTATTACTTCATCAACAAACTACTCATAAATTTTCAGCTATTTTTGTACATTTTTGTATGATAAACTAACAGTCCCAAAGTGATTTTGGGCATTTTTCTGTAACTTTTGCTTGTTGGTTTTTAGCAGGTCTGCACACATTCAAGAAGGTTATGCTACCCGAATTCAGCCATCTCCAAGCATAAAGGGCCTCCACAAGTCACCAATTCGGCCAATTTGATAAAAACGATCAAAATCACTCTTTTCCACTCTTTTCCTAATAAATATCTAGTGTTGATTTATACATCATTGTAACAAGCCCAAAAGAGACTCTTGGGCTGGAGTTTATTACATTTCATTTCAAGTATTTACTCCTTAGTTTGCTTTCAGTTGCATGCAAGAGAAGAGGCTTTGCCCATCCTTGCATGGTTTTGTAAGTAGCTCAGGTTTAGGCATCTTTTATTTTCTTGCACTTTCCTTTTTTCCCACACCTTGCATGAGAAGAGGTTCTGCCCATCCATGCAAAATCGTTGAGGCTTGCATTTATTTTCTAGTTATTTGCTTTAAATTGTTTTATTTTGCCCACACCTCACAAGTGAAGAGGCTCTTCCCATCCTTGTGAAATCGCGCTTGGCTTGCATTTATTTCAATAATTTTTTAAGTTATTTTATTTCGCCCATATCTCACAAGTGAAGAGGCTTTGCCCATCCTTGTGAAATCGCGCTTGAATTGCATTTATTTCAATAATTTTTTAAGTTATTTTGTTTTGCCCGCACCTCACAAGTGAAGAGGCTCTACCCATCCTTGTGAAATCGTGCTTGGCTTGCATTGCTTTGTAACCTTTGTTTAAAAGGATAAAATTTAACTTAAGCCCCGTTTTTGCCCCGTATTCTCTCCCCTTGCCAGTTCGACTGATCTTGGGTGACAAGAAAGGGCAAAGATTTGTGTTGGCTAGTCTAATAGGAACCAAGAAATATATCTTCATTAGAACGAAGAAAAAGAGGCTTGACCTATGGAGCTAGTGGGTAAAGGCTGTAGGGAGCCTCGTGGCACTTTGTGTCCTCCAGTTGAGCACCCAACAAGTTTTGGGATTGACCCGTGGAGCTAGTTGGGAACCTTGTGTTCTCAGGTTGAGCACACAGCATTCTCTCTCTAATCGAAGGAGATAGTCTCTTGGGGTAGACACATAGAATAGTTCAATTTCATTGCAGCAAAAACCTTAATCCCCTAAGTTAAAGAGAGACCTAAAATATATTAAAATTTAGAGGACCACTTGCACAACATTGTTGTTATTGTTCTCAGTATTTCATTTCCAAAGCATTTCATTTACAGCTTAATCTTGTTATATGTACCTTTGATTCACTAAGTTGTTCATGATTTGATGTTTTATGTGACATTTTGATTATCTTATTGCAAGCACATTACATTAATTAGTTCATTTACTGGAAATCATTATTTCTTATTATATTAGGTTAAATGAATGAGTTAATCCTTTGGAAAAGTATTTGATTAATTGATTGTTGTGACTCCATAGCCCGAGTAGAGACGGCACTGGTTTTGTTGGCTATTTGTTTATTTCTCTCTTAGTTCATTGTGAAAGGTTTTTCCTGTCATTAAAACATTGCATTATTGCACGTTTGACTCTCATTTAAATTTTTTATAATTTACAACTTCCAAAAAAAAACTATAAAAATAACTTAGTAAGTAGGGACTACTCCCCTTGGCCTTTAGGAGTTGTGGTCTAAATGGAGGAGTTTAGGACCGAGGTGAAATTGGGTCCTTAACTCATAGTTTCCCTCAGGAACACACATAGCAGTTGGGAGACTTACCCCCGGTCAAGTGTGTTTTAGGCGGCAACAAGTAGACCGGAGACTATTGTCTTATCACTGGGCCAACGGGGTCAATTAAAAGATAAATGGGAGGCTATACTAATGCTGGATAATGGCAATTGAGGATGAAAAGTACAAGCTACAAACTACCATATCCTTGCTATCCAAAACTGCAAAAATGTGACTTTTAGTTAATTCCTTGTTTATCAATACCCGCTCGAACCTATGGGAATTAAATAGGTTGGCGGATTGGTTCTTGTTGCTCAAGCAGACGAGGAAATTACAGATCTTCAATCACATGCCGAACCACGAGTTAACTCTCTCTAACTCACCCTCAACTCCTCTTGTGATTGCCACCACTGTAGAGGACTGAAAATAGACTAAGACATGTCCCAACATGTTTCCCTGATTTTTGGGATGCTGATTTTTTCCCATTTATTTGACTTTTATTCACCTTACAATCACTATTTTCACTCTCAAAGGGGATACATGGGTAAAGTGGGTGCTCTAAGCAAGAAAACGAGCACCCCCAAGGCATATGATGCCTCCTAGTACCACTTTTTTAACTTATTCAATTTTTACAATTAAAATATCCCATTTTTGCAGGAAATTTTTTATTAACGAAAAACATTAAAAAATCTAAGGAGGACTTAACGCATGTCCATAAGACTCTAGAACAATGACTAGCATGGTAATATACATCAGACGCTAGGCTTTAATAACTCACCAAGGCCTAACCACTAGGACAATACTCCAGCTTTGGAGGATATTGAGTGTAAAAACTCAAAAGTTATAAGTCGCTAAAAAGAAAGATATAATTATCAAGTAAAAAAACCACTCTAGAGGAATGTACTAGTGACCAAGTCTTAGTAGGCCAAGCCTTTTACAAAAAGTCATCATTCTACGTCATTTTATTACAATTCCCCCATGGGGATATGGAACTGCGTGAAAGAAAACGGGGCCATAATGGTCGGTCGAACTTTTTAACTTTGAAAATGAACGAGTGATTGTTTAGTCTTTTGGCGGCTCAACTGCAAATCCATCCAACTGCAACTTGGGGGGTAACAGGACCAAAACCTGGAGAAACAATAATGATAACTTAAAAGACAATAATTACAATTATATAAAAAATAGGAATAAACTGCATTGATCAACTATAATAAATGAATAAAATGAAAGGATACTAAATCTAAAGTCAAAATGATCTCTACTACAAGAAAACAATTCTAGTCAAGTTCTAGGAAACTATAATGGTCACACTTCCATCCATATTGTACTTAATTCGAGGAATTGTAAAGTAATGGAAAATACATTTGCAAATGAGAACAGAAGTACTCACCAGGAGCCAAACTGATTCTACAGCAAGTTGAACTCTACAATTGTTAAATAATTCTATAAATGGTGATTGATCTTCTCAATGACAATTAACGTTACTAGACCTTCTCAATGCAATCAACAAGAGTGGTAATACCTATAAGTCAAGGTGCATGATTTATGAGAATTGAAAGGAATGATCAAATAATTCCAATAATTCATCTTCATATGAAAAAATACCCTTTATAGAACTATTAACATTATATCCAACCAATATCTCACCCAACATTTTTAAAATCGGCCGAGTTGGAACCGAAACTGGCCGGTTTGACCGGCCAAGGGGCATGGATGTTCAAACTGGCAAACAACTCGAACCACGGTCCGATTTGGTAACGAACCGGCCGAGCCGATGCCTAAACCGGCTTGCTCCTCTTTCAGATCCACGGGTCCCGGACAGGAAAAACACCATTATATATATATATATATACATACATACATACATACATACATACATACATATATATATATATATATATTAAATCACAATACCTAACCCTAATTCACCTCTAACTCATCATTGATCATGTTTTTTGGACTATAGAGGATATAGAGCTATGTAGCACGGGAACCCGTCCCCCCTAAAATTTCACACGTTTCCTGCGTTCCTGCGTTCGGGGACTTGGGGACTCCTCAGAAACGTCCCCAAATCGTCGGGGACTTGGGGACTTTTTGGACGTCCCCTTCCAAATCATGGACTTTTCGGGTACGTCCCCAACATCCCTCGAACAGCAGGGACTCCCAGACGTCCCTCGATCTCTGTACATGAAAAAAAAAATCAAAATTAAAAATTAAAAACCTAAGGCTAAAAGTAAAACTAAAAAACTAAATTCTAATTTCTAAGTTTCTAACCTAACCCACAACCCCCTACATTATCTTTCCCCTCCATACTCCAGCGGCTACCACACTCGCGCGGCTACAACACTCTTCCTACATCGACTACCATACTCGGCGGCTAAATTTATGCTTAAATAGACCCTTCCTTAATCATCTTTAGACTTTTATGTATCATGAATGATTCATAACTCTAGACTTCTAAATTTAAATTTAAAATTTTAAGTTTTTCAGTTTTATGATAAAGTTTACGTGGAAGATATTGTGTTGCAGACACATTCTGATTTTTATGATTTATCTCAATTAAAGGATGCAAGCATGTTTTGATGTTTTTTGATAAAGTTACATGGAAGCTATTTTAATGTTTTGCTGCAAACATGTTCTAATTTTTATGATTTCTCTCAATCAAAGGTTGTTCTGATTTTAATGTCAATGTGTTTATAATAAAAATATATATATTAAATTTAATATAATTATTAATTATATATATATATATATATATTTACTTTTTTTTATTATTATAAAATTGCCGTCCCCTGAAAAATTGGGGGTGCGCTTTAGCCATCCCGGAAACTCGTCCCCCATGTCCCCCCGTCCCCAAGGCCAGTGCAACATAGATATAGAGCCTCATTGATATTGTATTTTGTTTCAGAATCTGAGATATATGCTCTGAGACTTTACTATGTAGTGCACTTGGTGCCATTTTGTGACCCATACATGCTTTATGGATTTATATATATGAGTAGACTTTACAAATTATGTGTCTAAAGGTTTGAAATATAGCTTGGAATATTAAATATAATTTTTAGGATTAAAATTGTAATTTTTTTTGTATTTTTTAATAGGCCGGTTCATTGAAATCAAACCACTCCGGTTCCGGTCCGAGTTGACCCCCGACCGGTTCAATTCCCAGTTCCGAGTTTTAAAACATTGATCTAACCTTGGTAATTTAACACTTGGTCAATTTAATTTGAATCAACCTCTTCCAGTATTTTTATATATCAATTCTTTTGTGCCAAACATTTGACCTTTACTTTCCTTGTCATTTTGCAACTTCTGACTCAATAGTAGCCAAAGGGAAATTCTTCCACTGTTAATCTCCTAAGAGTTTATGGTTCTGTTTAACTGTGGATATATTTCTTTCTATAATTAACTGCGAATTTTTATATGCATTTGGAACTAGGATAGTGCTTCTGAATCATACCATAAAGCCTGCCCTTCTAGAACACCACCAACTGTAATTTACAATATTACATCTAATGGATTATCAATCCTGTCCGTTATTTCAATGTATTAGATACAAAAGGTGTATCTAGTCTCATTATACACACAAATTAGGTAGAAAACCGCCAATCTTATTACTTCTGATCTTGCAGTATGCCAGTGACAATAATCACAACCAATACACACAATTTTACATGTCCTGCATATGTTAATGCTTGTAGAATAGACTCACCAGTTCATAGATATGGACAAGCTCATTTGTAATGCATTTGAAAGCCTACAAGGAAATCAAACAAAACACCCTTCACAATATGTTGTTCTCAAATGCCATCAGTAAGAATCCAAAATTTTTAACATGGTGTGAATATTTCTTTCCTTCATTATCAATTGAAAGAAAATTTTGATTGATAGGAGAAATAAATATCATCATGCAACTCTTACACAAAAGAGTTCCTTCTGAAAGGAATAAAGTACCTGTCTTACAATATTCAAATTCAACATTCCAGCATGTTCATGCTGTCTCTCTGAAATTCCAACTTCAAAAATTTTCCTTACGTGTAGAATGGAACTTATACTCTGCAAAAGAAGGTTTGTCTTGGTCACTATAAATTTGTAAAGGTCTAAAAGCCTTTCCAGTGATCTATTGATTACAAGCTTAAATTTATTGAAATCGGAAATTTCTGATTTTCAAGAGCGATCGTGGCATGCTAGAATCAATCAATGGTTGGTATAGTGTTTTGACTGAACTTTAAGATATCAAAGTAGGAAAGTAGGGTATCTGAATGGAATAAAATCTAGGTGACACAATGTACAATAATTTCCTAGTAGATAGATGAGAAATCAGCAAAGATATTCCACAAATCATAACCTTGCAATAACTTCTCTAGTATCAATACCCTATTTCCTAGAAGACATGGTCTATTAGTTAACTTTGTCACTAATCTGCTTGGATTCAACTGGAGCAAAATGCACTATAAAATTGCCATGTGATAAAATAAAGTACAATAAACTTTTTTTCACACTCAACAGTTCTTGAGAAGAATTAATGGAAGCAGCATGCTAACACAAACTAAACATTTTTACCTTTTAAAAGAAGATCAAAGGAAGAAGGCCAAAACCAATTTCAATAAAAACGAAAATTCCATTCCAAGAAACATCAAGGAAACATAAGTACAAGTATGCTTGAAAAAATAAAAAAGGAATATTTTTGGGCATTTTTGGGCATTTTTGGGCCTGTTATCGAGGGCTTTATCAGATCTGGTATAACAGGTACAGTGGGTACATCAATCAAATCAACAAAGTTTGGAGGACTAAAAAGCAAGGAATTAGACCTAGGGTGACCCCTAGGGGTTTGTACAACTGTTGGAAAAAGTTTTAAGTGGGTCCACCATCTATTAGACGGCTAGTTAAAGCTGCAACCAGATCTGGTTATGCATTATCAGATCTGATTTGGAGATTCCCTTCCATCCTCTCAAGGCATGTCAGTTGCCCTAAGCCTCAAGGTACATCTTATATGTTAAGTCACCATTGTTTGAGTCGATTTTCATCCATTTTCTGAAGTGTTACTGACTGCTGCAAGTTTATAACAGCGGTAACCTATTGAAGTTATTTATCTTCAAATTCATAATAAAGTGTTATAACTCCTCCTCTCACCTAGTGTCATTTTTTGCTTCATTGTTTTAACTCCATAAGGCATTGGTCTCAGCTGAGAGGCTTCTTGTGAAGGGTATTTGTGTGTTGTTGAAGTGACTCTAGATATCCTTTATCGAGGTTAGGGACTCCCCCCTTGGTCTTAGGTGTTGACCTAAAGTGTTGAGGAGCTAGGTTGTGGTGACATTGGGCACATGCTTCCCCTATGATTACCTCTCATCACACCGTGATTCGTGACCTTGTTCAAGGATGCTAGTTTGAGTAGTAACATTTTTTGGCACCTTTGTTGGGGACTCAAAGAAAAAGTGACAACATTCCATTGCAAGTGGTCCCAAGTCTAGTTCATTCATCCCCGTGACAAGAACAACAGAATTGGTAAGAAAGTTGAGGGAAGTTTTTATTTTGTACTTTGACGATATTATTGTTAAGGACTAACCTTGCAGCTTGCATGTCTTATCTAGGGACTCTGCTGAAGTAAAAATAAATAAAGAAGTGCACTTCAAGGTAGAAGCCTCAACTATTGATGACATTGTCGAGTGTAGAGGTGAGCACATCCGTCAGTTAAGAAGAAGAGCTCTGTTATCACACAAACTCTAGCTGCTTGTGGTGTGTATCCCAATAGGGACGGTAGAGGAGAACAACTAGGAAGGTGTAACCAACAACAGCCAGGTCCTCTGTCCAAGGGACAGAAGTCACACCGGACAAGGCTGCAGTCACTTTAGACAAGGCACTTGGCCTAGTCAAGGGGGAGACCCACTCGACCAGTGAAGGTCGAGACTCAACAATCAGACACCCTAAACCCAAAAAGATGATCAAGGCAGCAAACAAAATGGATGACTGAAGGTGAGATTTCTTCCAGCCTTGCAGGATCGGGATCTTGAAATGAGGAGATGGTTCACGAAAGATGAAATCAGATCCGATACCAGTGAGTTATGATGAATAAATGAGAGATCTAAAAGGCTGGAAACTAAATCAGCAAACAGAAAATTGCTAGAAGAGTGGTTAGGGACCCCGCCTATGGGGGGAATGAAGCTCGTGATGATTTATCAATACATGGCAGAGATGGACAAGCAATTTAAACACATACTCCAGCAAGTACAAACTTATTAAATGGATGATTTAGTGAACAAAAATTGGACCAAAAAGCAGTGAAATTAACAGCCCTAGGGGAATGGGTTAAACAGTAGGAAAATGGACCTAGAGCAGTCAAAAAAAAACATTTACAAGCACTTCCAGCTGCTGATACTTGGTACTCAAAGGTAAAATGACATTACGGAGCAGATTAACGAGTACCCACAACCCCAAAACACACCCAACAGGCTGAAAGAGAAAAACGCCCTAGAGGGGCGTTTTTGGCAAAGTGACCAGCGCCTAAAATATGGGTAAATGGAGTCGGAATCTAACCAAACTTGGGATCTAAGCTTTTAAGGGAAAATAATAAGCAGGTTTGGAAAGAAAAATGAATTCCTACGGTTAAAAGTAAAGATATTAATTTTTAGGGATTTTTATTGTGTTTTTGCAGCTTAACATTTACAAGAAGATGAGAAAAAGAGAGAGCAGCAGTGATCGCCTACCTGAAGCAATAGAGAAGAAGAGTTTGATGCTGAAAACAACTGCTGAAGTCCAAGTGTTGAGCAGCCAAGCGATTTCCCTTAGCGTTTGGAGCAACCAGATGACCAAGTGCGCCCTTGTACCTGCCAAAGAGAGAAATGAATCAGAAAATATGGCAAATGGTAAGGAAATACTAGCAAATAAACGACAAATGATGAAGAAAAGCGAGATAACAAGTATAAATTCACTTCCCTTTGCTGAAACACGGAGAGTGAGCCCAAGACGGAGCTGCTAGCTCAAGAAATGCGCCCCTCCTCAGATGGTCATTCTACCTACAGATTCGTTTGGCCAAAGATAGATAGAGGCACCGCATAAACACTCAACAATACACCAGCAATATGCTAATAGTCAACATCAAACACTCAATCACTATGCACAAGAAGATGAAGAAATGTCTCTTTAGAGCTCAATAGCAAATCTCAAAAATGTCAAGAAGAAGTACAAAATGGAGGAGTGCTCTCTCTTATATAGGAATGCAGCTCTCAATACCTATTTCCCCCCAAAATGGAGGGTTGAGATCAATCCCCAACCATCAAAAACGAATGGAGGAGATCACCCTCATGAGGGGGTGCGAATTACCCTCTATAACGCACTTGTGGAGTGAGTGGCCCCTTGTGGGGTCAATACAACTAATAGAACATGTGTTAGGGGGTGTCTATATGGTGTTTTATCCTCCTAACACCAACCAACAAGGTCCCACACTATTACATTACAAAAATCATGAATTTCTCTAAGTGGAAAAACGCTCCCATGGGCAAATTCGCCCCTCATGGTGAGCTGGGAAAATGAGGATCCCACAACACCAAATATAATGTCCAATCATACCAGACTTACCTTAGAAACTACCTTTACCTTTGCCAACCATTGATTTTGCCATTTTCCTATAGTTGCCTTAGTCAATTTCTGATTTTCCATGTAATTTTTGCTGGTTTATATGGCTGAAGCTGAAAATTGGGCTTTTGACCCACTTTTATTGCCCGGATTGCCAAACCGTCTGCTGCAATGCGATCATGGACCCCAAAAGTAGTAGGGATGACCACTCGAACGACCCCAATCCATCACTTTGGCATTGTTTGCCCAAAATCCACAATTTTTAATTAAAACAGGTCAAAATTGACCAATAATAATTAAAAATTTCTCAAATGACTCAGTATTTTGCAATTCCGACAATTGCATGCTCATATGGGATCCCTGTAGATAATAATTGATCGAAATCGAAATTCTGATCACAACATTTTTTCGGGCCCATTTTTGGCCTAGTCAACCCAGTTTGACCAAGTCAAATCTGGTCAACCGTAGTGCTAGCTGAATACCTGTATGCAAGCATGAAGTGACAAGGCTCAACAATACAAGTTAGTACATTACTAAGCAATAAATGATAACACGGTGATCAAAAATACATTAAATCCCGAAATAATACAAGGCCCTGGTGAAGTGGGCCCACCATCTCCAAAAGACTAAGATGCTATGCACATCTATAGAATTGACCACTTTGCTGACTCTAGGTGATGTGGACAACAGGGCAAAGGACATGGGAAAACAAGGATGAAGATCATGTGACCCTTTGGACAACTCGGGAAAGCGGGGTCCACTGAGGTAAGTATGCCACGACAGAACACGGGGAAGGGCGGTGCCTCACAAATGGGTATAGTGCAGGGAAACCACCACTAATCATCTAACAAGTATCTCACAACTCACATCCGTATCCGAAGACTCCGTGAGGTTCTTTTCTAGAGCCGCCAAACTGGGTGTTCGCCAAACCGTAACTTGAGACTCTAGGGGGCAATCTTGAGCTTGTTCCTTGCTCCTTCTCACCTCCTTGTCCCGCAGGACTAGGTGAGGAATAACCACTACAAATGCTGACATGTATAGCTGACCAGAATCCATGTGTGTTCACAAACACATTGCATGGATTTTACAATGAGTTTCATACTTAGCCCTTTTTTGGCTAGATTTTACATTTACAACATAATGGCCTTTTTGGCCTGATTTACATTTCATTTCTTCATGGCCCTCTTGGGCTACATACATATCTCAAAAGATATAAACATGGTGCTCATACTGCAAAGGTAATGGGGGTGAGCAATACATGCTTCGATGACCAATGGGGAACACCCGGTGAGGCTACACAATCCTAACTGCATTGCAACATCGGGGGCAACCGACAGGAGCAAATCCCAGGTCTAACTGTGTATCTCACACACTAAAGAGCCGAGGCACAATAAACAGGGAGTCATGGCAAACTCAGAGATCAGTGGGGAAAGGGGTCCTCGGGATCACAAATCAGAATCCAAGTCGGGGAAGAAATGTCATGGATGAGTTGGATGGGTGGAGAAAGTGATAATGGTGCTAAAGTCAGCTACCGAGAGGGACTAAGTGACCAAGTCTATGCCAAATATAGAGGACATGACTCAGCGTGCATATACATAAGTCTAACCGGAGAGGTGGACTGACATCACCAAGAGCCCAAACACATCATATCATAGCTAAATCACCAAATATATCATCTCATGCAAAGTTAGTGTACTAACAAGTATAAATAAGTCTAATCTACAACATGAGCAATAACCATCAAATGCAATACCTGCTGCACCATATACCTGCTGCTACTGAACCTGTCTCTAAGCTGGATCTCTGCTGAATCCGGGCATATAATAAACCAACAATGTACTGTGATAGCCTCGATCAGAACAAGACTAGGCAACTGTCTCAAATGGGCTTGTGTCAAAGCCTGGCAAGGAAAGGTAACCCTGTGGTAGACGGTAAGTGACAATGTGTGTAACACTATCCAACTGTCTGTCCCCTCTGATATGTCTGCTAGGGGCAATCTGAACAAAAATGCCTCATCTGAAGGCAACTGATCTCTGATCTAGGAAAAAAAGTACTGTGCGGTCCTCGGCCGCACAGTCTACAATATGGAAGCTGCTACCGACATAAAATGTGATAACAAGCTCATCTTGGCGACTCCACATTTTTTGGCATCAATAAAAGGATGATGTGGCATTTTATAATGAGCCATGGTGTTGAATTTTTATTTATTTCTAGATCTTGACAATTATTTCACAATGATTTAAAGCATTCATTTCATCCCATAGTTTTCATTGAATAATTGCACATTGAAAAATTTCAACTTAAATTGCGGCAGAAACAAAGGATCATAGAAAGATAGACATGCACAAGAGACACAAGAATTTTATCCTAGGAAATCCAATAGGGAGAAAACCCAGCCAACTTTTCTTGGAAGAAATCAATCCAATTGTTCATCTTTTATTACGTGGGTGTAAATTCTTGTTGTATTAGAGGAGTTCCGCGTTCAAGAGTTGTTTTTCGACAAGTTTCGAAACTTGTCGAGAAACAACTCTTGAACGCGGATCTCCTCTAATACAACAAGAAATCAATCGAGGGAAGTATAAATTTGGGAGACCTTGAAAAAACCTATTTTTGACGAGGATCCTTATAAATTGGTTCAGTCACACTTGTTCACCATTGATGATGATATAGGGTTGCATATGGAGGATTCTATTGCAATTCTTGAACAGCTAGGTTTACCCTCTCCAGGGATGGATCTCCATCATCATTTTCAACCACGTTTCTCAGGAATTAATGCATGTTTTGGTCAGCAGAAGGAGAATTTATTACAGGTTTAGAATAGCAAAGTGTGCCTTCTCCTAGGGAAGATTTGAAGCCTTTTTTCCAGCCATGTTCTCGACCTTCTCGGGCATTGATAATGTATCCTTTGGAAAGAGGTTTTCAGCCTTATCATGCATATCTAACAGGGGTGTTGATGGCTGGAAATTATCCCTTACAGCAGGGTTTTAAAGAAGCTTTATGGCAGCAAACAGAGGTCAGTGAGCAGACTTATGATGATTGTAGTTTGAACATGAGCCATATCCAAGCTTGGATAGAGGGGGCTTGAGAAAGGGGCCATTCTTCTTCGCAGGAATTTAAAGACGTCCAGGTTGGTGATCTTTTCCACTGTTCCAGCCCCATTCCGATGAAGGTAATAACAACTACTCAGCTCGCCATTAACGTGGTACCAGACTGATGCACATTATTTTTATAAAATATATTCCCCTCACAAGATGCTTCTTGTGACAAAGAAGTCCTGAGTAAACTTATTTCAATAGGAAAAAATAGTTATTAGGAGATGCACAAAATAGAAGAATGAACAAAATGTGAGTCACCTAGAATCTCACAACAGAGATCTCATAGACTACATTGACTTCATTATGATGAAACCACCCTTTTTCACAAAGAAGTGTCAATTTCGATGGTAATAAAATATGATGTGTCTTTAGTGGGGAAGGGTTATGTCCTAAACAAATGACATTTTTGTCAAGATAAATAGATACATGCTATATTGTCATTTTTCTTTATTTCCAGCTGAGGTTAAACTATTTTGCATTGATTATACAACCTTCTAAACTCATTCATGTGTTCCGTCATCAATGATTATATAGGATTAGATTTTCTAAAATCATTCATCTCTTCCATCATCAATGATTATGTAGCAAATGATTGGGATCAAAGATGCTTAGGTACTCTTAAGTATGCTACCATTTGTTGCTTTCACTTATCCCACTACCCCTTTTTTTATTTTTTGTTATTAACATTTTTCTTACTTTTTACAACGTCACTTTGTTCTCCAAGACCGTGTGCACACATACACATGCATGTGCATGCCGTTCATTATCCACTATACACAAATTCTGCCCAGAACCATTAAGTAACAGATAGGGCAGCTTGTAACCATGGAATTCTTCCCAGAACCATGATGTGACAGATAGGGCAGGTTAGAACCGTGACAGTTTCATGGTTCCAACCTGCCCTACCTTCCACTTCATGGTTCCAGGCAGAATTTCTGTAGGGTGGATAATTTGTTCTTGTGTGCATGCAAGTGGTCGTGCACAAACACAATCATAAAGGTAGGAGAGGAAGAATGAAAATAATACCTTTGACAGTGCTGTCCAATCATCAGATGTTGACAGAGAACCTGGGCACCTAAATTTCTATAGGACAGCAACTCAATTTCTGTTAGCAAGGTAAATTGAAACCGTGAATAACCTGTGTTTATAGCAAAATTTTAATTGCATGTTATCATAGGTAAGAAAATGTGAACCAATTTGTAACCGGGATAAAGGAAGAAATTGTAGCGTAATTTAAACCATGAATACATTGTCAAAACTTCTCCATTGTAAGCATTAAGCAGACAAGAAATTCCTAAGAAAACAAGGGCTCAAAGATGCCTCCAATGTTTTTAGAGACAGAACTAAGACATTTCACACAAACCAACCCAAAAAATCTCCATGAAATTGTCAGCGTGGTTTCCCATTAGCAAATCTGTCAATCGTATATTCTCTGTGAGTACACGACTTTGATATACACAGAAAGGCCACAGTGTAATAGACAGACAATATTACAACATAAATTCAGGTGAGCAAAAAACGTCTGTTGTTATTTGATTAGGGTAGACACCAATGTTGAAAAAGTAAGGCTGCTTATTTACAATGTCTTCAAAAGATCCTTCAATAAGCTCCTTTGTGCATTAAATTTAATCTATACATGGTCTCTGATATCCAGTGAAGCTTCAGGGTTGCAGAAAATAATAAATTCTTAAAACATGTAATGAATTTGAAGCAGGCACCTTAAGTAGACGTGGAATATCTTTCACAGATTTCAAGGTGTTATGCAGGGCAGGCATCATTTCATCACAATGATGCAACAGTGATATCTGTTGTAAAGTTATAGAAACAAAGCATGTTCTAGTATTAATGAACGGAAACGTTGCTTTCCATGGCTGAAAGTCAGAAAAGATGCACATATAAATTGAGGATACAGTGTTGAGACGATCATTCAAAATGTTGAGATCTAGTATAGGCCTTAAGAACCAAGTCCTGGTCAGTGCAGAAAACATTTCTTAAATATTCATTAATAAAAGTGCCAAATGAGAAGATCTAGTATATATCTTAAGCACCAATTCTTGGTCACTAAGTATATTATAAAATACTTGCAGTGCTACTATAGCAGGTAGCCAGCCCATAAATAAGCCAAATTAATTGTTCTTTTGAGAATTAAAATCCTAAAAGTTTAACATGATTGAACTTTGCATATTTTACCTTAAAAGACGTCGTCCCATGACGGTGACACACTGAAAGCTCAGAAAAGGAGTGTAAGATAAACAACAATTCTATCAATTGACTCCCTATTGCAATAATTTGGAATGATGATTCAACAGTAGCAGATCACAAAATGTCTGTAGGGTAGTGCTGAAAATACCTTGTTAAACATTCCAAATAAAGAAAACCTGTGGCACAAAAGAAGCAATACATCAGGTTGTCATACTGCTTGCAAATAAAATTCGATTATTTAGCATGCAGGACCTACCCTTCCTTGGCTTTACCAATGCCCATGCTGCTTGGATGCTTATCAACTTGAAAAATTTGCAAGGCATCATGACCCGCAGCATCAATTTTTAGAAATTTGTTTCTACTGCTGATGCAAGGAGTTTGATGTTTCCCATGGAAGTATTAGATAATTTGTCTCTAAAGTAAAATACAGATGAATATGTTAGAATGGATACAATGAGATCTCTGAAACCCTGTCAATTTTTATTGGTGCAGTGTCATATTCCTTCAGTTCAATAGTGTCAACAAGCATCTCTTGTTGTAGTATGGCAAGAAGGCCCCCAGCAGCACGAACTTGCACATCACTTTCAATGTTCATCATGGAATTCAGCTACATTGAAGCCACAAAACCAAAATCCTAAGACGTAATGTCAGATAAAAATAACTTTCATCAAAGGACAGATTAATCTTTGAGCATAGCATGAGGAAGAACCAGAGCAAAATCCCTGGAAAGAGAGCACGACAAAATATAGTCGACTCATAACCATAACCAATCAATTCATAAAATACACTGAAGGAAACTGATCAAATAAATAGCATCAGTTCAAGAAATAGATTGCTCAATGAGAAAGTATATTTCCGGAGCTGCTCTGCTGAATATTAAACTCAATGCCTATTTTTATTGATGTTCCACTAAGTCAAAACAAGTATCTCATCAATCAACTCATCATCTGGAATACTCCTGTAATCAGGAGGCATGCTTACTGCTTGGATCGGCAAAATCTCAATATGAACTGTGTTTTAGTATTACTAATGCATGTCACCAAAAATGGTCTCACTATACTCTCATGGAGACAAGGAGTTCAAATATATCATTAAATCTAGCATGCAAACTCTAAAAAAGCCAACTACTAAAAATAGTACTGTATTAGAATTGCATGCAAACTACCAATAACCCTTGCCATACACACATGAAAGTTGAATGTATCATCAAGCATCTCTGAATCATCATATATTGCATACAAAAGGAGGCATGCATGATGCATCTCACTAAAAATAGTAAATCTAAATATTATCACCCATGCAGGGACACTGGATCCCCTCTGCTACAAATTGAAAGACGTAGAAGTTAATCTCGAAGTTGGCATAAAAACCAAACACGGTATAGTTTCCGGCGCTAGCAATACCAAATGGTGAGTTTCATTGCAGAGATGGTATGAGTTGATATGCCATGCAACCTTATGTTTAGCAGAATACATTTGCATACTAAATATATATATTCCGCATTCCTTAGTCATGTGATTTAACAGATCAAAGAAGGATTATAACAATAACCTCCAAGGTAGTTGTGTGTTGGTTGCAAATGTCTTTCATGTACAAAGGCACCTTCTTCTGATAATGGGGTACTTGAAAATCAATGCCAATCACCATCAACCATGCATACATGAAATCTATCTAGTGCATAATCATACTGATCCTTTACTATAATATTGTAAGTGTATTTTGGTGAGTCTATTTTCCAAACAACGATAGCCTACACATGAATTTTGACCTATCTATGCACACATGTACTCTACCCAAGTTGTCTTCTAGGTTCAACATACAGGAGTGGTACTCATACAATTCCCCATCAGGAAAAGAATCCTCCTCCTTCACATAATAGTCTCACATTAAGATTTGTTTTTTAAGAACCAATAGCAACCTTCCATTTATATTCAAATGATTAAGTCTTCTTCAGTCTATAAAAAGGATAGTTGTCTTTGTTAATTAAACATAGTATTTCAAAATTTTGGTAGGAAATTAGAAACAATTTGGGAACTTACATAGCAAAGTCTCTCTTTATCATTTAAGTCTTCATCCATACCAACAACTTGAAGGTACATCAATCTACAGAAAGAAAAGGAAAATGTTGTTAAGAATCCACTAAGTTCTAAATTGCCAAAAAAAAAAGAATGCATTTAGTGGGATCGCCCAATATCATAAAATACAGTATATTCTTTATTCAATGCTATATGCAAACCTGATGATTGGGTTGTTAAAGAAATAAAAAACATTTAATGGACAACAAGGTCACAAGATAGTCTTGTTTTGTTTAAGCAAAGATTGATTAAGGGATTGATGTTTACACTATATGATCCATCTAAGACCTTTATTGTTCACATATGCTAGTCATGTGGCCATTGGGTTGATTCTAACATAGGCTCGTAGAATGATACCTTATGAAACAAGAAAAATGAATATTATTGATCAAAGGCATTTCATTTTCTTATCATCATTTATGAAGTGTGATTCACTCTATTAAATTATACAGGAACTATCAGTTTTGGGAAGGTTTCAAAGTTGGGGAGGTACTACTAAGGAACTGTATCAATGTGGGGATTGGTGCTGCCTAATACACACCTGGGGGGAGCGCGGCAGAAATCTTCAAGCCGCTCAGTGTGTCCTTGGTGGCAACATTTTGGCGTCGTTTCCAACTTGCCAGAGATAAATCTTTTTATTCCTGGAGTACGACTTTTGTTTCCTCCTTTTTTGTTTATACTTTGTTTGATGAATGTTTAGAGTAGATCTTTAATTTTCCATCTGGCGACTCCACTAGCCTTTTTCTTTTTTTTAATTGACAAAGAAAAGCAACAACAACAAAAAATTGTGAGCGATTTTTTTAAATGTAATTTTTTCTTCTCACATGGCGACTCCATTGAAGGGGTAAGACCTTGTTTCTCATAAGTTTGTTGAGACTTGTTGTGTGTAGATGAGCCCATGCAACACAGTAAATTTTTTAAAGCTCACCTTTTGACAGCTCCACTGATAGCACAAGATGTTATCCTTGGTTACTTCAGACTGATATTGTTGATGCCAATATGGATGATGAAGAGTCTGGTGCTCAAATTTCTAGTGCATATCCTCCCATCGATTTTTCATACATCCCAGGATATATCAAATTATTTGCTGATTTTTTCTGGAAATGGTGATCCAACCGTCCAGCACATCATGTACTTCCTTAAGGTTCTGGATGACTTCAACGTTTTGTATGAAGATAATATGATGGAGATGTTTGCTAGTACTCTGGAGGGAGATTCTTATTATTGGTTTGTTAAGGGCCTTCCTAAGAAATGTATTACCTCCCTTTCATGCTTCCTTAGAATGTTTTTGAAGCAGTGGCAGTATGATGTTTGCAATGTGGAAAGATTCCTTGAAAATGCCTTTGCCTACTTCTTGCCCGAGATAAAGTATCATATGGGAGACGTTGAGCCTCCTCGTGTCATTATGATAGAGAACATTGAATATTTGGAGATCCCTCTAGCTTTTCTCAATGAAGGAGAGATTACGCAGCTTATTGAAAAGTGTCATTCTCCCTAGAGCACAACATGACTTTGAGAGAGTGATCCATGATGATCCCATTGAAGAGTTTCATGAAGCACCCTTGATTGAGGACATTGTTGAAGACCCTCCTCATTTCACCTTAACAGAAAACATGGAAGATTTGGAGTGTTCTCAAGTCTATTTCAGTGATGATGATCACATGTGTATTCCAGATTTGCCTAAAGAGGAAGCCATTGTAGAAGTTAACGAAGAAATTCATGAGGGGTCTTTGATTGAAGATGTTTCTGAAAAGCTTCCTCATATTGCCATGGTAAAAAACATTAAAGATTTGGATTTTCCTCGGGATTACTTCAGCAAGGATGATAACATTTGTACTGCAGATTTACCTCAGAAAGCAACCATTACAGAAGCTTATAAAGAAATCTATGATGAAGACTGTATGATGTATGATGATACTCCTCCTTACTCTCCACATGGTAATGAAGTTGTGGAAAGCTTGTTTCCTTGTAATATTTTTTAAGCTAAGCCTTATAAAGAAGATTATTATGACCATGAGGAAGACCAATATAGCCAGGGGCATGATGCAATTTGTGAAAACTCCTCCATTTTTGCCAAAGATGCGGATGATGACTCTTGGACATACAATGAAAAACCCATTTTTGATGTATCTAGAGAAGGGAGTGTTCATTCAGAGACCCTGCAAAATTTTGATTTGGAAGAGGAGCATGCATGTATTTCATATGATCAGTCTGAGCTATACATGAGTACTAGGAATGAAGATCTGGAAGAGCAGTGCATTGAAGAGTCAAATAGGATGCAGTCAATTGAGCAGCAATCGCAGCCATTGTTTCTACATTCAAAGTTTTCCTGTGATTTGGAGCAGCTTGGGGCTTATGTTACTACATAAGGTTTTCATCCAATAAGCCTTCAGAATCATTATGGTGGTGTGGTTGATCCGCCCCATCGTACAGATTTATACAGCAGTCCTATCCAACTTGGATAGAAGAATCCTGTGGGAGGACTTGCCAGTTTGGGAAGCAGTTCAATGAGGTATTATGTGCCTGTGATCTCCCATCCATCCCTCCCATCCTGAACGTTCGTGCAGGTTTGCATTTCCTAATAAACTTGTTCTTGCTTTGGTAGATAACCAAAGACAAGGCAAAAAACTTTGATATTGATGAAATGTTAAGGCGGTTGCATTGGATTTTCATTTATCATTTTACTTAACATTTTGATTATGCAATGCTTAGAATAGGAAAATAAGCTCCTTAAAGTGAACATTTAGTTTATGCTTTTTCTTTTTGTACTTGGGAATAATAGTCTTCTCCTTTAGTTAATTTCATTGCTATATTTGTTCAAATAAACGCGACTTAAAGTTCATTTGGCTATTATAAGTTCTAGTGCTACTGAAGGGTTGTTTTTGCAAAGTTGAGATATTTTTACAGGAAACCAGAGATTCTGGGATTCTCGAATCCTCTCCTTTCCCAAAGACCAGATCGAGCATGCGTCCCCTAGTTGAAGCCAGATGTTACCTGTTATCACATATATAGTAGCGGGCTACCATATGTTTTATTCCAGATTTCAGTACATTTTTCATCCAGTCCTTTACATTGAGATGCTAGAGATGAGCATCTATATTGGATCACTACTATGATTATGGACAGCAATATATTCCTATGCCATGACTGAGTCTCAAGAAACTCAGGTTTGATGACCGATGTAGCCATTTAGCCATCTACAGAGCAGTATGTATTGCCCAGAGTTGCAGCAGTAGGTTCTCAGTGGACAGATGATGGTTCAGATTGTTTATGCACAGGTATATGAACCAGCAGGTATTATCATGTGTTATGGTTATTATTGCTTTTATACTCATTCTGGTGGCATGTTCTAGCACTTAGTGTCATGATCTGGCGATCATATAGATATGTGGACCTGGTTGTATTATTTATTTATCTATATCCCTGCTCAGACTTAGAAGTTCCTGGTTATACTCATTGGTTTTCACCAAGGCTGTTGGGAGCGCGGAGCGGGAACGGGAAGCGGGAGTGGGAGCGAAAAGCGAAATTTTCAAAAGCTTCCGTTTCGGGAGCGTTTTTTATATAATATATATTTTAATATATTTTGATGCATATATATTAAAAAAAACATGTATTATGCCAAATTAGCTATAGAAAACATGAAAACATAGATATTCATATAACCATTTAATACACATTGATATAACATCAATCATCTAGGAGCTATAACTTATAACATTGTCATTAAATGATCAATTCATCAATCATCAATCATCAACAACATCAACCTTCAAATTTCAACATATAATATTTGCCATCAAACTAGGCCATAATGTTTACAAAATAGGCCAAAATAAACATGAAAATGAAATACAAAGTACTATGAATCTATGATACTATCTACTAAGCTTTTCGCTTGCCACGAGAAACTTCCAATTTCTTTTCTCGTGGTCTAGGTGGAATAGGAGCTGTTGGAAGTGATCGTGGAACATGAGAAGAAATGAATGGCCCCCACGGACTGTTGGACGTTGTGAAGCTAAAGGCAAAACTCCTGCATCTGGAAAGTTGTTGCTTCTTGGGGGTGGCATATCTGTCGGGGTACTTGTAGTATGAATTGGATCATCATGATCACCCAATAGTTCAGCGTCCAAGCGCTCTAATGCTATGGCTCCATCCTCCACATTAGCCTCCTCTGGATTGTTGTCCCAAGTCAAAAATGTTCTATCATTCTTGGCCGCCTCACAATAATGGGACAACAACCTCAAGTTGTAGTGCACATAAACCAAGCTTTCTGCGCGTTCTACATTCAAACTATTTCTCTTTACACTGTGGATGAAGTTGTAGGTGCTCAAACACCTCTCTGCAAAAGAGCTATTAACAACCTGTGAAAGCACCCTCACCGCCAATTTATGCAAATATGTGGCTCCAGAGCCATACATGTTCCACCAACGGATAGGATCCAATCTATCTCGATCTTTGGTTGCATGTAGGGTACCAAAGGCTCCATGCTCACTGATGTATTCGCTCAATTCACTCCGTACTTGAGCACACTCATCATCATCAGGGACCAACTTGTCTAATGCAAGCATACACCCATTTTGCACCTCTAGATCTGTGTGGGGTTTTTTCCTAACTCCACCTCTAGATGCAGGTTGGGCCAACCAAATTGGAGAATAGTATTTTGGGGTAAGGACATATGCAAGGGCATGGAATGGAACATTTCGATTATCCCACCTTTTGACCACATGTTTATGAATATGGTCATACAAGATTGCATCTCTTTGCTCCACAATGTCTTTGAATTGACCAAGCATGCTATCCATCTGCTCATATACCTCCCCAATCACCTACTGATCTGTATCTGCAAAACGAATCATGTTATAAACTGGCTTGAGGAAGTGCAAAACATACTTAACCTATGACCAGAAATGACCATCAAGAACGGTGTCGTCCAGCTCCTGAAAGTCATGTCTATCAGTTGTGCTTGCAGGTCTGTCTTTTAATTCTTGCCATGGATCACTTGAGACCATACTAGCCAATGCCTCTCTTACCTTCAAAAGCCTCCTGAAGGTGAGGTAGTAGCTAGCAAATCTAGTCTTTGCAATCTTCAATAGCTCCAACCTAGAGTGATTGCGAAAAATGTGGTGGGCCATGCTATGATTGGTAATACATTTGATCATTTTCTTACCTCTCTTGTACAAGGCACCAATCCATCGGTAATTAGGGTCCTTCATCTTAACAATATCATGCATCAAAAGGTTCAATGTGTGAACCAAACACCCTGACCAAAATATGTTGGGATACCTATCCTCAATGATTGCTCATGCTGCCTTACAATTAGCAGCGTTATCAGTGATGATTTGAATGACATTGTATGGCCCAATCTCCTGAATGGTTTTAAGTAAAGGTTGTGCAATATTAATACCAGTCTTGTAGCGATTTGAGTAGTCATGGGCTGAAAGGAAGATCGCACCACTAGCAGAAATGCCAAGAATATTTATCAATGGCTTGCCTTTAACATTTTTCCACCCATCAGATACAATGGATACCCCATAGTTGGACCAATCATTTGTAAACTTTCCAAGAGCATTGTTATCACATCCATGTTAGTTGGAGGTACCATGCTGCAGATTGTGTGGTCAAGAACCTATTATCACATCTATGTTAGCTGGAGCTACCATACTGCAGACTGTGCGGCCGAGGACCGCACAGTACTTTTTTTTTCCAGATCAGAGATCTGATGCCTTCAGGGGAGGCACACAGTTTTGTTCAGATTGTCCCTAGCAGATATATCAGAGGGGACAGACAGTTGTACAGTATTACAGACATTTTCACTTACCATCTACCACAGGGTCACCTCTTCCTTGCCAGGCTTTGACATAAGCCCATTTGTGACAGTTGCCTAGTCTTGTTTTGACCGAGACTATCACAGTATATTGCTGGTTTACTATGTTGCCCGGATTCAGCAGAGATCCAGCTCAGAGAAAGCTTCAGTAGCAGCAGGTATATGGTGCAGCAGGTGTTGCATTTGATGATTATTGCTCATGATGTAGATTAGACTTCTTTATACTTGTTAGTACACTAACTTTGCATGAGATGATATATTTGGTGATCTAGCTATTATGTGATGTGATTGGGCCCTTGGTGATGTCAGTCCACCCCTCCTGTTAGATTTATGTATATGCACGCTCGATCATGTCCCCTACACTTGGCATAGACTTGGTCACTTAGTCCCTCTCGGTAGCTGACTTTAGCTCCACTCTCACTTTCGCCATCCATCCGACTCATCCATGATACTTGTTCCTGACTTGGATTCTGATTGGTGATCCCGAGGACCCTTTCCCCACTGATCTCTGAGTTTGCCATGACTCCCCGTTTATTGTGCCTCGGCTCTTTAGTGTGTGAGATACACTTTTAGACCTGGGATTTGCTCCTGTCGGTTGCCCCCGATGTTGCAATGCAGTTAGGATTGTGTAGCCTCACCGAGTGTTCCCCATTGGTCATCGAAGCATGTATTGCTCACCCCCATTACCTTTGCAATATGAGCACCATGTTTATATCTTTTGAGATATGTATGTAGCCCAAGAGGGCCTTGATGTAAATGAAGAAATGTAAATCAAGCCAAAAAGGCTATTATGTTGTAAATGTAAAATCTAGAACAAAAAAGGGGCTAAGTATGAAACTCATTGTAAAATCCATGCAATGTGTTTATAAACACACATGGACACAGGTCAGCTATACATGTCAACATTTGTAGTGGTTATTCCTCACTTAGTCCTGCGGGGCAAGGAGGTGAGAGGGAGCAAGGGACAAGCTCAAGATTGTCCCCTAGAGTCTCAAGTTACGGTTTGCCGAACACCCAGTTTGGCATCTCTAGAAAAGAACCTCACAAAGTCTTCGGGCACGGATGTGAGTTGTGAGATACTTGTTAGATGACTAGTGGTGGTTTCCCTGCACTATACCCATTTGTGAGGCACCGCCCTTGCCCGTGTTCTGTCATGGCATACTTATCTCAGTGGACCCCGCTTTCTCGAGTTGTCCAAAGGGTCACATGATCTTTATCCTTGTCTTCCCGTGTCCTTCGCCTTGTTGTCCGCATCACCTAAAGTCAGCAAAGTGGCCAATTCTATAAGATGTGCATAGCATTTTAGTCTTTTGAAGGTGGTGGGCCCACCTCACCAGGGCCTTGTATTATCTCGGGATTTAATGTATTTTTTATCACCATGTTATCATCGTATTGCTTAGCAACTCTGCCAACAAGGACTTCCCTAACTTCTCTTCTTGTTTCTTGGACTACTTCATTTGATTCTTCCTCATAGGGAGACACAACTCTTTTAACAACTTCTCCTATAGTCCAGAAATCTCTCTGTTCTTCCAAGGGAGGTGGCTCATGAGATATGACAATGTTATGACTAGAACCTTCCCCTGAAGGAACAAGAATGACCATGTTTTCCAATCTAGTAGAAACTGACTCAGGATGAAATGTAGAGGAACTAGGAATGTGAGAAAGATCATGAGTATGATGACTAGATGACTCAGATGGTAGGAGAAAATTAGGGATATGAGGATATGCAGATAAAGCATGGCTTTGAGGTTCTGAAGGAATTTGAAAAATTGCAAGGTTATTTAGATTATATTCTCCTTCAGGTGCATCATTAATTAAGGCATCCTCTTCCCAACTTAGAGAGTTATCATGAACTTGAATTAGGCTACCATCTTCTAGAGATAAATGAGATAGAGAATCTTCTACATCAGAATAATAGGAGGCTTCAGACTCTTCATTCGTTTCAAACCTAGTAGATGTTGCAAGATTGTTTTCCCATGGGTAAATAGGTGCAAGCCCTTGGCTTTCTCTACCTCTATTATGATCAGTCAAGGCAAACCATTCCCTAACAGTAAAAGGAATTCTTTCTCCCCTCCTAATATCATCAAATTCATCTTCATGCATTGGATTCTCAATATTTTCTTCATCATTTGTTTGATCATGAAGGCTTTCTATTGGGGGATTTGGTTCCAAACTTTGATCATTAGGCAAATGCTCATCTCTTCCTATACCTCTTATGCCATCATCAACTTCCTCAGGTGCTTGATTTTCAATAGAAGGTTCTTGAATGATTTCATTGTTTTGTTCATGACCTTGAGGTTGATTCTCACTTCTTCTTAATTCATCTATTTCCTCAGCAACTTCATTTCTAAGTAACTCCAAGTTGATTGTTCTTGCAATCTCAACTGCTTGCTCTTCTTCCCAAGAGGAATCAGAATCTTCCATGACCATACACATATTTTGATCAACTTCATATAATTCATCCTCATCTTCAACAAGGTTAGTTTTGGCATTATTTAACAATTCATCCCCATATGTGTTTTTTAGCCCTTCATCGAATGATTCAACATGCTCATTATAACAAGGTTCTCTGTTAACCCGAATCAAATCTCCATCAGGGTTGGGAACACAAATAAATGATAAATCCATCATAAGGTATCCACCTAGACCAGCCGCCCATTTTCTAGATAACAACATTCCATACGCTGGGGGTAAGTCAATGACAACTACATCCATCATGGTAGAAATCTCGGAACATGCAAAAAGATCAGCTCTAAGGTTTTTGATCAAACCATAAGATGGCACTCGTCGAGAATCTATACCACAGACATTTCCATAAGGTCTAGTCACCTCTAATCCCATTTCCTTCATAACTTGTAAAGGCATAACATTCATTGCTGCTCCAGAATCCAACATACAATTGTGAAGGAGCATGTTTTGAATGTGCAAGGTAAGGTAAAAGGGAGAGTGACCACCGCTCTTTCTTTCATAAATGGCTGAATGGATGTTTATTGGTGGATCCTTCTCTGTTTCACTAGGTTGTGTTCCACTAAGCTTTTGGATATGACATGATTCTAGGACCGGTTCAGGAGTTTTCTCTTGGCTAATACCATCGAAAAATTCCTCTACTCAGCATCTAACAGAAGGCACCTTCATCAACTCAGTGACAGGGATATTACACATTATCTTGCTTCACTCTTTCTTCATATCAATCTTAAGATCATAATCATCCATAGCAAGATCTTCCTCTTCCTTTTTATCTTCATCAATCTTTTTATGTTTATCAAGGAAAGAAGGTTGGGAAGTACTTCCTCGTTTATAAATCCGATACTTGGGTTGCTCTTTAGGTTTTGGGAGCTCTATGGCACAACATGAGGAACTAAGTTCTTCTACTATGTCTTCTTCTTGCTCCCAAGGCTCTTCTTCTAAAAGAATTCTTCCAAAGTTTTCATCATAAGATAAGTCATTTATAAAGTTGATGTTTTCTGGTTGGTCATCATGGTCAATGGTGTCAGAGGGTTCTTCTTCTTTTTCATCACACCAATTGACTTCCTTCTTCTCAGAGTTTTCTGGATACTCAGGTCGTCGCCTATCCCAATCCCCATCAGGCCTCCTATTATTATTCCAGTAAGGTTTAGGGCCATAAGGATTTCTATGTCTCTCAGGGTCATTCAAACTTACCACATTCTTTGTTAGGACAGTTAATTGCTTCATCATTTCTTGCATGACTTCTAAAGTGTCCTTTGATTCCTTTGGCACACTCACAGGTTCCTTTGGTTTTCGAAGTCTAGGGTCAGATCTGGAAGTGGATGGGGTAAATTGATCGAAAAAGTTTTGTTTCCCCATGGAGGCCACATTTTGTTCAGCCATCTTAGCATTTGATTGAGCGATCTTTAAGTCATTTGGGTTTTTTATCCTTTAGCAGATAACCAACCCATCCTTCAAAAGCATTCAAGTAGTGAATAACAACTGCTTGGTCTTTTGGTCTAATTTCTTCAAGGATAACAGCTACAGTCTTGTTGAATCTTATGTTAAACTCATGGATTGTTTCATTTTCTCTTTTCTTAATGTCAAAAAGTTGATGTAAGAGAAATTTCCCATCTAACTTTCGGGACCACTCACTATTTAGCTTGTTGACAAAGTTATCATACCCATCAATGGATGAGGCAGGCAACCTGTCAAACCACTTCCTAACATCTCCTTCTAAAGATGCCAGGAGACCCCTCATGAACACATCTTCCTCAGATACTCCATATGCTTCCATGTGTTCCCATACTTTATCAATGTGGTCTTCAATTGATATAGCAAATACTCCTATCTGGGAAACTTTTCAAAATACTTTTCAGGCATGTCATGGGGTGCACCCTGGATTTGGGAAAAGTCTAAAGGAGATGGTTTTGCCTTCCTTCCAAAAATCCTAGGAGCTTGTGGAGGAAGAACATTTTGGTTTCCAGAGTTTGTTCCGGCCATCGGATTTGGTAAGTTTGTGTTTAACTTTAAATTAGGAGATGAGGGAGGAACCGAATTAATCAAAGGGGATCCTGAAGCTCTGTTTGGAGAATCGTTAACCAATTTCCAAAATAAGTTAGATGATTGTGCTTTGGGATCTCTTTTACGATATGTAATTGGGGTTCCTTCAACTTGATCCAAGTTTGCTTTACTTCTCGTGTTATAAGGATGTAAATGAGCTCGCTCCTCAGCGGAGTCACGATTGGGAGTCGCCAGGTAGATTTAAACTCTTCTACCAAGATATGTGTCGTTGTATATGCAGGAGAGAGTGAATAATGACTACTAGTTTGTCCAAGGTAAGCCTATGCCCTTCAACGCCAAAATGTTAGGCAGGAAGAACGGGAGTAAGGCTTGAGAAATATATGTCAAACCAAAGTAAGCTATTGCCTCCCCGGCAACGGCGCCAAAATGTTATCACCTAAACTGTAGTTACCCCCATGGATGTATCCACTCATGGATGGCAATAGGGAAGGGCAACTCAAAAGGTGCAACCACGATCACCTCGACCTCCAATATATGGTTGTCACGCCAGTCGAGGCAACCTTCACTTTATGTTATCTAGCCCAGACAACAAAGGGGGAGACCCAATCTATTCCCGACAGGAGAGATCAAAACCAAGACACCAAATCAAGTTAATTTTAAGTGAAGTAAGGTGTATGGTTTATCCTAGACCTTAGGATGAAGTCACAAGGTAAGTGAGGGGTTCAATGAGTATGGCTTTGGTTCATTGTAGATGTGAGAGTGACTTATGATATTTGAAATAGGATCCAGGATTAAAGTACTAGTTCAATGTAAGAAAATCCATTGCCTTGGGAACCGTGTCCAATGTAGGGTAGTTTAGGGGTTGAATTGGGGCTAACTAGTACAAGTGACAAGCTTGATCATGAAGTATGATGGCATCAAAAGGGTTTAGCTCACCAATCAAGGGTCAAACCACAAGTTAATCCAACAATCTAGGAAAGTCAAATTGACTTGGAGAGAGACCAGTGCCTTGGGAATTGGGATAATGGAGTCAAAGTAAAGTTAACTTGTGGTTAAGGACTCCTATTTCATGAGACAAGTGGACAATTAAAGTCTTGATGGATGAATAGGTCTAGATCTAGGTTTGACCTAAGTGGACCACAATCCCTTAAAACAAGGAATGCTATCCCCAAGGCAACATTTGACAAGGTGACCTACTAGACCTAGGTTTTGAATTACTCCCATTCCAAATCCACTGAAATCTCAAGTACCCACGTCCTAGAAGTGGGACAACTCACTTCTCCAAGGTGGTACGACTTTACCCAAGGAGGCCTAAAAGTGGGATAAGTGGGGTCAAGACAAGTCCAATGGCATCCAAACTTTAGATCCAAGTGGTTTAAGCAAGTGAGAGTATGGATCTACAATTTCAAGGCAATCGAATGGCTAGATCTTACTAGATCTGAGTTTGAAGATACCAAGTGCTCCAAAATGGGGATTAAATCCCTTAAAATGTGGAATAGGGCCCACAAGGTAGAAATCAAAAAAGTGACAATCTGGGGGTAGGTTATTGGATGTGTAGATCATGAATCAAGCGGGATATCAACTACCCACATACTAGATCTAGGTCAACCCACCAAACTAGGAAGTGCGCCCTTGCTTGGAGAGGCTAAATGCCTTGGGAAGAGGGTCAAATGGAGGCCAATCCTCACCAAACTATAGATCCGGGATTTCGTGGATACTATAGAGGTGGGTTTTAAATTTCTTGCCCAAGAAGCCACTAGATCTTAGTAGATCTGAAAAAATGTAAAAATGGGGTTTTGATTAATTAGGGTTTAAAATATTTTAGACAAGTGGATAGATCATGGAGATAGAAATTACCATGAGATCATACCTGAGTGATGTGAATGAGATGCCTTGATGTTGAGGAAGATTCCCGCAGAGATCAAATGAGAAATTGTTGATTTTGCTTGCCAAATTGATGCCCTAGCCCACAAATGCGCCCTCCTCTACCTGTCAATCCAAGGAAAATCGATTTCAATCAGAGAGGTCAAGTATGGAGGAAATACAAGTAAAATGCAATGATAACATAGAATAGAAGGTCCTGGGACAGTAATACTCCCTGTTACCAACGAAGAGATCCAAAGAAGAAGTAGGGAGAGTCTTCCCCTACCAATACTTCCTCCTCAAAGCAAATCGGCCTCCACCTGTAGATGCAAAAACGTGGTACAAAAGATATGGCAAACAAGATCTCCAATAACTCAGTGCAAAGGAAGAACCAACGAACGAACACCAAAAACATTCACCACAACACTGGAGATAGATGCAATAATAATTTTCTATTCCAATAATCCAGAGCCACAAGTCCCCCTACAAATGAGAAGCTCTCTCCTTTAAATAGGAAGGAGAGGCATCAAAATCCTAACCACTTTTTGAATGAGTAGCTAAGATTAAAAGATACAAATGTCTAATCAATGGTTGAGATGAGCTCAACAATAAAATACATGGATCACTAATAAAATATAACATAAGTGGACAAAATCGCCCTAGGAGGGGAATCCCACCATATCATGATGACAAAATATAATAAGAAGCTTATGGTGGGTCCAAGGGGTAATTTTCGCCACCCTTGGTCAATCCCCATAGCACAATAATAATAAAATAGTCATCAATATACCAAATCGTGCCTCTATGGACAAATCATGGGCCTTAAGAGACCTCAGAAATCATCAGAAAGTGCCATAAGTGATGGATGCGGGTCCCGATGAAGCTGAAACTGCTGGAGGAGGTGTGGAAGACATCAATCCATCATCACTGATCATCCCATGCCAAGACATTGCCTCAGTAGCCCAAATCGAATTCCTCAATAGCCATTTCTACCAATCCTGAAATGCCTCGGGAAGCGTGAAACTGCCCCAAACTGCCTCCTGGAGTGCCTGCGCTGTCAAGGTGAGGGCACCAGTGTGTTCGGGAGGGGGGTAATATGGTAAAAATAAGTAGCTGGACCACCCCCTCCAAGCATAGCCCCCTAGGTCAACCAAATAAAAATCCTCTCTTCTCTGACAGGGTCTCCGACAAACCAAAACTGCACTGGGTTAGCCTGTTGGGGCTCAATCATCACTGGGTTTGCTTTCTTTATTATTTGTCATTCATTTGCTGGTCATTTCTTGTTGTTTGCCATAGATGCTGATTTATCTCTCTCTGGCAGGTACAAAAACGCATTGGCTCACTGGCTGCACCAAAACGCAAGGGGAAAACGCACTTCAGCTCGGCATTTGATCTTCGAGGTTTGTCTTTGTTATCACACAAACTCTAGCTGCTTAGTGCATGTATCCCAATAGGGATGGTAGAGGAGCACAGCTAGGCCGATGTAACCAACAACAGCCAAATCCTCTGTCCAAGGGACAGAAGTCACACCAGACAAGGCTGCAGTCACTTTAAACAAGGCACTTGGCCTAGTCAAGGGGGAGACCCTCTCAACCAGTGAAGGTTGAGACTCAACAATCAGACACCCTAAACCCAGAAAAGATGATCAAAGCAATAGACAAAATGGATGACTGAAGGTGAGAGTTCTTCCAGCCTTAGTGGAATCGAGATTCTGGATGAAAGATATACTAAGTGAAACAAACTCAGATATGATTACACATGTGAATGATGAATAAATTGAAGAATTAGAAGGCTGGAAATTAAATCAGCAAACAGAAAATGCTAAAATAGTGGTAAGGGACCCTGCCTATGGGGAAATGAAGCTCATAATGATTTATCAATACATGGCAGCGGTAGATGAGTGATTCAGACACATATTCCAGCAATTAAAACTTGATTAGATGGCTGATTTAATACACAAAAAACAGACCAACAAGCAGTGAATTGAACAGCCCTAGGGGAATGGGTTAAATGGTGGAAAAATGGACCTAGGGCAGTCAAAAAAAGACGTTTTTAAGCACTTTCATCTGCTGATACCCCGTACTCTAAAGTAAAATGACGATACGGAGCAGATTAAAGAGTACCCATATCCCCAAAATTGACCCAAAAAACCAGATTGACAGTTTTGCCCAGGTAGGGCGAAATTGGTGAAGGACTAGTACCTAGTTCTATGGGCATATGGAGTCGAAATCTAACCAAACTTGGGATATAAGATTTTAAGGGCAAATAATAATCACGTTTGGAAAGAAAATGGAATTCCTACAGTCAAATTTGTAGATTTTAATTTTTAGGGTTTTTTAAGGGTTTTGCAGCTTAACATTTACAAGAAGAATGAGAACAGGAGAAAGAAGCAGTGATGGCCTACCTGAAGCAATAGAGAATAAGAATTTGATGCCGAAAACAATTGCTGGAGTCCGAGTGTTGAGCAGCCAAGCGATTTCCCCTAACGTTTGGAGCAGCCAGATGACCAAGTGCGCCCTTGTACCTGCCAGAGAGAGAAGTAAATCAGAAACTATGGAAAATGACAAAGAGCAAATAAATGACAAATGATGAAGAAAAGCGAGATAATAAGTATAAATTCACTTCCCTTTGCTGAAACACGAAGAGAGAGCCCAAGACAGAGCTGCTAGCTCAAGAAGTGCGCCCTCCTCTGATGGTCGTTTCACCTGCAAATTCGTTTGGCCAAGGATAGGTAGAGATACCGCATAAAAACTCAACAATGCACCAGCAATATGCTAATAATCAACAACAAACACTCAATCACTATGCACAAGAGGATGAAGAAGTGTCTCTCTCAAGAGCTCTATAGCAAGTCTCAAAAATGTCAAGAAGTACAATGGAGGTGAGTCCATTCTCTTATAGAGATGGCTCACTCTCAACTAGGTTTCCCCCCAAAATGGAGGGTTGAGATCATCTTCCCATCCAAAAAATCGAATGGTGGAGATTGATCCCAAGAGGGGGGTGCGAATTGCCCCAAGGAGAGCGCACTAGTGGATAGAGAGGGGCCCATTGTGGGCCATACATCAACACGGTGGAGTTGGGGGGTGTCTATGGGATGTTTTATCCCCACAACTAATACAATATGGGCCCCACACATCAACACAACCATGAAATCAACCAAGTCGAATTTCCCCTAGTGGAGAAAACGCCCCTCCTACGGGCAAACTCGTCCTCTAGTGAGCTGGGCAAATGAGGGCCCCACAAACATGAAATACAATGAAAAAACATACCAAAATTACCTTAGTAATTACCTTTACCATTGCCAACCTTTGATTTTGCCATTTCTCTATAGTTGCCTTAGTCAAATTCTGATTTCCATCTATTTTCTGCTGGTTTATATGGCTGAAGATGAAAATTGGGCTTTTGACCCACTTTTATTGCCCGAATTGCTGAACCGTCTGCTGCAATGTGATCGTGGACCCCAAAAGTAGTAGGGATGACCACTCGAACGACCCCGATCCATCACTTTGGCAATATTTTCCCCAAGTCCATGATTTTTAATTAAAACAGGTCAAAGTTGACCAATAATAATTAAAAACCTCACAAATGGTTCAATGTTTTGCAATTCCGTCAGTTGCATGCTCATATGGAAACCCTGTAGATAGTAAATGACCGAAATCGAAATTCCGATCGCAACATTTTTTCGGGCCCATTTTTGGCTTAGTCAACCCAGTTTGACCAAGTCAAATCTGGTCAACTATAGTGCTTAGCTGAAACCTGTATGCAAGCATGAAGTGACAAGGCTCAATTAAACAAGTTAGTACATTACTAAGAAATAAATGATATCATGGTGATCAAAAATTCATTAAATCCCAAAACAGTACAAGGCCCTGGTGAAGTGGGCCCACCACCTCCAAAAGACTAGGATGCTATACACCTCCATAGAATTGACCAACTTGCTGACTCTAGGTGATGTGGACAACAAGGTAAAAGATATGGGAGGACGAGGATAAAGATCATGTGACCATTAGACATCTCGGGAAAGTGGGGTCCACTGAGGTAAGTATGCCATGACAGAACACTGGGAAGAGCGGTGCCTCACAAATGGGTATAGTGCAGGGAAACCACCACTAGTCATCTAACAAATATCCCACAACTCACATCCGTATCCGAAGACTCCGTGAGGTTCTTTTCTAGAGCCGCCAAACTAGGTGTCCGGCAAATCGTAACTTGAGACTCTAGGGGGCAATCTTGAGCTTGTCCCTTACTCCTTCTCACCTCCTTGTCCCGCAGGACTAGGTGAGGAATAACCACTACAAATGCTGACATGTATAGCTGACCAGAATCCATGTGTGTTCATAGACACATTGCATGGATTTTACAATGAGTTTCATACTTAGCCCTTTTTTTTGGCTAGATTTTACAATTTACAATACAATGGCCTTTTTAACCTGATTTACATTTCATTTCTTCATGGCCCTCTTGGGCTACATACATATCTCAAAAGATATAAACATGGCGCTCATACTGCAAAGGTAATGGGGGTGGGTAATACAAGCTTCGATGACAAGTGGGGAGCACCCGGTGAGGCTACAGAATCCTAACTGCATTGCAACATCGGGGGCAACCGACAGGAGCAAATCCCAGGTCTAACCGTGTATCTCACACACTAAAGAGCCGAGGCACAATAAACAGGGAGTCATGGCAAACTCAAAGATTAGTGGGGAAAGGGGGTCCTCGTGATCACAAATCAGAATCCAAGTCGGGGAAGAAGTGTCATGGATGAGTGGGATGAGTGGAGGAAGTGAAGATGGTGCTAAAATCAGCTACCGAGGGGCTAAGTGATCAAGTCTAAGCCAAGTATACAGGACATGACTCAGCGTGCATATACATAAGTCTAACTAGAGGGGTGGACTGACATCACCAAAGGCCCAAACACATCATATCATAAGCAGATCACTAAATATATCATCTCATGCAAAGTTAGTGTACTAGCAAGTGTAAAAGAGTCTAATCTACAACATGAGCAATAATCAATATATGCAATACCTATTGCACCATATACCTGTTGCTACTGAACCTGTATCTAAGCTGGATCTCTGCTGAATCTGGGCATACAATAAACCAGCACTGTACTGTGACAATCTCTATCAGAATATGACTAGGCACTGTCTCAAATGGGTTTGTGTCAAAGCCTGGCACGGAAAGGTAACCCTGTGGTAGATGGTAAGTCCAACTACCTGTCCCCTCTGATGTATCTGCTAGGGGCAATCTGAACAAAAATGCCTCCTTTGAAGGCAACTGATCTCTGATCTGGAAAAAAAAAACTGTGCAGTCCTCGGCCGCACAGTCTGCAGTGTGGAAGCTGCTCCCGACATGAAATGTGATAACAGTCTTCAACACGGAAACTTCTCCATCTCCATTATTCTAGGTACTAAATCCTTGCTTGTTTCTCATATTTCATTTTCACTGTGAATGTTAAGCTGCAACACACTAAAATAAACCCTAAACTAAAAAAATACAAAATTCCACCGTTAGAAACCAAATTTTATTACAAACCCGCTTCTATTTTAATTTTCAAAGTCCAAATCCAAAGTTATAGATCATTCCGACTCCATTTACCCTTCCCATAGGCACTAGTCAATTTCTGAATTCGCCCTCCTTGGGCAAACTGCCCAATCACGCAGCTAGGGTCTTTCCTGGTTTTGGGTGTGTTTGATTTGTGTTTGAATTGTCATTTCATTATTAGGAATCAAACTATCCTTCGCTAGAAGTGTTTTAAAACGTTAATTTGCTGCTGCCCTAGGTCCACTAAGTCACTGAATTAACCCTCTTCCTTGGGCAGAATTGCTTCATTTCTTCAATTCTAGTTTACTTGCATCCCTAGTTGATTTCCAGCCACACAATTGTTGATCTAATCCATCTAATTCATTTCATTCAATTGCTGGTCATTTTCCATTGCATGCTTACTTCATACTTGTGTCCAATCTTCGGCTGGAATCGAGCTTAGGGTCCAATTGATACTCATCTCTTGTTTGCATTTTGTTTATCTTTGGGGATTTGGGTGTCTGTTTTGTTTCTCAACCATCACTGGTTGAGCAGGGTCTCCCCCCTGACTTGGCTACTTGCCTCGTCCAAAGCGACAAACGCCTTGTCTGGTGTGACAACCGTTCTTTAAACAGTGGACTTGGTGTTTGCAGGTTTCACCTACCTGGTTGTTTTCCCTCTACCATCCCGGACGTGATATCTTTAGTAGCAGCTAGAGCTAGTGTGATAACAAGCACCATTAATTTTGGCTCTTTCCCTGTCCAGTCCCACGGTTCTAGCTTTGTCATACCCAGGGCTTTTGTATCCTTGAGGGGCACCATTGATGGCTTGTACCATTTCATGCCAATAGGGTGAGCGGAGAACATTGAATGGCACATCACATGCATAGAGAAGCCTATAAACTTTTGAATCCACATCATCTCTACAACCTTGGTCAAGGAAATCCGATAATGTTCTTCGCATAGGCGAGATTCCATGGGGAGATGAGGGTCTCGATCGAGCCGATGATGATCCAGTTCCAGTTCCACTACCAAACATTCTCTGTGAGTATTCAGATTCAACCCTTGATCTCTTGGAATTGTTTTGAGCGGCCTCTTCTTCCATCTTGTATTTGTTTCTCTCTTTAGCTGGCACTTTGTCACAAGTTTTGACTCCAATAGACTTACCTTGATCGCATGGCATAATCCCACACAAATGCTTTCTCACCCGGGTATATGAACCTGTGTAAGTTTTATTACAATGGGGGCATATAAACTTTGTGGGTCCACCCCCTCTCCCTCCCCCAATCCTTGTCACATACTTCCACAAAGGTGTTGTGTCTTTTTGTTTTGCCCCTGTTCACTCTCATTCCCATCATCATCACCCTCTTCCCCTTCCTCCTCTTCTCCATGGTATGTATCACTCTCTACCTCTTCCCCCTTATCACTACCACCACCATATCTCCTTCCCAACACCATCATAATGAGAAGAAGTGGAACCAAAAGCCAAAACCACATACCCATCATGTTTCTTGATTCAAGATGAGAGTCACTTGTTGCCTGCAATAGAATGATGGAGAAGAAGAAATTGAAAAGAGTAGGAGAAAAGAACATTGCAAGGTTTAAATTTTTTAACATAGTGAAATATTTTTTCAAAAATACACAAAGATTGAGTTTTTAGGGCCTACCTTTATCTCTTCAATGGTGGTTGAATGTCTCTATGGAATCCTTCAATCTCCCTTCCAAGCTCTCACAAATAGAAGCCTTCAATCTCCCCTCCAAGCTCCCACAAATTTGCTCTCAAACAACTAGCAAACCCACTCAAATCCCTAGCAAGAGAAGTGTAATCAATGAAATGAGGAATAGAATGAGTCCAAATGGAGAGATCCATCGACTATCAAGATAGATTCAGAGATTAGCAGTGTCCCCTCCTCATTAGTAGGTGGCAGCTCCTCAAGGGCTTGAGCATATCCTTTCGACACCTCTAGTTGAGACATTTCTTTTCATGTTCCTGACAGGGCTCCTCTTTTCTCTAGGACTCTCATATTTGTATCTTTGTGTTTCTTTGAGGATAGATTTTAGGTCTTTGACCTCGGAGGATAGATATAATTTTATAGGAGTTGCACTCGCACTCCCACAATGTATCGTTTATGATGTACCTAACAATCCCTTTGACCTATTTATGGTCACTTGTTGGACATTAATAAATTTATCTTATCGGTTTTTTGCCAGGTAATTTTCTCGGGGCAAACCCCTAAGCACTTCCCTGCATTTCAAGGAATAGAACCTGTTATCACCAAACTTGTAGTTTCCCCTAGAGATGAATCCAAGATGGATGGCAGAAGGGATGGGCAACCAAAGAGGTGCAACCAAGATAGCCTCGACTCCCAATGGATGGTTGTCACGCCAATCGAGGCAATCTTTACTTTATGTTATCTAGCCCAAGGCAACAAAGGGGGAGACCCAGATCTACTCCCAATAGGAGAGATCAAACCAAAACACCAGATCAAATCAAGAATGGGTGAAATACATAAGGTGTATGGTGAACCGTAGATATATGGATGAAGTCACAAGATGAGAAATAGGTTGGAACAAGGGGTTTAAGCAGTGTGGCTTTGGTCCATTATGAGTGTGAGAGTGACTTATGATATTTGAACTAAGATCCAGGATTAGGGTACTAGTCAATTATGAGAAAATCCATTGCATTGGGAACTGTGTCCAATGCAGGGTAGTTAAGGACCAAATTGGGGCTAACCAGTACCAAAGGTGAGCTTGATGGATGGATATGACAATGTCAAGGTACTCAAACAACCAAAATAAGGATCAAACCACAAGCAAACTCAACAGTCCAAGAAAGTCGAATTGGCTTGGAGAAAGATAATGCCTTGGGAAATGGGCCAAATGGAGTCGGATGTCCACCAAATTGTAGATCATGAATGTTGAGGTGTTGAGGTAGGTGGATCTTGAAAATTAGGATCATCCAATGGCTAGATCTCAATAGATCTGAGATTTAAATGTATCACAAAGTGACCCAAGTGGGGCTCAACCCTCAAAATGAGGAATGGGGCCCACAAGGTGAAAATCACTAAAGTGACACACTAAGGGTAGGTTATCAATTATGGAGATGAAGGCTCAAGTGGGATCTCACCTACCCAGGTGCTAAATCCTTGCAAACTCACCCCTCCTAGGAAGTGCGACCTCCCTTGGAGAAGCTTCTTTGCCTTGGGAAATGGGTCAAATGAGGGCCAATCCTCACCAAACTACAGATCCAGATTGCCATGGATGCTATAGAGGTGGGTTTTAAATTTTATACCCAAAAGCCAAGTGGATCTTGCTAGATCTGAGAAATTGTAAAATGAGGGTTTGAAATATAAAGGTTTTATCAATGAAGTAGTTGTGCCAATGGATTGGAACCAAGACAAGAAGAACAAACCTGTGGATCTTACTTGGATAACCTTGCAGATGCCTTGATGATGATGATCTATGCAAACCCGATCAATTTGAAGCAATTTGAGGTAGTTTTCTATGAAGTCGATTTGCCCAAGGAAGCCAATGCACCCTCTCTCCTGCACAATAAATGTCAACAATATCAGATTTACTGCAAACAAGAGATAAGACTATTGCCACAAGAGAAATAACAGAAAGATAGCATAGATCACAATGATACTAATGATAACCCCCTGATACAAAGCGAATGCCAAGTGGAGCGAGTTGAAGAAGCCTTGCAAAAACGCCCGAGTGAAGTCGCCCTCCTGTAAACAAGACAAAAGTTTCCAAAAAGATAGATCTTACCACAAATACCCAAATGCTAGGATGCAATAGACTTTACAATCACCATCGAAGAACACCAGATTCAAAGGAGACCACAAGAATTTCCACAGAAAATTTTTTCTATATCAAGATTCCAAGAGCCAAAGACCCCTTTACAATGAGGAGCTCTCTCCTTTAAATAGGAAGGAGAGGCACCAAAACCCTAACCACTTTTTGAATGAGTGGCTAAGATTAAAAGATCAAAAGATCTAATCAATGGTTGAGATGAGCTCAACGATACAATACATGGATCAATAATAAAATATAACAAGATGTGGACAAACTCGCCCTAGGAGAGGGGATCCCACCAAATCATAATGATAAAATATAAGATCTAGCCCATGGTGGGTCCAAGGGGCAATTTTTAACACCCTTGGTCAATCCCCATGGCACAATATCCAAGAATAAAATGATCTAGACACCAAATTGTGCCTCTCTGGGAAAGTCGTGAGCCTTAGGAGGCTCTAGAAAATCATATAAAATGCCATAAGTGATGAATGTGGGTTTCGATGAAGCTGAAACTGCTGGAGAAGGTGTGGAATACATCCCACTCATCATCACTAATCACCCCATGCCATAACCTTGCCTCAGTAGCCCAAATCGAATTCCTCTATAGCCATTTTTACCATTTTTGGACTGCCTCGGGAAGTGTGAAACTGCCCAAACTGCCTCCTGGAGTGCCTGCGTTGTCAAGGTGAGCTCACCAATGTGTCTGGGAGGGGGGTAATATGGTAATAACAAGTGGCTGGACCACCCCCTCCATGCACAACGCCCTAGGTGAACCAAATAAATCTCATCACTGCTCTGACAGGGCCTCTAACATGCCAAAACTGCACTAGGATAGCCAACTGAGGCTAAAACATCACTGTAACTGCCCGGAACTGAAAACAGACTGTCTCATTAGAATCAGAGAGCCCAAATCCATCTAAGATGTGTACTCATACACCATATAGACCTCTGCGTGGTCAAAAATAAATGCTCATCATATCCGGCAGGCCAAATAATAATAATCTGTAAAAGTGCTGAAAAGCACAAATCATTATCATAAGCCTGAAACCACTGCATAAGCCCGCCATGGTGACCTGTACCAGACCATATATCATCTATCTGTAACATCTGAGGTCTGCCACCTCATGTCCTGTGGTTGACTTTTGGTCAAGCTGGGTTTGACCAAGTCAATATGACCAAAATATAACTCAAACTGTCATCAAGCTACTGCAAGGTGTCCAGGGTTAAAACATGCTTTACGATCCATTCAAATAGCAATTATAACAAAAGTAATCATTACTGGTGATCTAAATCCAAATATAATAGGTCATTAATTATTATTATTACTCAGACAAGACTTTCAAGGTCATACTCACTTCATAGTTGTGATCAATTTGCTAGTGAAGGGTGAACGCTAAGAAATGAATGGCTAGGTCAAAGGATGACTTACTGACTTAACACTGTGACACTTTGGAAATGGAAAAGGAAATACACACCATAGCATATAGTGGATAAGCAACAACACAGGGAATGGCGGTGTCTCACAAATGGATAAGTTGTTCAAAGAGTGTTTATTCACCTTACACAGATGCGCACAATCCATAATACAAATGAGGCCAGCAATCTTTTTGATATAGAGTTTAAGTTCCCTTGCTTTTTGGGCCTAGAGTTTCCATAGCGTTTGATCTATGTGTGTTTATGAACACATTGCATAGATTTACATTTAATTTAGGCTTCTTGCTGCAGGTGTGTTTTAAAGGCACTTGTTTACCTGAGCACTTCTAGGTGTGTCATAGACAGCTTGTTTACCTAGGTATTTACATTTCACAAAAGATATAACATTTGATATTTCATAGCCATTTTCATTTGGCTTGCCTTTCATTCATGTGTGTTGAGAAACACATTGCATGAATGAGCCTTTCATACAAGATACAACATTTTATTTCCATACTTTGTATTCATGGCAGCACTAAAATTTTCAGGTTTAGCCAACATCTTTAGTGACTAGGGGGAATTCACAAGCAAAACCAACTCACCATAGGCAAGTTTTGTCACCAACTCAGAGCCGAGACACAATAAACATGGAAGCTTATCCAATATAGAGGCTACAGCGGGGGAAGGTCCTCCATGCCACTAGTCAAGTAGTAAGTCAAGGTAATGAACAAACTGGGTAAGTCATGGATGGATGAAGACAATGAATAATGAAACCAACACTAGCAAGCCAAAGTATGGTGGGAATGATCACCTCTATTCTCCCTAGGGAGGGTAAAACCAATGAGTATAGGCCAAGAACTTCTAAGTCTAAGCAGGGACACATATGATATATATATAAGTACAACCAGGTCCACATATCTATATGATCGCCAGATCATGATACTAAATGCTAAGACATGCTAAGGAAATGGAAATAAAAGCAATATAACCACAACACCATAATATACTTGCTGAGTCATATACCTGAAAGATCATCATCTAAAACATCATCTGTCCTCTGAAACTGCTGCTGTAACTCTGGGCACTACTGACTGCTCTGTACAAATGGCTAAATAGCTACATCGGTCATCTCTCTAAGTGTCCTGAGACTCAGTCATGGCATGGGGAATAAAATTGTTGTCCAAAATCTGATAGTGATCCATAATAGATGCTCATCTCAGCATCTCAATGCAAGGGAACTGGCTGAATAGTGTACTGGAATCAGAAAAATAATGTATGGTAGCCCAGCTACTATATATGTGATAATATAACTGTTATCACACCATAATAGCAGGGCTACTATTCTTGCTTAGCAGATATCTGCACATTCCAGAGCTTACATTATTCAGAGCTTGGCTATGATGACTTTGTACTTTGTGATCACTCATGATCAGAGCAGTGTATTTCTCAGACTTGTGTTGGACCTTGTGTCAAGGCTGAGCCTTGAGAGTTCAGATTTAATGACCGATGTGACCCTTTATCCCATACAGTTTCAGTTCAGTGCCTAGAGATGTATTGCAGCAGTGTTTCAAATGGTATATGATGATTATTCTTATGATGATGTTGTATGACCTATGGATGTATGATCATTGAATGTGGATTATTATCTTGTTGTTTTAGTCATGTTCACAGCATTGGCTTGGTATATAATTCATGATGTGGCAAACTGTATAAAACGGACTATCTTGATAATAATTTAAAATGGACTTTTTACTTGCACATTTAGGTTGTTTGACAAAACTCACTGGTTCAGTACCTTGCATAGATATGGTCTTTCTTGACACTATTTGTCTACTAGCTTAGGCTCCACCTTCACCTGACTCCATCCATCCATGACTTTCCTTATTTGGCTTTAACCCTTGACTTGTCTTACGTGACTTTCTGGTATTGAGGACTTCCCCTTTTTCTACCTCTATGTTTGGACCACATCCCTGTATGTTTAGTGTCTCGGCTCTGAGTCGGTGACAAAACTTGCCTTTGGTAAGTTGAATTGTAGGCCTAAATCATTCTGGTCAGTTGTCCCGATGTTTGGCACTGGCTCGAACTCCCCCTAGTCACTTGAGATGTTGTTGGCTAAAACTGAAAGCTCATGTACTACTTATGGAAACTTATATAGATTCGCCCATGGAAACTAAAAAGGGCAAGAGCGATGAACTGCTAAAAATACTCCTCGAAGAGTATAAGAAAGGTCCCAAAAAGCAATGGTTCTTAAATGCTATATCTAAACATTGCTGGCTTTATATGTATATGTAAACATGCCCTGGATGCAAGCTACAATTAGTTGTGCTTATCAGCACACCTGAGATCCGAAAGGTTATGTAGGCCAAAAAGGCCATGAAATGAAATTGAATGATCCTAATGAACTTGGATCAACTTGATGTAGACATGATGCCTAAGTTGAATAAGCACTCTCTAAACAACTTACCCATTTGTGAGACACAGCCATTCCCCGTGTTATTTTGTCCAGCACAGAGTTTGTAGTTTCCCCTTTCTCCCAGTCCAAAGTATCTTTTAGTTGAGTTTAGACAAGTCACCCCCTTTGCCCAACCTTGTTCCTAGCCTTCATCCTTAGCTAGCAGTTAGACCATGTCCAATGGGTGAGTTTGTCATTTAAGCTACTATACAAGTATTTATAAATAACAACGGAATATGCTAATATGATTAATGCCACTAAATGATGTTATGCTTTAAGTTAAGCTGTGAATATGATTAGAGGAACATGTCTTAGTCTATTGATTTGATTTATCCTTGGTTGTATATGGACCTAGTCAAACCTAGTTTGACTATGGTCATTTCTTGGGATCCGTGATGATGTGGGCCATGAAGGCTTATTGATGATGATGTATGGGCCCACATACTCCTATTAATGATACTATATGATGGACATATGATTCAGATGATGATTGATGCAGTTCATGAGGTTTTATTATTACTTCAGATCATCAGATTATCCACTATCCATAGATGGTGGACTCTACAGCTAGCCCATCAAGGAAACCCATGGTGTATGAGTACACATTCTTAGTAGATTTGGGTCTTATGGATCCAATGAGACACTTATCATTCAGTTCCATGCACTTCTGACAGTGATAGATGCAGTTTTACACTTGTTGACCAGATTTGGGGTTGATTTCCCAACCTGAGCAACAGGGGCCATGAGAGGCCAATTCACCCAGGGCGCTGTATGAGGAAGGGGTGGTCCAGTCACTTGTTATTACCATTTATCCCCCCTTCTGGAGAGCCTGGTAGGCTCAGTTTGACAACGCAGGTGCCCTAGGAGGTAGTTTCAGCACTTTCACAGTTACCGAGGCAGTCCAGAAATGGGATAAAAGGGTCACTGAGGAATTCGATTTGGGCAATTGAGGCAAGGTTTTGGCACTTGGTTTTCACAGAGGTCTTCGAGGGTGAACCCCCTATTTTACAGCCAGTTTTCATCACTTGGATGGGTCCACAGAGGCCACAAGAGGCCTTTTACTGCTTGTCTATCACAGATTTTGAGGACAAATTTGATCATTTGTATTTATTTTGAACATATTATATTATTTTATTGTGCCATGGGGATGAGCTAGTAAGGATTGATGCCTCCTAGCCCCACCATGAGCTCCATGTGTCATGTCCTAGTCATATGAGGTGGGCTTTTGTACTTTTACCCCCTCTAGTGGATGACGTCACCCTCCATGAGTATCTTTAGGCTATGACGTCATCATTATTTGAGTGATCCATGTGTTATATTGATATGATTCATTCTTAGCCATTGATCATGTATTGAGATCTTTTAATCTCAACCACTCACTTCATAAAGTGGTTTTGAGATCTAGGGTTTTGGTCTTTATTATCCTATATTAGGAGGAGACCCCCTCATTGTAAAATCATCTAGAGAATTTGGCTCTTGGCTCTTGGAATAAAATTTCTATCTTTTAGAGTACATGCTTGGATCTTGGAGTGGATGTTGGTTGCTTTGATTGTAAATGCTTTTGTCCATTGCACTGGAGGATCTCTTGTAGCCATCTTGCATATTTTGCCATATTTTTTTTTACAGGTGGAGAAGACTTCTTTGACAAGTGCGAATTGGTGGGGAGGCTTGCCCTTCAAGCTTGGAGGAGGACGTTTTGGTTAATCAGGGAGTGGTTTTGTCTTTGTACCAACTATTCTTTGCTTATCTCTTTCTTGCTTGTATCTACCTTCAACATGTTAAACTAATTGATGCTTTGCTCCTTGGTTTTGACAGGTTAGAGGGACACACATGTGGCTTGGAAAAAAATCGATTTGGCAAGAGGGCTTCAAAAAAATTCTTCATTTGATCTTTGGCAAAAGTAATCCTCATCTCAACTAGCATTCATCTCTTCATCCAGGTATGCTCCAAAGGTATGGTCTTCTTCTTCCTTAGTTTATCCATAAATTCTAGATCATAAAACCTTAATTGATTAAAACCCTCATTTTTCACTTTTTCTTAGATCTACTTGGATCTAGATTGGCTTTGGGTAAGATATTGAAAACCCACCTCTATAGCATCCACAGCAATTCGGATCTATAGTTTGGTGAGGATTGGCCTTCATTTGTCACACTTTCCAAGGCACATTAGTCTTCTTGAGGGAGGTCGCACTTCTTAAGGGAGGCTATTGGGGCTACTTCCAAGAGATGGGTAGGTGAGATCCCACTTGATTCACACTCTCCTCACTTGATAACCTACCCCTAGTGCTTCACCTTGTTGATTTTTGCCTTGTGGGCCCCATTCCTCATTTTGAGGGTTGTTTCCCACTTGGGTCAATTTGGTGATGCATTTTAAATCTCATATCTATGGAGATCTAGCCATTGGATGCCCTTGATTTTCAAGATCCAAACTCATACTTGCCTAAACTACTTGGATCTAAACTTTGGTGGCCTTTGGACTTGTTTTGACACACTATTCCATGCATTTAGCCCTCCTTGGGCAAAGTCGCACTCCTTGGGCGTTTGAGTTTGCCCACTTCTAGGACATGGGTGGTTGTGATCCCGCTTGATTTGAAAAGAGCATACCTTGAAACCCCTACCTAGTATCTCACTTTGTGAAGTTCTGCCTTGGGGGTATCATTCCTCATTTTGGGGATTGTTGTCCACTTGGATCACATAGTGAAATATTAGATCTACTAAGATCCAACCATCGCATCTTGAATAGCCCACTTGATCTGAATCCTAGGTGTCCCGATCTACATTTCCACATCTCTTTTGACTCCATTAGCCCATCCATCAAGGCACTAGTCCACCTAGGGCAATTCACACTCCTTGGGAGTTGTATCATCTCCTAGATCCCATATGTGGGTATCTCTAATTTTGCTTTAGATCCATAGATCTACTCATTACATACCCCTTAGTACCATTTGCACCCCTAACCTCACCTTGTGGGTACCATTTGCACCCCTAACTTCACCTTGTGGGTCCCATTTGAGCCATTTCCATATCCCAAGGAAGTGGGCCCCACCTATGTATTTCATGGTACTAGATCTTGTCATCTTATCTCATCATGTGGCCTAAATCATTCATTGGTTGAAACATAAGTCATTCCCTAAGCCTCTTTCAACCACATTTAAACTTCTAAGTCCACCTAACCTTGCATTGGTTTTCGTAACTTGTCTTTTACATATCCCTAGGAACCTTTGTTTGGGTCCAATCATCTTTGATTGGTTATAGGGTCTCCCCCTAGGTCGTGATTCATCTTGATCTAAAGTGAAGAGTGCCTCGGTTGACGTGACTCCCAGCTTGCATTGGGAACCGTGGCACCCCTTGGGTCACCTCTTTAGTTGTCCATCTCCTCTACCATCCCAGATGGGATACCACTAGGGACAACTACAAGTTGTGTGATAACAAGAACCTAAGTGGGAAGGATAATTCCATCCCACAACCACTTGAGCTAAACCCAATTGACAAATTATTATCTTATCAACTAGGACATTAACTACTATTTATAAAAATATCAAAGAAATTTACTTCAATTTTGAAGCTATTCTCTTGAGCCAAATGTTATCCATCTAAACAAAAAGGGCCATTGTAGCTGCACGGAGTAAAACAGTGATATCTTCCAATCCTCTCCACAATTTAATTATAATTTATCCAATACCAGTGTCTAAACAAGTCCCTACGGCTAGAATACAATAGAAATTCGGAAAGATCTCAGAAAAGGTGCAATTATAACTCAAGATTTTTCATTTGTGAATGTCAAAGGGGGAGATATCTTTGAAGGTCACTTCACCTTTTTACTATCTCATGTAACATTTTGTGCTCAAAGGAAATGTTTCAGAACAAACAGAATTTCAGAATAGTTATCTTAATAGACATGGGACTATTAAAATGTTCATTAAAACAAACCCCTATATATATTCATACCTATGTCGTGCTTGTTCATAACTAAATATTGAACTTTTGATTGTGAAAATCCTCACAGCAGATCTAAGAGATGATGTATACTGTTATCACCTAAACTGTAGTTACCCCTATGGATGTATCCAGTCATGGATGGCAATAGGGAAGGGCAACTCAAAAGGTGCAACCACGATCACCTCGACCTCCAATATATGGTTGTCACGCCAGTCGAGGCAACCTTCGCTTTATGTTATCTAGCCCAGACAACACAGGGGGAGACCCGATCTACTCCCGACAGGAGAGATCAAAACCAAGACACCAAATCAAGTTGTTTCTAAATGAAGTAAGGTGTATGGTTTATCCTAGACCTTAGGATGAAGTCACAAGCCAAGTGAGGGGTTCAATGAGTATAGCTTTGGTTCATAGTTGATTGTGAGAGTGACTTAAGATGTTTGAAGTGAGATCTAGGGTTAGAGTACTAGTTCAATGTTGGAAAATCCACTGCCTTGGGAACCGTGTCCAATGCAGGGTAGTTTAGAGGTTCAATTGGGGCTAACTAGTACAAATGACAAGCTTGACCATGATACATGATAGCTTCAAAGGTTTAGTTCACCATGCAAAAGTCAAACCACAATTCAATCCAACAATCTAGGAAAGTCGAATTAACTTGGAGAGAAACCAGTGCCTTGGGAATTGGGAAGTGGAGTCAAAGTAGGGTTGACTTGTGGTTTAAGACTCCTAGTACATGGGACAAGTGGACAATAAAGGTCTTGATGGATGAATGTGTCTAGATCTAGGTTTGACCCAAGTGGACCACAATCCCTTAAAACAAGGAATGCTATCCCCAAGGCAAGATTTGACAAAGTGATATTCTAGACCTAGGTTTTGAATTATTCCGGTTCCAAATCCGCAAGAATCTCAAGTACCCACGTCCTTGAAGTGAGTCAACTCACTTCTCCAAGGTGGTGCGACTTTACCCAAGGAGGCTGAAAAGGTGGGTTAGGTGGGTCAAGACAAGTCCGATGGCATCCAAACTTTAGATCCGGGTAGGTTGGTCAAGTAGGAGTGTGGATCTATAATTTGACGGCAATCCGACGGTTAGATCTTACTAGATCTGAGTTTAAGTACACCTAATGGTCCAAAATGGGGATTAAATCCCTTAAAATGTGGAATAGGGCCCACAAGGTGAATTTCAAGAAAGTAACAATTTGGGTGTATGTTATTGAATGTGTAGATGACGAATCAAGTGGAATCTCAAACACCCACCACCTAGATCTAGGTCAACTTGCTCAAACTAGGAAGTGCGCTTTGCTTGGGAGGAGCTAAGTTGGCATGGGAGGGGGGTCAAACGGAAGCCAATCCTCACCAAACTATAGATCCGGGATGCCGTGGATGCTATAGAGGTGGGTTTTCAATATTATGCCCAACAACGCACTAGATCTAAGTAGATCTGAGAAAATGTAAAATGGGGGTTTTAAGATATTTAGGGTTTTAACAATTTATGAGCTATGTCAATGGATTGGATAAAGGAAAGAGAAACAAACCTGTGGATCTTACCTGGGTAACCTTGTAGATGCCTTGATGATGATGATCTATGCAAACCCGATCAATTTGAGAAGCTTTGAGGTAGTTTTCTATGCAAGTCGATTTGATCCAAGAAGCCAATGCGCCCTCTCTCCTGCACAACAAACGTCAACAATATCAGATTTGATGCATCAAGAGATAAGACTAATGCCACAAGAGAAGTAACAGAAAGATAGCATAGATCACAATGAAGCTAATGATAACCCCCTGATACAAGCGAATGCCAAGAAAGTCGATTTGAAGAAGCGTTGCAAAATCGCCCTTGTTGAAGTCGCCCTCCTGGAGACAAACAATGATTTCCAAAAAGATAGATCTTACCACAATTTCCAAATGCTAGGTTGCAATAGACTTTCCAATCACCATCTAAGAACACCAGATGCAAAGGAGACCACAAGAATTTCCACAAGAATATTTTTCTATACCAATATCCAAGAGCCAAAGACCCCTTACAATGAGAGGCTCTCTCCTTTAAATAGGAAGGAGAGGCACCAAAACCCTAACCACTTTTTGAATGAGTGGCTAAGATTAAAAGATACAAATGTCTAATCAATGGTTGAGATGAGCTCAACAATAAAATACATGGATCACAAATAAAATATTATGTAAGTGGACAAAATCGCCCTAGAAGAGGGGAATCCCACCAAATCATGATGACATAATATCATAGGAGGCTTATGGTGGGTCCAAGGGGTAATTTTATCCCTCCTTGGTCAATCCCCATAGCAAAATAACCATAAAATAATCATGAATGTACCAAATCGTGCCACCATAGTCAAATCGTGGGCCTCAAAAAGACCTCAGAAATCCACAAAAAGTGCCATAAGTGATGGATGCGGGCCCCAATGAAGCTGAAACTGCTGGAGGAGGTGTGGAGGACCCTGATCTATCATCACTGATCATCCCATGCCATAACTTTGCCTCAATAGCCCAAATCGATTTCCTCAATAGCCATTTCTACCAATCCTGAAATGCCTCGGGAAGCGTGAAACTGCCCAAAACAGCCTCCTGGAGTGCCTGCACTGTCAAGGTGAAGGCACCAGTGTGTCCGGGAGGGGGGTAATATGGTAAAAACAAGTGGCTAGACCACCCCCTCCATCATCAGCGCCCTAGGTCAACCGGATAAAAATCACATCTGCTCCGACAGGGCCTCTGACAGACCAAAACTGCACTAGGACAGCCTACTGAGGCTCAATCATCACTGTAAGTGCCCGAAACTGAAAACAAACTGTCCCATTGGACTCAGAAGGTCCAAATCCATCCAAGATGTGTACTCATACACCATATGAGTCTCTGCATGATCAAAATAAATATCCAATATATCGAAACAAGGCCAATAATAATGATCTGTAAATGACCAAACACTGCTGTAACCCAAGAATCATCATCATAACCCTGCAGCTGCTGCATAGAATCATCATGTATGTATACATAGACCATATATCATCTATCCATATCATCATAAGGTCTAACATCTCATGTCCCATGGTCCTCCATGGTCAAACTGGGTCTAACCAAGACCAAATATAACTCAGACTATCATCCAAAGTTGCTGCAAAGTGTCAAGGTTAATACATGCTCTACAACTTATTCAAATAACAATTATAACACAGAGTAATCATAATTGGCGATCTAAATCCAAATATATAGTGTCGTTAATTATTATTAATACTCAGACTAGACTTTCAAGACCATACTCACTTCATAGCTGTGATCAATTTGCTAGTGATGGGTGAAGGCTAAATTAACTAGCTAGGCTAAGGGATGACTTGACTGACTTAACTTTGTGACACTTTGGCAAGGGAAAGGGAATACACACCATAGTATATACTGAATGAGCAACAACACAGGGAATGGCGGTGTCTCACAGATGGATGAGTTGTTCAAAGAGGGTTTATTCACCTTCACAGATGCGCACAATCCATAATACAAGTAAGGCCAGCAATTGTTTAGATATAGCATTTAAGTTCCATTGCTTTTTGGGCCTGAAGTTTCCATAGCCTTGATCTATGTGTGTTTATAAACACATTGCATAGATTTACATTTTTCTTTAGGCTTTCTGCTGCAGGTGTGTTTTTAAGGCACTTGTTTACCTGAGCACTTCTAGGTGTGTCATGGACAGCTTGTTTACCTAGGTATTTATTTCCCAACAGATATAACATTTTATTTTCATAGCCATTTTCATTTGGCATGCCTTTCATTCATGTGTGTTTAGAAACACATTGCATGAATGGGCTTTTCATACAAGATATAGCATTTCATTTTTTCCAGATTTTGTATTCATGGCAGCACTAAAAGTTTCAGGTTTAGCCAACACAACTTTAGTGACTAGGGGAAATTCCAAGGAACTCCAACTCACCATAGGTAAGTTTTGTCACCAACTCAGAGCCGAGACACAATAAACAGGGAAGCTCATCCAATACAGAGGCTACAGTGGGGAAAAGTCCTCCATGCCACTAGTCAAGTAGTAAGTCAGGGTGATAATCTAAAAGGTAGGCCATGGATGGATGAAGACAATGAATAATGGAGCCAACACTAGCAAGCCAAGGTATGGTGGAATGATCACCTATATTCTCCCTAAGGAGGGTAAAACCAATGAGTATGAATAGTGAACTTCTAAGTCTGAGTAGGGACAATAATATATATAATAAATCAACCAGGTCCAAATATCTATATGATCGCCAGATCATAACACTAAGTGCTAAGACATGCTATAAGAATAAGTATAAAAGCAATCTAACCATAACACCATGATATACCTGCTGAGTCATATACCTGAATGCTCATCAACCTGTACCATCATCTGTCCTCTGAAACTGCTGCTGTAACTCTGGGCACTACTGACTGCTCTGTACAAATGGTATAATGGCTATATCGGTCATCTCTCTGAGTGTCCTGAGACTCAGTAATGGCATGGGGAATATAACTGCTGTCCACAATCTGATAGTGATCCAATATAGATGCTCTTCTCAGCATCTCAAATGTAGGGGAACTGGTTGAATAGTGTACTGGCATTAGAAAAATAATGTATGGTAGCCCGGCTACTATAAATGTGATAACATATACCTCACAAGAGTAATTATGATTAAGCAGGAAAATAGAAGAAGAGTGAACAATACAGTATAATGAACAACAGAATAATATGGTACAGTAGAACTCGGATAGAAGCAATAATACTTCACACACACTAGTTAATTAATCACAATATGGACAAATAAATAGTACAATGGTAGAGAGGATTCGAATGCCTAAGGTGGCAATTCGAATTAGCCTCTCAGAGTGATCATAAGATCAATAAAGTGTCATTGGAGCACAACTAGGTGTCCTCATGATCATCGGAGCAAAACTGGAAGTCTTCATCATCATCAGTGGAGTCATCAATGCTCAAGTAACTGTCAACCATCAGTCAAATTGAGTCTGGTAGGTATAACTGAGTGTAACTGAGTGTAACTGAATGTAACTGAGTGTAACTGACTGTAACTGAGTGACAACTGGACTGGTAGGTGAAGAAGGGCGAGTTGCTTCCTAAAATCAAGGAAGAAGGGCGCATTAAGCAACTAGAGGGCTAAAACTGAATAGTGAGAAGCTCCTGGGCGCTGGCTAACTGAGGGCTAGGTGCTGGACTGATGACTGGGATGCATGCAAAATGCATGCAAACCCTAGAATGCATGCAAACCCTAAAGGTGCATGCATGACTGAAAATGTAAATGATCAAAATACTGGTGGGACTAGGATGGAGTATAGGAATATCCTAACACCCCCCCTTAATCCATCCTGGGCCCTGGTAACTAAGACCAAAGGTCACCCAATACAATGAATAATAACAGTCAATAAACCAAGGAAGTGGGAAAATTTCATGGGAAACATACCCCCTCCTCAAAAAACAGACTGTAAGGCACACACAAAAATAAATGCTCCAAACTCAAGCAGGTGTGATGTTTGGTCATATGTCTGGAGGTATCTTCTTCTTGGGTAGAAGTGGATCATGCTCAAAAAGCATGTGCTTGTACTTGCTCTTCAGATCGAATGTGATGAGAACAAATCCAACAGTATGAGAATGATCCTTGAACCTGTGTTTTGAATCAGCTGAGGTAGGATCATATCTATGAAAGTGCATATAGTCTTTTGTCTTCTCCTTCAAACCACCATGGGTGAGATTATGCCAAAAAGAACTATTACATGTTTGCTTGAAATCAAAATCAGATTTAAAACTTTCAAAACAATTTCTTGAGATCTCGTTTGAACCAGCAAGGGTGAGATCAAAACTATCAGATGCATGAGAAATTATCCCAAGCGAATGGCCACAGTTTCTTGAGATATCCTTTGAACCAATAGGGGTGAGATCAAAACCATGAGATGCATGAGAAATCTTCCCAAGCGAATGGCAATTTCCATATTCTTCAATAACCTTCTGAAAGCATGGAATTATGATCATATAGTAGTATAAAAGAAGAGATAGCTAGAGAGGAGCGAATGCATTACCTTCAATAGCTGTTTTGACCTCCGAAATAATCATGTGATCATGATGCAAACCAACAAACTCTGGTGCAAGAGAGGATTTAGGACCTTCTGCAATATCTAGAGTGTGAGCTGGCACAGAAAGAGAAGAAAGTTTGAGCATGAGTGGAGAATCTGCAAGTTCTTTGTCAACAACTTCAATATGAGATGATACTTGTTCATGATCTGAGAGACCATCAAGAGGAGCGAATGCATCACTTTGCTTGCTTTCGAATGGGCTGGGACCAAGTCCTTCATTCTCTTTGCCAAATATTTCATCCAGGTGAGCCCATAGCTCTTTTGGTGATGAAAAATCAGGGAGGTCATATAACATCCAATCAGACATAGCATCCAACATTGATCCAAAGGCTTTATCAACTTTATTTAACCAATCAATCTTTTCTTCAGAAGATTCGAACTCTCTTTCAAAACAACAATCAAAGAGATCATGGCTCTTCAAGAATGCTATCATTTTTGGTTTCCAATCATCATAGCTGAGAGGAGAAAAGGGAGAAAGATGAGTGATTTCTTCTGAATTCATTGAAGTTGTAGAAGATCTGCAAAAACAATATAGAATAACTGCAACTGCTACTACTGCAAAAATGCAAAAACTGCTGCAACTGCTGCACTCAAAATCTTGATAATAACCTGCAAAAAACTCTCAAGAATGGAGATAAACAATACTCTCAACATGCTATGATACCATGTGAAAATCCTCACAGCAGATCTAAGAGATGATGTATACCTCACAAGAGTAATTATGATTAAGCAGGAAAATAGAAGAAGAGTGAACAATACAGTATAATGAGCAACAGAATAATATGGTACAGTAGAACTCGGATAGAAGCAATAATACTTAACACACACTAGTTAATTAATCACAATATGGACAAATAAATAGTACAATGGTAGAGAGGATTCGAATGCCTAAGGTGGCAATTCGAATTAGCCTCTCAGAGTGATCATAAGATCAATAGAGTGTCATCGAAGCACAACTAGGTGTCCCCATGATCATCGGAGCACAACTAGAAATCTTCATCATCATCAGTGGAGTCATCAATGCTCAAGTAACTGTCAACCATCAGTCAAATTGAGTCTGGTAGGTGTAACTGAGTGTAACTGAGTGACAACTGTACTGATAGGTGAAGGGCGAGTTGCTTCCTAAAATCAAGGAAGAAGGGCGCATTAAGCAACTGTAGGGCTAAAACTGAATAGTGAGAAGCTCCTGGGGGCTGGCTAATTGAGAGCTAGGTGCTGGACTGATGACTGGGATGCATGCAAAATGCATGCAAACCCTAAAGGTGCATGCATGACTGAAAATGTAAATGATCAAAATACTGGTGGGACTAGGATGGAGTATAGGAATATCCTAACAAGGGGCAACTACAAGTTGTGTGATAACAAGAACCTAGGTGGGAAGGATAATTCCATCCCACAACCACTTGAACTAGACCCAATTGACAAATTATTATCTTATCAACTAGGACATTAACTACTATTTATAAAAATATCAAAGAAATTTACTTGAATTTTGAAGCTATTCTCTTGAGCCAAATGTTATCCATCTAAACAAAAAGGGCCATTGTAGCTGCACGGAGTAAAACAGTGATATCTTCCAATCTTCTCCACAATTTAATTATAATTTATCCAATACCGGTGTCTAAAGTCCCTACAGCTAGAATACAATAGAAATTAGGAAAGATCTCAGAAAAGGTGCAATTCTAACTCAGGATTTTTCATTTGTGAATGTCAAAGGGGGAGATATCTTTGAAGGTCACTTCACCTTTTTACTATCTCATGTAACATTTTGTGCTCAAAGGAAATGTTTTAGAACAATCAGAATTTCAGAATAGTTATCTTAATAGACATGGGACTATTAAAATGTTCATTAAAACAAAAACCTATATATATTCATACCTATGCCGTGCTTGTTCATAACTAAATATTGAACTTTTGACAAGCTTCACTTCAGAATCTTGAAGTTCTTCATTTCCTAACAAGGAAATAAAACTAGAAATTATGTTATCCATAACAATTTATCAAGATAAACTACTGACCACAGAATGCTATTCCACTTTCTGACAAGAAATTGCTTGCCTCTATTTTTAAGTGCAGCCAAGAAGGATTCGTCCACTTTTGTACTGGTGTAAATCACAAGAGGTTTTGTTTGATATTTGACTGAATAGATACATAGCAATGCACTAATCAATAGCTGATGTATAAAGTGATCTCCAAGATATACTAAAGAATACAAATGGCCTCAGACTGCAACACGTTTGGTAGGATGAAAATCTCCTCATTGACAAGTTTAACAATTTAAAAGTGTGCAGTAAATGCCTTTTCCTTTTAGATGTCCATCTTGATGCATTAGTTTAATTTACATATAGACTACAGGAAAGCATCCTGAATTAAAACAAATTTAGTACAATATTGTGAGACAAACCCAGCTCTACAATAGGGAAATCTCCACATTCATCTTCCCAAGCCTCTAAGACATAAAGTCGGTGATCATTGGCATCATAATATGCAATACCAAGCCTGCATACATTTTACCAAGTCAAAAAAATTATTTGATATAATACAAAAGCATAGTTCTAGCTCTAAAGAAGCAGAAACAAACCATGATATGTGCTCGCAGCGGAAACATGGAAAGAAATCAACATGAAAGCAAGAAAACAAGAACACATACAAAAGAGACAAGTGATTTTCTGCCTGTAGAATGATAATCTGTACACTTATCTATTAGGTATAGGCCCATATATGTATATATAATAATACAATGGCTATATATCTAGCATGTACAAAATTAGAGTAAGCATCATGCAAAGCTTGCACACATGGCTTTTAAACACAACTCATCCAAATACAGAAAATAGGATGATGATAAAAGAAAGCTAACAGCTAAAAAGAAAAGCTGATAAGGAAAAGCATAAAGCTAACTACATGTTATCAGAATTTCCTCCTTGCAAGGAGGAAATTGTCCCCAATTGCTGATGATCTAAAGAGGGCACACCCTTTCCAATGGAAGACGTAATAGTCTTTTGGCTTTGTGTTGTTGAGACCTCGTTTCACTAATATATAGCTCCACTTCCTAGCATGATTGTTATCACATAGGTGATAGTGAAGAAAAGCTACAAATTAATACCTAGTGTTGCAAATTTCTCTGATTTCTCCATATCTTTTCTAGTTTTTCGAATTGCCTATTTTTTAGAATTTCTCATGTCCAAGTTTATGATTGCTGATATTTTCCCTGATCTTTCTGATAAGTTTCTTTCTAGATGTAATATCCCAGACTGATATTTTTCTTTTTTTGTGTTGTCTAGTAGGCTGATCTCTCAAACAAGTATGAAGGTGTGTACTGATCTCTGCACCCCCTCATGTGAGTGGATCCATGTTATATTGTACCGGCTCATCTTAGCCGTTGGTTGTATTGTATTTATCTTTTGATCTCAACCACTCGTTCATAAAGTGGTTAGGGTTTTGGTCTCTCTCTGGAAAACTTGGAATAAAAATACTATTTTTGTAGATTTGCTTCTTTGGCTTCGATGGGTTATCTTGCAAGTTGAATATACAATATTTTCTCTGTGTTATCATTGTGGATCTTGCTTGTCCAAACGCTTTTCTGCAGGGAGGTCGTGTGGGTGAAGAGGAGGACGCTCTAGGGGGACGCTATTGTGGGGAAACCCCATATCTTACCTTTGGATCTTCTTTTTGTCTCAGGGAGTATCATTATTGTATCTTCGTGACGTAGTTGATGCTTTCTCTTTCATCTTTTTATCCTTATAGTCATTCTTTTGCTAGATCGATTCTCATATAGATCTTTTCTTACAGGAGGAGGGCGCACTTGTCACTTTGCAGGGATAGCGATTTCACTTGGATGGGCTAGATCTCACTCTTGATTACGTCACTTAGGAAGGATTATCAATTTGCAAGGTAGCCGCAAGCTTTAGAGGTAAGATCTACAAGGTATGTATCTTGTTTCATGTTTTTTACCCATTGGTCACTTCAAACCCTCATCTTAAAACCTTAGATTTTAGATCTGTTAAGATCTGGCGATTGCATGGGCTTAATAATTAAAAACCACCTCAACAATAATTAATAAACCTTGGAGACCAAATTTGGTGGGCATCCGACTCCATTTGCCCCCTGATCTAAGGCACTGGGCCTCTCCAAGGGAGGTCGCACTTGTGGGTAGGTGGGCATTTTCCAGATCTATGACTTGGGTGTTGCTTATTCCTTATCAAATCCATAGATCCATTGAGTATCAACCCTTCTAGTGCCATTTCATCTTGATCTTCACCTTGTGGGCCCCATTTTGACCATTTTCCACATTTTAAGGGTGGGCCCCACTTGGATCTTTCTATTTGGCATTAGACCTATCTAGATCCACTAATCTAAACTCATAAGTGGCTTAATCTTTCCTTGGTTGAACATTTGTCCATCTCATAAGCCTCTTCAACCAAGCCCTAACTCCTTGGGTCCACTTATCCATCCTAGATCTAGATCCATTCACTCTTGATCTTCTCCTATTTCACTTTCACATTTCCCTAGGAGGTCTTGAGTAGGCTCGCTAGCCTTCATTGGTTAGCTAGGGTCTCCCCCTTAGTCTTGCTTAAGCTAGATCTAAAGTGAAGAGTGCCTCGGTTATCATGACAACCAATTGCATTGGGAACCGTGGCATCTCTTGGGTCACCTCTTTAGTTGTCCAATGCCTCTACCATCCTGGATAGGATCACATTTTGGGACAAATACAAGTTGCGTGATAACATTTTTGGCGCCGTTGTCGGGGAAGGTAGAGGCCTACCTTGGTTCGACATATATCTTTTTAGCTCTACTCCTGTTCTCTTTGCCAACATTTTTGGCGCCGTTGTCGGGGAGGTAGAGGCTTACCTTAGGTGTCTGCGAGTGTCCGTGCGTAATTGATATCTTATCGCATCATGTCTTGTAACTTAGATGGTTATCATTTTCATCCTTAAAACAAACATAACCATCTCATTTTCACTCATCTCTCCCCGCTTATACACGACATATCTTTTGGTAGAAAAGAATTAAATTCTACCTGGCGACTCATAATCGTGACTCCGCTAAGGAATGACCTCATTCGCATCCTTATGATCTCAGAAGTAAAGCTAACATAAATCAACCAGAAGGGACCCCGCTCACTTATCGTAGAAGAGATCCCAAAGCCCAATCATCTAATTTCTTTTGGAAAATCGTAAATTCTGATTCTCCAAATTGTTTTGTGGGATCCGCTTCAACTAATTCGGTTCCTCCTACATCCCCGTCTCATAATTTAAGTCCAGCAAATCAAATGGCTGGAACAAATCAAACTCCTCCAAGAAACAATACTCAAACCAATCCTCCTGTAGCTCGTAGATTTGGGAACAAGGCCAAAGCTTCACCCTTAGATTTTTCCCAAATCCCTGGTTCACCCCATGATATGCTCGACAAGTATTTTGAAAAGATCCCTAAGTTTAATGGGAATTGTGCGACCTCCATTGAGGACCACATTGAGAATGTCTGGGCTCACATGGAAGCTTATGGGGCAAAAGAAGAAGAAGTTTATATGAGGGGTATTTTTGCATCCCTGGAGGGTGATGCTCGTAAATGGTTTGACCGTTTGCCCGCATCATCAGTCACGGGATATGATGACTTCGCAGAAAGACTTAAGCATGAGTGGTCAGTCAAGTTAGACGGATGTTTTCTTTTGAACCAACTTTTTGAAGTCAAAAAGAAAGAAAATGAGTCTGTCCATGAATTCAACCTCCATTTTGATAAGATAGTGGCCAATATTCTTGAGCATATTAGGCCTACAGAGCAAGTTATGTTGATTCATTACCTCAATTCATTTGAGGGTTATCTAGGCTACCATCTCAAAGACAAAGACCCTAAAGACCTAAAAGAAGCTCAAGAAAATGCTAGAAGGGCTGAAGCAACTGCTGCCTCTATGGGGAAGCAAAACTTCTTTGATTCAATTAGTGCTTCATCCTCTAGATATGATCCCAAAGCTAAGAAAGGAAAAGAACCGATTAAAGATCCCAACGATATGATGGAGAGTATGCAATAAATGATGAAAAAATTGACTCTCCTGACTAGGGATCTAGCTAAGAGCAAAGAATCAGTCTTGAAAAAGTCGCCAAAAAATCGTGACTTTTTGTAAAAGTCGCAAGGTGTTACCCCTACCGAAAAATCGGCTCCCAAAAATCGCGATTTTTTAAAAAATCGGCGACTTCCGACTTTTTCAAAAAATCGGCGCTTTTTTTGGAAAAATCACGAGTTGAATGAAAAAATCGCCCAAGCTTTTTCACAGTTTAAAATACTCGGGTTTTTTTTATAAATTTGATAAGTTTTGTACATGTAACATTGATGTCGACAATACTAAATGGTAATGTTAAATTCTTAAAGTAAAAGTGACATTCTCTTTATCTTTCATTTTCCTTAAATTTTTAACATTACCATTAATTGTTTCAAGATGTTTGAGAGTGGTTCCAACCTCATCAGACTTCATATGCAAAAAGTAGGATTTTAGATCCCATTTAGAATTCAACATACTTAATGGTTTTCAGGATTTCAGGATTCCAACGTTTCCAATGGATTCTATCATGTATGTGGGTAAGGGATTGGAATTTAATGAAGGACATCAAACTCTCTATGTACCTTGATGTTGGTGGTGTCGATGCCTGATTGTTAAAGTTGCTTGAATTCCACTGTCACGACCTTAATAAAAAAATGTACCCTTCAGTCAAGCAAAATCACTTATTAAGCATGGGAAGCTCTTTCTACCTTATTTTAACGCTTGGATTAAGAAGTTTGAACAAAATTGTACGGTGTTAATTGATGTCCTTGGAGGATCAACTTCGAGATTGGAGGCAAAGGCAAAGTCTAGAGCCTAGAGGTGGGGGAACATGGTGCTATTGATGAATATGATCTCCACATAGACAATGATTTTGATGATTATGTTTTTTCAATTTTGATTTAGATATGTATTGCGCTTGGTGCCATTTTGATAATATTTTGTCTCTAATGGTTTGGAATCATAGCTTGTAATCTTTAATATATATTTTTTTCATTAAAATTGTAAAATTTTATGTATTTTTTAACAGTGCGAGTCATTGAAATCAAACCACTCGGAGTTATTTGCATCCACTACATCTATATATTAGTGCTTTCTACATATTTATGTTCCAATGTGTTTATCTGATGTTATTGTTGCTTTATATGTTTAAAATTCTGAAAAAAAAATGAATGTATTTTGTATTTTTTAATGTTTGCCGACTTTTTCCGATTTTTCCCGATTTTTTTGCCGATGTTGCCGAGAAATTGTTTTCGGGACCCTTGCCGACTTTTTGCCGATGCCAACTTTTTCAACATTGCAAAGAATTGCTTGGAGGGAAGATTGTAGGGGTTTCTCACATCCCCCTCAAGCAAAACGTTTTCATCTTGAAGGGAGTTTTTCAATTGTGCATTGTCCATTGATTCGCTTTCTTTGATATGCCATGCCTAGAGCTTGCTCATTTGTGAATCAAATCTCACGTTGCGTAGTTTGTTTTGCAGGTGAAGTAGGACGTTTTTCCTCCTTGGGCTTGGACGTTTTAGCTTAAAATCACTTGGATCTAGCTTGGAATTGTAACTAAATGCAAGGATCATCTATGTGCAAGGTAGCCGCAAGCATTTGAGGTAAGATCTACAAGGTATGTATCTTGTTTCATGCATTTTCATCCATAGATCACTCAAACCGTAAAAGTTAAAACCCTCATATTTTTATTTTTCAGATCTATGGAGATCTAGCAATCACTTGGGATTAATAATTAAAACCTACCTTAATATTAATCATAACATTCCCGATCTAAAGTTTAGTGGACATCCGAACTTGGGTTTTGCCTAATCCTCATTGTTTCATTAGATCCACTCATTTGCAAACCCCCTAGTGCCTTTCTTCTTTGATTTTCACCTTGTGGGCCCCATTTGGACCAATTTCCATGTTTTAAGGGTGGGCTCCACTTGGATCTATTATTTTGGCACTAGATCTATTTAGATCTATTACTTTAACCCTATAAGTGATCTTTATCTTTAATTGGTTGAATATTTGTCCTTTCTTAAGCCTCTTCAACCAAGCCCTAACTCTTTGGGTCCACTTATCTATCTTAAATCTAGATCTAATCCTCTCTTGATCCTCTCATTTGCATCATCACATTTCCCTAGGAGGTCTTGATTGGGTTCGCTAGCCTTCATTGGCTAAGCTAGGGTCTCCCCCTTGGTCTTGCTTAGGCTTGATCTAAAGCGAAGAGTGCCTCGGTTAGTGTGACACCCAATTGTATTGGGAACCGTGGCATCTCTTGGGTCACCTCTTTAGTTGTCCAACACCTCTACCGTCCTGGATAGGATAACCTTTTGGGACAACTACAAGTTGTGTGATAACATTTTTGCCGTCGTTGCCAGGGAGGTAGAGGCTTACCTCAGGTGTCTGTGAGTATCCATGCATAATTCATATCTTATCGCATCCAACCTTATAATTTAGATGGTTATCATTTACATCCTGTTATCACACAATCTCTAGCTTTTTGTGGTAGGTATCCCAATAGGGACGGTAGAGATAAACAACTAGGTAGGTGTAACCAACAGTAGCCAGGTCCTCCGTCCAAAGGACAGAAGTCACACCGGACAAGGCTACAGTCACTTTAGACGAGGCACGTAGCCAAGTCAGGGGGGAGACCCCACTCAACCAGTGATGGTTGAGACTCAACAATCAGACACCCAAACTCGAAAGATAAGCAAAATGAGAGACAAGATGGATGACCAAGTGTGAGATTTCTTCCAGCCTAGTGGAATCGAGATTCTGGATGGGAAGGTGTACTAGATGAAGCAAATTCAGATCTGATTACACATGTAAATGATGAATTCTATGAAAGATTAGAAGGCTGGAAATTAAATCAGCAAACAGAAATTTACTAGAAGAGTGGTTGGGAACCCTGCCTATGGGGAATGAAGCTCTTAATTATTTACTTAAACATGGCAGTTGTTCATTAAGCAATTGAGACACATCTTCTAGTGATTATAACATTATTAGCTAGCTAATTTAAAATACAAAAACAGGCCAGCAAGAAGTTGAGTGAAATTGCCCTAGGGGAATGAGTTAATCAATGGATAAATGGACCTAGGGCATAGAAAAATGAGCGTTTATACTCACTTCCAGCCAACGAAACTTGATATTCTATGGTAAAATGACGTTCTAAAACCAAATATCAAGTACCCATAACCCAGAAATCAACCAAACAGCGTGATTAGACAGTTTTCCCAGGTGGGGCGAATTCAGTGAAAGACTAGTGCTTGGTTAAGTGGGTAGATGGAGTCGGAATCAAATGAAATTTGAAATATAGGCTTTTAAGCATAAATCATTTGTGGGTTTACAAGGAAAACAAATTTTAACGGTTGATTTTAAAGATTTTAATTTTTTAGGGTTTTAGTGGTTTTCTCTCCTAGATTCTTTAGAAAATGAAATGCAAGAGGAAGAAATGGAACACTTACTTGGAATGAGCTGAAGTTGTTGACTTTTCTAAGGTTATAGCATCCCGAAGATCAAATAGCATGGATTGCTGAAGTTCCCAAGTGAGTTCGATTTGCCCAGCTCCACCAATTCGCCCTGCTTGCCTGCCAACACCAATGGACAAATAAATCAGATCAGTATTGGCAAATAAGTAAATCTACAGCAATACAAATAAGAATGAGGAAAATGCTTGGCTGAAATAGCAAAAATCACTTCCCTTTGTTACCGATCTTGAAGAGTGGAGCAGCTGTGGAAGCCAAATGGTGCACCCTCCTCCAAGACTTGTATTTGCTGCAAACAATGGTGAGAAACAATGCTGGAAACAAACAACAATCTATACTAGTGCATCAAGATAGCTTATCAATCAACAAAACTCAAAGCAACATCACCACAAGACACAAGTAGAGAGCTCCAAGTCGTTTTCTCTTCTATTCCAAGTCCAAAAAAATGCCAAGAGAGAGGTACAAATGGAGTGAGAGCCTTCTCTTATAGAGAGAGACCACTCCTCCTACCAAGTTTACCCCCAAAATGGAGGGTGGAGATCACTCCCTCACCAACAAAATCGAATGGTGGAGATCTCCTTGAGGGGGTGCGAATTGCCCTCTAGAGCGCACATGTGGAGAGAGGGGAACCCATGTGGGGTCCATACAAATGTGGGAGAGGAGTTGGGGGGGTGGCTATAGTATGTTTCAGCCCCCCCAACTAATACAACAAGGTCCCACCATCAAAAACAAGGAAATCGAATTGTGCCAAGGTGGAGAAAAATGCCCCTCATGGGCAATTCGACCTCTAGTGTGAGCTGTCCAATAGAGGGCCCCACAACATATGAATATCACATCAAACATTACCATTTTACCTTATGAATTACCTTTTCCTTTGCCAACCATTGATTTTGCCATTTGCCTATAGTTGCCTTAGTCAAATTCTGATTTTCCATGTAATTTTTGCTGGTTTATATGGCTGAAGATGAAATTTGGGCTTTTGACCCACTTTTAGTGCCCGGATTGCCGAACCGTCTGTTGCAATGCGATCGTGGACCCCAAAAGTAGAAGGGATGACCACTCGAACAACCCCGATCCATCACTTAGGCATTATTTGCCCCAAATCCATAATTTTTAATTATAACAGGTCAAAATTGACCAATAATAATTAAAAATTTCTCAAATGCTTCAGTATTTTGCAATTCCGTCACTTGCATGCTCATATGGGACCCCTGTAGATAATAATTGACCGAAATCGAAATTCCGGTTGCAACATTTTTTCAGGCCCATTTTGGCCTAGTCAACTCAATTTGACTAAGTCAAAACTAGTCAACAATAGTGCTAGCTGAATACCTGTATGCAAACATGGAGTGACAAGGCTCAATTATACAAGTTAGTACATTACTAAGCAATACAATGATAACATGGTGATCAAAAATACATTAAATCCCGAGATAATACAAGGCCCCAGTGAAGTGGGCCCACCACCTCCAAAAGACTAAAATGTTATGCACATCTTATAGAATTGACCACTTTGCTGACTTTAGGTGATGCGGACAACAAGGCAAAGGATACGGGAAGACAAGGATGAAGATCATGTGACCCTTTGGACAACTCGGGAAAGCGGGGTCCACTGAGATAAGTATGCCATGACAGAACACGGGGAAGGGCGGTGCCTCACAAATGGGTATAGTGCAGGGAAACCACCACTAGCCATCTAACAAGTATCTCACAACTCACATCCATATACGAAGACTCCGTGAGGTTCTTTTCTAGAGCCGCCAAACTGGGTGTCCGGCAAACCGTAACTTGAGACTCTAGGGGGCAATCTTGAGCTTGTCCCTTGCTCCTTCTCACCTCCTTGTCCTGCAGGACTAGGTGCGGAATAACCACTACAAATGCTGACATGTATCACTGACCTGAATCCATGTGTGTTCATAAACACATTGCATGGATTTTACAATGAGTTTCATATTTAGCCCTTTTTTGGCTAGATTTTACATTTACAACATAATGGCCTTTTTAGCCTGATTTACATTTCTTCATTTCTTCAAGGGCCCTCTTGGGATACATACATATCTCAAAAGATACAAACATGGTGCTCATACTGCAAAGGTAATGGGGGTGAGCAATACATGCTTCGATGACCAATGGGGAAAACCCGGTGATGCTACACAATCCTAACTGCATTGCAACATCGGGGGCAACCGACAGGAGCAAATCCCAGGTCTAAAAGTGTATCTCACACACTAAAGAGCCGAGGCACAATAAACGGGGAGTGATGGCAAACTCAGAGATCAGTGAGGAAGGGGTCCTTGGGATCACAAATCAGAATCCAAGTCAGGAACAAGTATCAAGGATGAGTCGGATGGATGGCGAAAGTGAGAGTGGAGCTAAAGTCAGCTACCAAGAGGGACTAAGTGACCAAGTCTATGCCAAGTGTAGGGGACATGACCCAACGTGCATATACATAAGTCTAACAGGAGGGGTGGACTGACATCATCAAGGGCCCAATCACATCATATAACAGCTAGATCACCAGATATATCATCTCATGCAAAGTTAGTGTACTAACAAGTATAAAGAAGTCTCATCTAAATCATGAGCAATAATCATCAAATGCAATACCTGCTGCACCATATACCTGCTGCTACTGAAGCTATCTCTGAAATGGATCTCTGCTGAATCCGGGCAATCATAACAAACCAGCAATATGATGTGATAGTCTAGATCAAAACAAGACTAGGCAACTGTCTCAAATGGGCTTATGTCAAAGCCTGGCAAGGAAGAGGTGACCCTGTGGTAGATGGTAAGTGACAACGTCTGTAACACTGTACATCTGTCTGTCCCCTCTAATATGTCTGCTAGGGGCAATCTGAACAAAACTGCCTCGTCTGAAGGCGGCTGATCTCTGATCTGGAAAAAAAAGTATTGTGCGGTCCTCGACCGCACAGTCTGCAGTATGGTAGCTCCAGCTAACATAGATGTGATAACACATCCTTAAATCAAACATAGCCTGCCTCTATGAGGAGCACAAGCCTCCTCAAGCATACATTCGCTCTGGGGATGCCCCATCTCCCCTTTTGGTCGAACTTTTCCCCATGAATTTTTCTTTCCATTTTTTGTTTTTTCCAGGATTTGTTTCCTTCAACAGTTTTGTTGTCAAAACCATTTATGATAGCAAGAAACAGATCCAACAACAAAAACAACCAAATCCCGAATAATCAAATGTTGATTGGTGACTCCTTGATTCCAATCCACACAGTGTTTGGATCATCGCCCTAGGGTGATGAATTCAGTGACCTTACCTTCCAACCAATATATCCTCCTCCCAAACCTGAAGTTAAGCCACATCATGCCAAGGGAGAAGCCCTCACTCTAGACTTGGTCATTTGTCCTAGTAGGTAGGAAGCTTGTATAAAGTGACAAGTGTGCAGAATAAACTTGATCAAGGTACTTATGGACCTATTGTTGAAACACTGCATTTGTGTAAATTCAATCCTGGGCTATGCTTTGTGATGGTATTTATTTATTGGAAAAAAATAGTAGGTCTGTTGGTTTAATACTAAAATGTTATGTAGAAGTTATGCTCAGTGGAGAAACAATATAGGATTTAGCATCAGGATTTGTGGCTTAGCCCACTATCTGTATGCAATAATTGAATATTAGGAAAATAGGAAATATAGTTCAAACTTCAAAAAGATTTATTTAATCATTACAGATATGTAACAAGACTTTACAGCTAAATAAAATTTAATAATCAGCAATAACTATATAGCTCAACATGCAAAAAATTTACATCAATGCCACACGGCCATAAAAAAAATTTTGAAAAATGCAAAATCTCCAGATGAATAGCAAACTAATCTCAATTAGAAGGCTTTGGTAGCAATTCAAGGACTCAGAGGATGCTTGACAAAAACAAAACATAATGGCTTAACACAATAGGGTTAAAATTTGTCAACGGTTAGAAAATCTTGCTTGATTTCTTTTGCTCTAATAAATGAGTACTCTTGCTTGGCAATTTCTTCTACTACTAATAACTACTCTATACTACTTTATAGTTCAATGCCTCTTTAATATAATACCAAGTCATGTAAGGGCACTAGCTTTAATATAAAAAAATGATGTATAAACCTTCTTTCTTAAAAAAATGATGTATAAACCTACTTTCTTTAACAGGAAAACAAGAAGTAATTAATTATATTTACCTTTGGCTCTGCATGATACATGCCATGTATATCTGCAGGAAAAAAAATAAACATGTCAAACCAAGTTGAGACAATTAGAAAGCATTGCTTGTTTTTTTCATAATCATGTAATAGCTCTTTCAAATAAAATCATTCTGAATCAATCCCGTCAAAATCAACTATAGTAATAACAAACAAACACAGTCTTCTTTCTACTTTTTCATGATGAGGAAAAAATCTCTTTCCGTTCCCACAGTTGTCCTTAAGGCCTTTAAAAAGAAAACTTATACAACAAAGAGAGGAACTATTGTTCATTGAAAAGGATGGACTATCATTTCATCCTCAATTAAGCATTTATTTTATTTCTATGTATAGGGGAAAGGAAACTTCTTTCGATTGATAATTATATATCTATAATGCCCCCAACCGTAATGCTGTTAGCCTATGCGACATGGATGTGCACATTGTTGGACTATGGTGAGCTATGTATTGTTCATCTGCTGTGGTCCCATGTATTTGTTGTTAATTTATAGATCTATGTATTATTAGGATATTCCAAGTCAATGTGTTGTTGGTCTTGTTGGATGTTTGTACATGTGATCCAAAGGCATGTTGGTCTATTGTTAGTATTTTGTCGCATGGCAACAACATTGATAGCATTCGGTGCTTGGACCCTTTGATTTATTTAAGTGGTATTGATTAATATGCTTTTGATCATACCAATGCATTGATTGAGTAGTGTGTAGGCTGGCACTGTCGGGTCTCACATTCACAATGTTAGTTAGCTATATAAACCAACCCAAACCACATATAACAACATTGACGTCAAATGAATGTATCTAAAGTGGGGCATTAATCCATGAGTGTTCCTGGGTGGGTAGTGCGAATCCCCTTCTTTTACACTAACCCATTGACCATGTGTGCACCTTGTGATTATTTTCCCTTAAGCTTAGACTTGGCCTACGATACGAAAACCTTGGAATTAAGGGTAGGATGAATATTATTCATATGCATTGTTGAATTCATATACGAAAACCTTGGAATAAGGGTAGGATGATTATTATTCATATGCATTGTTGTATTATGAATTAGTTAGTAATGGGGACACAGTCCACCTATTTGTCGCCCTTTTTTGTAAAAAGTGTAGGTATCCCAATTGTTTTCTACTACAAAACGAAGGCACTGTCCATTAATGAGTATCTGAAAATAAGATTAGTGATTTTCATTTTTGTAAGGACGGTTACAATATAGTTTTACTGGGATAAGTGCCGTATCCTAATGATTTATGGATTTGGGGCATCAAGATGATAAATCATCCTTAGATAAAATGGATATCCTTAGTTAAAATGGAGAAATTAGCAAGGTTATTATGAATAAACCCTCTAATTATATAAGCCAAATTTATTTGCAAACTAGATGAAAAAATGGAGAAATTAGCAAGGTTATTATGAATAAACCCTCTAATTATATAAGCCAAATTTATTTGCAAACTAGATGAAATGCTCATAAAGATAAATAATCAACTCCAAATAGCATCAACAAACATACCATGTAATCATTAATGCAAAGATAACAGTAAGACAGCCTTCAAAGATGAATAAACAACGGGAAATTTCTTTATTAACAGATCTGATTACATCAAGGTATGATAAGATCAAAATATCATAGTAAAAGCTTTCATCCTTGGCCAAAAACAACCCCCAAAATGGCTTAAATACTTCCAGATAAGAAAAGTATACCAGCAGATTATAATGGCAGCCTTGCACATCAATCCAACCTATAGAAAAGAAGAAGATGGAAGCATAAATCTATTATGAGCCCTTTCTCCCTTGCCTGCAAAGAACCTTCTACTTGGCCTACAAGGAGTTAGTTTTTATCTTTCACCTCTAAGGCTCTATCCGAATTGCAAATGAGAAATGTGCCTCCTTTTATAGCCTTTTTCTTTAACAACTTTCCAATAAAATATAAATTAGAGATATCTAGATCCATTTTCCCCTCATTATTTTCTTATAGAGAAACTCCTAGAAGCCTCCTATGGTGGAGCGCTCATCTCCTAGGATGACTTTGTCATGATTTTCAAGTTTGGATGAGACCTTGCTGCCATGTGTCACTCTCCTATAGAGGGCGCTCCTAAAAAAAGGTCAAATACCTAACAAGTGTGAAATTATACCTTAGGGATGAACTGAAATTTAAATTACAGAAGCAAACCAGGGACAATATTCCACTTCACATCAACTCCAATACACTTGGCAATCCAAAAGAGAAGATACCAAATATATGACAAAAAGTTTCAGCCCTTTAAGGCAATATTTTCATCTGTAAACTAAATCTGAAATCACTGCAATCAATGCAAACTTACAGCAATACATTTGTCTATTATCTTGAATACAAATGTTAAATTTCTTTAAAAAAAAGCCGTAACTTATGTCAAATCAGTTGGACAATATAAGTGAGAAGTTATGAAGATACTGATAGTTGAAAATCAAATATGCAATAAGACAATTTTGGACAACCAAAAACTCCATATATATAGATAAGACATGAAGTTTAAGTACATACTCTCAGCTTATCACAAGATGGTACAACCCTTCAAGTTCTCCAAAACCCTAGCAAGGGAAAACCAAGAAAAAACCTAGCTCCACTTAAGATACTCCAACAAGTTAGAATCACCAATAGAAAGTCCTCCTTGACCTTATGCAAGGTGTCTCCTCTTCTCTTCCCCCTCAACAAGTACAACTTAGGGTTTATCACCAAAGCCTAACTCCAAATTCCAATGCCTCCATAGGGATCAAACCTAGGCCCCAGACTTCAAGAATGCTCCAAGAAATTGTAATACCTTAAACCAAAGAGAGATAAAGTACAAAGAAGAGAGAGAGAGAGAGAGAGAGAGAGAGAGAGAGACTAATACTCCTCTTACATCTCTAACCAAGTGTAAAAAAGAATAAACACTAGTGCATGAGAGAGAGACTAATACTCCTCTTACATCTCTAACCAAGTGTAAAAAAGAATAAACACTAGTGCATGAGAGAGAGACTAATACTCCTCTTACATCTCTAACCAAGTGTAAAAAAGAATAAACACTAGTGCATGATCTCTAACCAAGTGTAAAAAAGAATAAACACTAGTGCATGATTGATTATGATAATGACTCTCTCATTTATCAAAGGAAAGGGGGGTTTACAATGACAAGTGGACCTAGTCCATTACAAACAACCTACATGGCATAAGTAGGTCCACACATTGGAAGAGATCTACTCCAAGTAACACATGTCAAACTCCAAGGTCATAGCGATCAGCAAGCAAGGCTTCAAGGCATAAGTGTAAGCATCCTTAAGTCAAGTGTAAGCCTGCATGCAAGCACACAAGTAACCCCATGATGTCCAGACCTCAATGCCCTCCTTTGTAATGCCTAACGCTCCTCCTCCAATGCAAGGTATCCTCCAAGCAAACAACATCCCTCCATGTGTTGGCTACATGTAGAAGTCACCAAACTCCATAGGTCTCCAACACTCTAAGGAAAAATGTCATCCAAGCATCCATACAAGGTCTAGCAACCAAGAGTAAGCCACCTCCAATGTGCAAGTTCCTCAGAGAACATCAAGGGTTAACCATACATCATGCACCCCACATCTTATGAAGCCCAAACCCAGTGCAAGGCAAGGTTGTAACGTAGCACATGCCTCCTTATAGTCATTAATTCCTCCTTGTTTGCATGCCTAAAATTCCATTTTGAATTGGATACATGACCAAGTGAATAAGATTTAAATTTGTCATGGGTGGGAAGGGGCAATATGTCATACCACCCCCCAATTATTCTAATTTTTCCTTCTTTAATTTTTTCCCTTAAGTTAGCTTGCTCGTCTGCTTGGAAGAATGCTAGAGTTTCAAATTCCTCTACCAACGCTTGTATTCATAAGATGAGATGAGACAATCTGATAATATTCGTAATCAATTTATGATGCAAGTGACAAACTACTATTGAAGAATCCCTTATTACAACTGCACTTTTAATTCCTTTCTCAATCACCTATTAAAACTACACTTTTAATTCCTTTCTCCTTGAACAAGACTAGTCCTTGAAATGCTTACATTGCCTCAACTTCATTATTGGCTGCAATGCCTAATCCCCAAGTATAAGTGAATTCTTGATTTCCTCCAAGATCTAGTATGATCCCGCAGCTGCCACCCCTAGTAATATTGACTAGAAAGTTGTAAATTTATATTCATTTGATGACTAGAAAGTTGTAAATTTTATATTCATTTGATAACTGGAAACTTCTATGATTCCATCGTCCATTTGTTCTATTTCAACTACATGCATTTCAACAGGACTCCCTACTTCGTAAAATTTCTTCCAACATTTCCTAATATAAACCATGTGCAACAACAATAAATGCAAGGGGATTTACTTCCATGATATCCTAATCTTTGCTTCGTTCAAAAATAGCTCGAGATTTGATCTCATAAAGATCAATTTTCAAGATCCATAAAATAGATATAATTGATAGAAGCTGTTTGAGTAACTGAATCATTGAATGAATTCTTAGATAGAAATAGTAATATGATCACTTTTGACAAAGACTCGTAGTAAAATCTTTAGAAAACATTCCGATTAACATGTCCGTGTCATTTCGAAAGAATTGGATTCGTACGAATAATAACCTTCTGCTACTCCAGAAGACGTTCGTCAGAACCTATGGATGAGTTCAACAAGAAGTAGTCCGCTCCACCGTATTTATTCAAGCGGATTCATCTTTCCCATATCGTTAACAAATTTGAATCGGGCTACTCTTCTGCTATATTTCGCCGCCATATGTACAGATAAATCATTTAGCATTTATTAACACAGGAATGCTCTTCTCTCTTACATTTCTGCATAAACTTAAGCCGATTTATCATCTTCACTAAATTTCTACATAAACTTGAGGCGAATCATATTTTCTGCTTCATTTCCACCTAAATTTGTCCAATAAGACCGCTCTTTTTGCAAAATTTAATATGCAAGTCCGCATATATGACGTAATTTTAGATATGTTACAAAAGAATCACAACTATCGCTTGCACTTAACTTCCAAAGAAAAATTTACAAAGTATGATTTAAACTCTGCGGTTAGAATGCAAATTTAAGTAAAATCCGAAATTTCAAGAAAACGAAAAGCAACAAATTGTTGACACAACAAAATACCAATGGAAAAGTAATATATAGTTATAGTGAAAATAGATGGTTTTCCCATAAGCAATACGAGCTAACCTGCGATTCGGATTCAGTTTCGGCGTCTTCCTCGACAACTTCCATCTTCCAATGTCTGATGGTTCGAGGTTCTACTTGAGCAAAGCAATAGAAGCTTATATAAAGCGTTTCAGACGAACCGAGTGTCGTTAAAATATCAAGTTATAAGCCTTCCAACACTTTCCAACTGCTCTACCGTCGATTTATTTGATTGGATTAATTTTCTAATCCATTTATTTATTGTTTAATACGGACGATAGAGAAAAAGATGATATAGTTGAGTTTCATTTCTTAATTTTACTTTGCCTCAAAACTTCCACTCTGCCACAATGCTACGACGGATTCATCCTAGTAAAATAGAATTACCTTGTATTAAAAACTAATTTAAAAGGTAATTTCTTATAGGTTTGCCATAAGGTAATTTCTTATAGGTTTGCCATAAGGTGTTAAATTTTTTTTTTTTTTTTTTTTTTTAAAACACACTTTCAAAACAGGGATTTCTGGGCACTGAAGGTATTTTGGTATGGGAGGAATGGATGGATTCCAGCATACTGGAATGTGGGGAAGTTTTATTTTTGTAGGCTATCATATGGACAGTATGTGTAGTGGATACTTTTTGTAAGTCATATTTTATGGTCCGATGTATAGCACCTTTCTTGAATATATATTTTGATGTATATAGATGGAAGGAAAAAGTCATAGATGGCTGAAACTACCTTTCGCAGGAGAGGCGACAATTTTTTGTACTATTTGATTTTAAGAATAGCAATAGTACGTTTTTTTTTCGGTTGAAAAAAAAATGTATATTTTTTTTTATGGAAGATTAGTTTAAATGGTTATGTCTTAGAAGTGAGATTTATCTCTTAAATTGGAGAGGTCATGGTGCATTTGTGTTAAGTAAACAAAAATTCGAATAAAGTCACTTATCCATTAAATTTATTTCCATAGAACTAAGTGTTGCTGCCTGATACGCACCTCGAGTAATGTGGTAGAAATATTCAAGCCACTGAGTGCGTCCTTCAAGGCAAGTCACGATTGAAGCTTGTTGTCACTTAACATTTTGACTCCTTTGTCTAGGCCAACTCCTAACGAAGCCAAGGGAGGTGGTCCGTAAGAAAATAGCTAAGTCTTTTAAGTTAAGTGACAAAAACAAAAGAATCTAGGAGTTCGAATTACTGAAACAAGAGAGCAATGACAACTTTATAAATTTAGGAATAGCAACATGTGAGATAGTTTATTAATCCATGACACATGATTGATTTAAGTAAATGTGATTGTGAAGTAGATCAGTGCCAATAAAGTTAAATAATTGTTGTTGAAAGGAAATGCTTTGTCGTGCCTCTTGGTCAGTTTTAATTATTATGGATGAGTGGATTAAGGTGGGTTAATTCGTGTTTGGCCCGCTTATCCTCTTATCCTCACTAGTAAGTGCAAAACAACTATATTAGGTGTCCAGCAGGGCGAGACATAAAGTCTGCTTAGAGTAGCCCCCCGACTCCTTGGTATCATTCAGTGTGAACCCCTTACTATGAAAATAAAACGTTGAGTGGATTTTCCTATTAATCTAGCAGCTAATATCCCCTTTTCTTATTGTTCCACAAATCAGGCAAGCCTACGATGGACAAGAGCATACGGGGGATAAAGGCGAGATTCGTTACTCTTATTTGCAAAAATGAAAGAAGAGAAACTAACTAGTCTAATCTAAGAAAGTAAAACAAAGCTAACGTTGGTAAAACCAAAGCAAAAAGGGAAAAGGTTCACACCACGAAAATGACACAAATCCCCCAAGGGGGATGGGGTGTGGGCGCTAGGTAGCCCACTTGCTCTTATTATTGATTTTACAAATTATTTAAGGTGGATACCTTTGGTCCTTTTAAATGAGGAACCAAAGGCTTAGAAGTCTCATAAAAATGGCTTCGAGGAAAGCAACGTGCTCCTGGGGTCTTGGATGGCTTGAATCTTCGATTTTTCGGTAACACCTCCTCTTACATGTTCATCAAAAGTGAAAAAACAACCACCTATTATGCACTAAATGTGCTAGATATGAAGTTAAAAGCATACAAAATTTAAGTACTGAAAGATAGAAAATGAGCACAAGTACTTAAAAGAAACTATATCTACTAAAGAAAGACTTGAAAACACTAGATCTAGTTGGTTAAAGCATGCTTAGTAAACTAGCATTAGATCTTCTAAAAAAAAGGACTAATTAGCTAATCATGCAAGATTGTAACCAAAGAAAATTTCATTTTAAAGATGAAGGAAATAGATAAGAAAGGAGCTTTCAAAGCTTGGGAATTTTTTGGGTCGTGGAGTCTGTTGGTGTAGAACGGAGTGACTATGCTTCTTCGTTGAAAGATGGAAATGTCTTACTCGATTAGCCATTCCTTCAATCTAGATATTTGCATCTACTCAAATATCCTTGCACAAAGAGATGGTTAAACAAGGGTGATTGATCCACATCGCAGTTGGCATTTGTTGTTGGGTGTTGACATCGACTGCGACCAGTCATCGACGTCGATACAACTTCGACAAGTTTCGACTCGACATGAATTTGACAACTTCGACAGGTTCCGAATTCGACACAACTCCGACGAGTCTCGACTTCGACATACTGCGACACATTCCGCACCTTCGACATGTTCAGCAACCTCACCATTCGTGACATCGCCATGCAGCGTCGACATGCAACCAGCGACTGTCGAACTTCGATAGACTGTCTCTCTATATTCCAGTCAACTGTAACAGTTGAACTGTTGAAACCATTCTAACTTCTTCTTTGTAACTGAACATAACAGGAAGGCACCCAAGCGTCTCAGAATTCTATATAAGCATGTATAACATTGTAGCATACATCAGTTTTGATCTGTTTTGCAAGTAATAGAAGAACAGTTCGCATTCCTGCATATTGTCTGTATGTATTTGTGTTTATCTGTGTTGTGTAATCCTGCTTTGCTCATTCCGTTTATTAAGCTTCCGCCATAACAGAGCCGACTCATTTAGTTGAACTATTGTCCCCCTCGTGCTTCTTGGACATGACCCGGATCATTGGTATCAGAGCATTCAGTTTTGTTCGTGCCTAAGTTTTTCATATACACTTCTCTCGAAGTTACCTGACTTATGTCGGTTCAAACTCGCTCGCAATCCAAGCAGACACGATCTCCATAAATGACAGAAGAAACAGTAAATAGACATGCAGCCGACGAGACAGCACAACTTATTAAGCAAGCTCTGGCTTGACAACAAACTAAAATGTTCGCCCAATTCAACAAGATTCTCTTGCGATTCGCTTCGACATCCGGAGGATCCTCGACAAGAACTCACTCTGATAAAATCAACCCCTTCAAAGTGCAAATGAATTTGGACATACCAAATCTTGAAGGTAAGATTGATGCGGAATTCGTCGAAAATTGGGTGCAACAATTGGAATCCTATTATGTTGTAAATCAACTCTCTGAAGCTGAAAAAGTCACCATTGCATCCTTAAAGATGTCAACCTCCGTGCACTGATGGTGGGAGAACCCATCGACACATGGGATAAATTCGTCGAACACATCCGAAAGGAATTTTACCCGTCAAAATACCTCGAGCAGCAGTATAAGAAGTGGCAACAGCTAAGGCAATGGAAAGACCAATCAGTACAGAGTTACACCAACGAGTTCTACCGACTCATGGCAAGACTTGGCGTCCAAGAAGAAGAGAAATTGCTTGTTCTGAAGTAAATCAATGGATTTTCCCAGTACATCCAGCAAGAGATGGAATTTCTGACTGTCAATACGCTTGCGGATGCTTTCCACTACGCCAACAAACTGGAAACCAAGCAGAAAGGAAAATCACACTTCACGACAAAGCCGACATCGGGACGACCACCCGACAAGAAGGCACCAACCATCTTTGACAAGTCGAAATCTTCTCAACCGACACTGCCAAAGCCAGACCACGGAAAGAAGCCTTTTCACAAGAGGGAACGTAGCAAACAACTGCGGACCGAAAAATGGTGCGATTACCACCACTCATCTTGGCATGATACGTCTGAATGCAAAGCTCGGAAGACATTTTTGGCAAAAGTGTCGACCTCTGACGCGTTCGACAAGACGATGGAAGAATCTGATCCAGACGCGACGACCCTTTTAACCTCGACCACTCCAGCAGCTTTGACTATCGTCAACGAGGAGGAACGAGAACGCCTGTTCCATACACGATATGGGTGCAGAGCAACCCATTACATCTGATTGTGGACAACGGCAGCCAAAAGAACTTCGTTTCTGAAGATCTCGTGAATAAACTAGGTCTTGTTACCACTCTGCATCCTCAGCCTTACAACATCGATTGGATGAAGGATGGAAAAGAACTGTGGATCACTCGACAATGCAAACTCGCATACTTCATAAAGCCTTTTGAAGATAAAGTACTCTGCGACGTGGAACCACTCTCCGTAGTCGACGCCCTGTTTGAGAAACCTTACCTCTGGGATAGACATGGAAGTTATCAGTCACGACATCAGAAGGTGATTGTCAGAATCCAAAATCGATGGTTCAGCATACCAGACCGTCAACCTACACCGACGGTTGCACTGATGTCTACCAAACAAACAAAGAATCTCATCACTCATGCTCAAAAGTTCGCATTAATCATGATCAAGCCACAACATTCTAAGAAGACTGCAGCAACAAGTCGAGTCACCAACCAATGCAGTTCTCGACAGAAGCAGCAAGTCGATCATATTCTTGATGAGTACCAGAACCTCTTTCAAGCTCCACACGGATTACCTCAACATTGTCAGGTAAAACACTCCATTGAACTTGTTCCTGGTTCTTCTTTTCCTAACGCATCTGTTTACAGAAGATCCATTCTCGAAAATGAAGAGATTCGCAGAAAAATCCAAGAATTAATCGACAAAGGTCATATCTGACCCAGCTCCTCTCCTTGTGGAAGTCTAGTCGTCCTAGTTCCGAAGAAAGATGGAACTTGGCACATGTGCATCGACTATAGAGCTCTCAACAAAATATCGGTGAAGAATCGGTATCCTCTGTCGTGGATAGACGAGCTCATCAACTGTCTGAAAGGTGCTAAATTCTTTACTAAACTCGACCTCAAGTTGTGATACCATTAGATTCCAATCGAGCCCTCAAATGTGTGGAAAACTACTTTCAAGACCAAGGAAGGATTGTTCGAATGGTTAGTCATGCCTTTCGGCTTAACCAACGCACCTGCGACCTTCATGCGACATATGGATAACCTTCTTCGACCTTTCATCGGAAAATGGGTCATTGTCTATCTTGACGATATTTTGATTTTCAGTCGATCATGGGAAGAACATGTCGGACATCTTCAACAAGTCCTCGACATTCTCCAGCAACATCGACTGTATATGAACATGGACAAGTGCTCTTTTGCGATGACCAGCATCAAATATTTGGGGTATGTAATTGACTTTGCAAGCATTCACGTTGATCCAGACAAGGTACAAATCCTCAAAGATTGGCCCATTCCTAGAAGCATTCAAGAACTAAGAAGCTTTCTTGGTTTGGCGAATTTCTATCGACGGTTCATACTCGGCTTCAGTCACATAGCCTAGCCCTTGAATCAGTTGACGAAGGGAAATGGGAAAACTGTCTTCCAATGGACAGCAACACAACAAGTAGCTTTTGAACAGCTCAAACACGTGCTCTGCACTGCACCAATACGTGTGTTACCTAATTTGCATCAACCCTTTGAGATTGAGACTGACACATTAGACTATGCCTTGGGCACAGTGATCACTCAGTCTGGTCACCTAGTTGTTTTCATTCTGAGACTTTTAACGACACAGTTAGAAGATACTTGACGTACGAAAAAGAACTGTACGCCATTGTGCAAGCTCTCAAGCAATGGAGGCATTAAATCCTTGGTAAGGAAACGGTCATTCTCACTGATCACAAGCCTCTACAGTTCGCTCTGACACATTCAAAGTTGCAGACAAACCGACAACTCAAGTGGATTAATTACCTACATGATCCAGGAGGATCTAAGAAGACAAAATTTTTGAAGTCCTCCAATCTCAGCAAAATTAGCACCAGATCGAAGGGCTCGTCGAGACGATTCCAACGACGTTCGTTTCACCTCAAACGGACTTCGTATGAGAAAGTTATCGCGTTCTGTTGTATTGGTGAAACAGGGAAATTTGGCAAAATGGAGGTGCCACGTGGCACCACTGACAGGGTGACACGTGGCATCCCTACTATATGGGCAAGCTGACACATGGCAGTACGGACCAATCACAAAGTGACACATGGCAATATGATCTGAGCTGGCTGGGCGTACGGACGGTGACGTGGCAGTGACTGGACGGTTGACTGGATGCTGACGGGGCGTGAGGTGGACCAATCCCAGGCCGCCACGTGGTAGCATGGAATTGGCCAATATGTCTAAGGCAAGAATACTGGCCTCCGCAGGATTCGACCCCGTGACCTCCCTTGTATAAGCTCTCCGCCTCCACCACTTGGGTTACATATGTTTCTTGGCTTGTGTGGTTAAGACCTTTTATTTAAACCTTAAAAAGTTTATATGGCGCACAAAGAGGGGGCCAACTCCAACCAATCACGTGGAGCTTGCGCCTTAACTTGTATTGAGGCACCACGTGCTTTTTAAGAACTTTGTTATGGTTGTAAAATGGGTTGGAGACCACGTGCCATCTAACATGGGTTGGAGCATGTGCTATAACAACTTACAACGAATTGCATGCCATAGGGTTGGAGCGCCACCCTTGCTTAACAAACTTTGGGATAAGACAAAAAGTGGGTTCAAAAATATAAAAGCATGTGTATTTATAATCATAAGGGGAGCGCCACCACATAACAAACTTTGGGATAAGTTTAAAGGTGGGTTTATATGGTTTTAACCATATGCCATTTTAAAAAGGTATTTTTTAAGTATGTTTGTTTATTAGTTAATAAAGAGCCCAACCACATGATAACCAAACTTGGAGGTTTTCAACTATATGCCCAATTAGGCAAATTTGTTGTAACTGAAGAATCATGAGGAGAATGTGATTAGGGCTAACTCAAGCCTATATAAACCCCCTCATATGCCATTTGCCACTCATGCTTTGGAGTAGAGACTTTGTAGCTAAAGGAGAGAAGGGAGATTGTGTAGCTCTGCAGGAGGAAGGTACGAATGTTTATACTCGTTTTACACCGTCTTCAGGCTTCGGAGTTGCTAGAAGCAGTCTTGTTGTGTTTTGGGCAGCGGTTCTCTTCTTGGCCATTGTCGCCAAGGTATCATTGTATCATTGCCATGTATTTTGCCTTTATGCTGAGATTATAGATCGGCCCTCCTATTGAGAAGCAGGCCCGGAGACGTAGTCCATCCTGGACGAACTCCGTTATCAACTTGTTGTCTTTATGTGTATATTGTCTATGCTGTTTGGTTCTCTTCTTATGGATTTGTGAGCTTCATTCATGCTCTTTATGCAATTCATGTTAACGTCATAGAGTAGCAAAGATCTTGTTTTCGGATCATGTGGTATCAGAGCAGGTCTATTTGACGTTGGATTGTGAGTGTGGATGCTCACGAGGGATAAACTGCAAGTTGGTGAGGGTACATTAGAGCCTTACAATTCCGAGATCGGACGTGCACACCGAAGGAGGAAGATGGATGCTAATGATGCCCGCATCGAGATGGAGGCAAACTTTCACAAGGTCTTCTATATGATGGCCGACAAGGTAGACAAGTTGTTTGCAGACTATGAAGAATGCATGGCAAAAGAAAGAAAAGGCAGTGAAGTAAAGAAGGAAGACAAAGAAGTGAAGGACGAAGGCAACGCTTCAGTTAACCAAGGGGAAGGTGGCGAAGAGCCTCCTGAGCCTCCCTCTTCACCTTCAGCTTCAAGCACAAGTTCAAGTGCTTCCTCCTCATCTCATTCTCAGCATTCCAAGGTTCCTCACAAAGAGCCTCAAAAGAAGCCCTTATTGAAGCTCGATGTGAAGTTTGATTTGCCCATGTTTAATGGGGAAGCGAATGCAGAGAAGTTGAACAATTGGATAAGGCAAATTGAGGTCTATTGCCGAGTCCAGCAGATCGAAGAAGAAGATGTGAAGATTCAGTTGGCTTCACTTCGGCTGACAGGCACCGCACTTGTATGGTGGGAAAGCAAGCTTCAGCAAGGTAGCAAACAAATGGGTAATCTTCTCTCATCGTGGTCTGCTTTTATTTCTGCTTTACGTAAGCAATTTTATCCGTTGGGTTATGTTCAGAAGGCAATGATGGATTGGCAAAGTTTTAGACAAGGCAAGGGTCAGAGTGTTCAGAGTTTTACTGAAGAATTTAGAAAGAAAGCTTTAGAATTGAATATTGCTTTAGATTCTGCTGACACTCTTTTGAAGTACATTGGTGCTCTTCATCATTATCTACGCCATACTTTGCTGTTGTTGAATCCTACTAGTGTGGATGAAGCAAGTGTTCAGGCTACTCATCTTGAGAACAGGGGGAAGCATTTGCAAGAAGACCATTAGAAGAAGCCTTTCAAGCCCAACAACCACCACAAGTTCAAAAAAAAAGACAAGAGCAAGAAGACAGCTACTGCCAAGAAGGAAGGAGGAAAGCCCCATTGCAACCATTGCGATACTGATGGGCATGATGAAGAAAGTTGTTGGAAGTTGCATCCTGAACAAAGGCCAAAGCATTATGGAGGCAAAAAGAAGAAAAAGACCGTTGCAACAGTGCAACGAGATTTGGGTTCCGACTCAGGTGACGAAACCATGATTACAGCCGTGGGAATGCAAGGTAACAAAACTCCTCATACTGGTTCAAGTTCTACTCATGTTTCTAAAGAAAATGATAAAAGAAGAAGTGAGTTGTTTCACATCAGAGTTGTGTCTAAGCATACAAAGATTGAAACATTATTTGATCCCGGTTCTCAAGTAAATTTGATCTCAGAATCAGTTGTTAAGAAGTTGGGCATACAGACTAAACCTCACCCCAAGCCTTATCCTCTTGGATGGGTATGTGATAATGCTAAGTTGCAGGTGACTAAGCAATGCAGGTTAAGGTTTGCTATTGCTTCAAAGTTGATTGATGAGGTGGACTTAGATGTTGTTCCTCTTGACATCTGCGGTATCGTATTGGGAAGCCCATACTTGTATGATCGAAAAGCAGTGTTCTTCCATCATGAGAACAAGTACCATCTCACCAAAAATGGGGTGGAGTACATTGTGAGAGCTCACAGTATGAAGGCTAACACCACTCTTGTTAGTGCAGGACAGATGAAGAGACTCATCAACACTAATAAGAGATACATGCTCATGGTTGTGAGAGCAAAAGATGCTGAAGCATCCGATGCTTTCAAAGGTTGTGATCCTTCTCATAAAAAGGCTATGATTGATATTGTGGCTAACTATGGTGAAATATTTCAGGAACCTACAGGTTTGCCTCCCAAAAGGGAGATTCGGCATGAGATCCATCTCCAGCAGGATGCCCCTCTTCCTAATGTGGGCATGTACAGGTTGTCCGCAGTTGAAATGGCAGAGATTAAGAAGCAGGTTCAAGACTTGTTGGACCAAGGAGTGATCAGACCCAGCTCCTCTCCATGTGGTTCACTGATTGTGTTGGTGATGAAGAAAGATGGCACATGGAGGATGTGCGTTGACTATCGGGCTCTCAACAAGATCACGATCAAGAATCGATACCCGCTTCCTCGCATAGATGACTTGCTCGACCAGTTGAAAGATGCTGTGTTCTTTACCAAGTTGGATTTGCGCAGTGGCTACCACCAGATCAGAATTGCAGAAAGTGATGTGTGGAAGACGGCCTTCAAGACCAAGCAAGGTCTATTTGAGTGGTTGGTGATGCCCTTTGGGCTTTGCAATGCACCTGCAACCTTTATGCGGGTAATGAATGATGTTTTCCGGCCATTCTTAGATGATTTTGTCATTGTATACTTAGATGATATATTGGTCTTTAGCAAAACTTGGGAAGCACATGTGGGGCATGTAAAGCAAGTATTAGATACTTTGAAAAAGGAGAAATTGTATGTAAAATTGTCAAAGTGTGAATTTGGCAAAACTTCATTAGTTTACTTGGGTCATATTGTAGGAGGTGGAAATTTAAAAATTGATCCTTCAAAAGTTGATGTAATTGTCAATTGGCCTAAGCCTACTAACGCTACTGAAGTGAGAAGCTTTTTAGGAGCTGTTCAATATTGGAGGAGGTTCATTCAGAACTTCTCATAAATAGCATCTCCTTTGCATGCCTTAACAAGTGTGAAGAAATCCTTCCAGTGGGGAGGAAAGCAGCAAAAAGCCTTCGACACATTGAAGGGAAAGATCAGCACCGCCCCAGTCCTAGCCTTGCCTGATTTGCAGCAGCCATTTGAGATAGAGACAGATGCCAGTGGATATGCCATGGGGGCAGTATTGATGCAGCACCGCAAGCCTATTTGCTACCATTCAGAGACTTTTACTCAAGCAGTGATCAACTACCCCACCTATGACAAAGAGTTGTATGCTTTGGTTCAGAGTGTCAAGAAGTGGAAGCACTACTTGATGGGTAAGGAGACGATCATCCATACCGATCATCAGCCCTTGCAGTATCTCCAGTCCCAGACTAAGCTCCAGCAAGCTCGTCATTTCAGGTGGATGGGATTTCTTCAACAATTCCATCTAGTGATCAAGTACAAAAAGGGTACTAGTAACAAAGTGGCAGATATGCTTTCTAGACCTCCTATTGTTGCATCTATTGTTTTGAAAAATGCTTCTTTATCCCATGAAAGTTATATTGAGCAGTATGCTACTGATGATGATTTCAAGGAGGTTTATGAGAAGCTAACCAATGGCACACAGGTGGAAGACTACTATTTGCAGGGAAAGTTGCTCTATCATTTGGGCAAGTTATGTGTTCCTATCAGTGAAAGAGTCCATGTAATACGAGAAGCTCCTACTTCTCTTGTATCAGGGCATTTTGGGGTAGGTAAGACTTTGGCTCATTTGCAAAGACTTGTGTATTGGCCTTGCATGAAAGACATTGTAACAAAATATGTAAAGGGGTGTGTGATGTGCTCTACTTGTAAGCCCACTAATAGAAAATTGGGGTTGTCCTCATCACTTCCTGTTCCTTCCCATCCTTGGGAAAGCATTTCCATGGATTTTGTGGGGGGTTTGCCTATGTCTAGGAGGGGTCATGACTACTTGTATGTGGTCGTGGATAGGTTTAGCAAGATGTGTATTCTTATGCCATGTAAAAAGCAGGTCACTGCAGAGCAGGCTGCTTCTCTTTTCTTTCAGCATGTATGGGTTCACTTTGGACTCCCTACGTCCATTATCTCGGATCGGGACTCCCGATTCCTTGGAGAGTTTTGGACAAAATTATGGTGTATGATGGACACCAAGCTAAAGAGGAGCACCGCTTTCCATCCACAGACCGACGGACAGACAGAGGTAGTCAACAGGACGATTGTCCATTTGCTTCGAGGCTATTGCAACAAGCATCCTAAGTTATGGGATGAACAGATCTAGTATGTGCAGCATGCCTACAACAGGGCTATGCATTCTTCCACTGAGAGCTCGCCATTTGAGACATGCTTTGGGTACTTTCCAAAGACTCCATTGGAATTGACTTATGGGAGAGAGGTTGATCCAAGCACTTCCAAGGACGAAGACAAAGCCCGCAGGTTCATTCAGAGAGTTCAACAGGTACATCAAGCAGTGCAAGAGCAGTTGGAGAAGAGTCAAGCCCAGTACAAGGCTCGCCATGACAAGCATAGATTTGATCATCAGTTTCAGGTGGGAGATCAAGTGTGGCTTCACATCAGCAAGGAGAGGATGAAAGGAGAAGGCAAGAAGCTCAAGCCCATTAGATATGGTCCCTTCACCATCTTGGAGAAGATTGGGACAAATGCTTTTCGCTTAGAGCTACCGCCATACATGCAGATCTACTCAGTGGTGAATGTGGAGAACTTGAAACTCTATGAGCCTCCCATGATCATGGATGAAAGGGAGAATGTCTCATTGCCATCAGTTGATGAATTTGCTCCTGAGTACATGGATGAGCTAAAGGAAGATGTCATCTTGGATAGAAGGACAAGGACTTCTCGCAGAGGTGATGTTGATTATCTTCGAGTGGGCATCAGAGGCACTCATCCAAGCAAAGCCAAGTGGATCGAGAAGGAGAAAGTGAGGGAGCAATTCCCTCACCTATCTGTTGATTAGTAAAGGCTTTTGGAGGCCAAAAGCTTCTCAGTGGGGAGGAATGATCCAGGAGGATCTAAGAAGACAAAATTTTTGCAAGTCCTCCAATCTCAGCAAAATTAGCACCAGATCGAAGGGCTCGTCGAGACGATTCCAACGACGTTCGTTTCAACTCAAACGGACTTCGTATGAGAAAGTTATCGCGTTCTGTTGTATTGGTGAAACATGGAAATTTGGCAAAATGGAGGTGCCACGTGGCACCACTGACAGGGTGACACGTGGCATCCCTACTATATGGGCAAGCTGACACATGGCAGTACGGACCAATCACAAAGTGACACATGGCAGTATGATCTGAGCTGGCTGGGCGTACGGACGGTGACGTGGCAGTGACTGGACGGTTGACTGGATGCTGACGGGGCGTGAGGTGGACCAATCCCAGGCCGCCACGTGGCAGCATGGAATTGGCCAATATGTCTAAGGCAAAAATTATGGCCTCCGCAGGATTCGACCCCGTGACCTCCCTTGTATAAGCTCTCCGCCTCCACCACTTGGGTTACATATGTTTCTTGGCTTGTGTGGTTAAGACCTTTTATTTAAACCTTAAAAAGTTTATATGGCGCACAAAGAGGGGGCCAACTCCAACCAATCACATGGAGCTTGCGCCTTAACCTGTATTGAGCCACCACGTGCTTTTTAAGAACTTTGTTATGGTTGTAAAATGGGTTGGAGACCACGTGCCATCTAACATGGGTTGGAGCATGTGCTATAACAACTTACAACGAATTGCATGCCATAGGGTTGGAGCGCCACCCTTGCTTAACAAACTTTGGGATAAGACAAAAAGTGGGTTCAAAAATATAAAAGCATGTGTATTTATAATCATAAGGGGAGCGCCACCACATAACAAACTTTGGGATAAGTTTAAAGGTGGGTTTATATGGTTTTAACCATCTGCCATTTTAAAAAGGTATTTTTTAAGTATGTTTGTTTATTAGTTAATAAAGAGCCCAACCACATGATAACCAAACTTGGAGGTTTTCAACCATATGCCTAATTAGGCAAATTTGTTGTAACTGAAGAATCATGAGGAGAATGTGATGAGGGCTAACTCAAGCCTATATAAACCCCCTCATATGCCATTTGCCACTCATGCTTTGGAGTAGAGACTTTGTAGCTAAAGGAGAGAAGGGAGATTGTGTAGCTCTGCAGGAGGAAGGTACGAGTGTTTATACTCGTTTTACACCGTCTTCAGGCTTCGGAGTTGCTGGAAGCAGTCTTGTTGTGTTTTGGGCAGCGTTTCTCTTCCTGGCCATTGTCGCCAAGGTATCATTGTATCATTGCCATGTATTTTGCCTTTATGCTGAGATTATAGATCGGCCCTCCTATTGAGAAGCAGGCCCGGAGACGTAGTCCATCCTGGACGAACTCCGTTATCAACTTGTTGTCTTTATGTGTATATTGTCTATGCTGTTTGGTTCTCTTCTTATGGATTAGTGAGCTTCATTCATGCTCTTTATGCAATTCATGTTAACGTCATAGAGTAGCAAAGATCTTGTTTTCGGATCACTAAAACAATTCCAGTTGGTAATTAAGTATCGGAAAGGCAAGGCTAATGTCGTCGCATATTGCCTTAGTCGACCACCCATTACTCTCCTTTTGACAGTGATGAGTATGCAAGGATACAACACAACCACTTGGCCACAGTTGTATAAGGACGACAACGACTTTTCAGCATTCTACCGACAGTTACAGACTAACAAGTCGTCGACCTCAGACTCCGACTACTTCCTGAAAGACACCTCGCTATACAAGCTTGGACAACTTTGTGTACCAACTGGTGAGAATCGACAGCAGCTCATTTGGGATGCGCACTACAGCAAGACTGCAGGACACTTTGGAGTAGCAAAGACACTTGCTATTCTGCAGAAGTATTTCTTCTGGCCTACACTTAAATATGAAGTCAACAAGTACATTCGATCATGCATGGTTTGTGCCATTGATAAGCCACCTAATCGATGACAAGGATTGTATACACCTCTGCCAATTCCTAGTCGACCATGGGAATCTATTTCTATGGACTACTTGACGGGTTATCCTACTACCAAACATCAGCATGACGCGATATTAGTAGTAGTCGACCGATTTTCCAAGATGGTGATTCTCATACCATGTAAGAAGACCACGACAGTGCAGCAGACCGCTCAACTCTTCTTTACACATGTTTGGAATCACTTTGGTTTACCCACAACCATCATTTCCGACCAAGATTCCAGGTTCGTCAGCATCTTTTGGAAGACCCTCTGGCAACAGCTAGACACACGACTCTCATTGTCGACATCTTTCCATCCTCAGACCGACGAATAGACGGAAGTTGTAAATCGCCTTGTAATACAACTGCTTCGCATGTACAATCACAAGCATCGACGCACATGGGATGAAAGTCTTCCATACATTCAGCACAGCTACAATCGTGCTCAGCACAGCTCTACAGGCAAGAGTCCATTTGAAGGCTGTTACGGATTTCAACCCTCAATGCCTATCGACTTGATCAACTCCTTGACACAACCAAACTCCGACACAGACCATAGGAAATGAGAAGTTGATACAGCAGTCAAGTTTAGAGATCATATATGCTGCATCTAGAAGCAAGCACAGGATATGTTGCACAGAGAAAACAAGAAAGCTAAGGCCCGACACGACAAGCATCGTATTCCTCATACATTCCAAATTGGGGATAAGATCTGGCTATATCTTAAGAAGGAGCGCTTCACTGGTCCTTTCAAGAAGTTAAAACCTTTGTGATATGGTCCATACAATATTCTTCGACAGATTGGCGAAAACGCTTTCCAGCTCGACATTCCTGCATGCCTGGGTCTGCATCCAGTCTTCAATGTGAATCTACTTCGACCATATCATGCACACAACTCCGACGATTCTTGAATTCGACATACTGTGACACATTCCACACCTTCTACATGTTCAACAACATCGACATGCAGCATCGACATGCGACCAGCGACTATCGAACTTCGACAGAATATCTCTCTGTCTTCCAGTCGACTGTAATGGTTGAACTGTTGAAACCGTTCTAACTTCTTCTTTGTAACTGAACATAATGGGTAGGCACCCAAGCGTCTCATAATTCTATATAAGCATGTATAACATTGTAACATACATCAGTTTTGATCTGTTTTACAAGTAATAGAAGAACAGTTTGCATTCCTGCATATTGTCTGTATGTATTTGTGTTTATCTATGTTGCGTAATCCTGCTTTTCTCATTTCGTTTATTAAGCTTCCGCCATAATAGAGCCGACTCATTCAGTCGAACTGTTGTCCCCCTCGTTCTTCCTGGACACAACCCGGATCAGTGATACCAGAAGCAGAAACTTGGAAAGTATGCAATTAATCCAAAAATGCATCTCTAAGAGATCTACAACAAGCAAGTAGTAAGAGCATAAGTCAAACTAGAATAATCTCTTACCTTACTGGGAGATAGATCCTTTTGCAGGCCCATAGCTAACAAAAAATGCACAAAGAAATTAAGCAAAAATCGATTACCTCATAATCTATGCAATGTTCATCCACACAAAATAATGCCCGACACCACTAGTTAGCCTCCAAAGATTTTTATTCTAACGAATATTATAGATTACAAGTATGAAGCTTTAGCAGCCTTTCAGTCCTCTGACCATTAGAATAAAAGAGGCAAGTGTTTGCTTAAATAACAAATGGGAGCCCAAGTGGGTGCATTTCCCAAGAGGGAGCTAACTAGAGTGAGTGGGTCAATTCTTTGAGTGAAAAAGTGGGATGTGCCTTGAGTTAACTCAAGAGAGGGGCACCACCTCTCATAAGGCAGGCACCCTCCCTCTTTGGATTTGCATCTCTCAAATCCCAATGTGCCACCTACAGAGATGCGCCCACCCTCATTGGAGTTAACTCGCCCTCTCTTGGATATCATTTCAATCACCAAGATAAATCTTCAATCCAACTCAGATTTTATTGCTAATCTAATTTTCCACCACTCCGGCTGACTGAAACATGTATGGGACAAGTTTCCATAAATCATGGGATGTTGATTTTTCCCAATTATTATGTATTTTTTGGCATTTTTGAGATAAAATCAAATTTAACGATAAATAATCACTAATTTTCTCTCAAAAGTGGGTCTACGGGTTAAGTGGGTGCTCTGGGTTAGAAAATGAGCACTCCCATGGCCAATTCCACCTCTCAACACCACTTTTATGATTTTTATTTTTTTTTGACATTAAAAACATTAAAAAATTGCCCATTTTACGGAGAAAAAAGTTATTATTATTAGCGGAAAACTAAAAAAAACTAGGGGGTACTTAGTACATGTTCATATGACTCAACAATAGTGACTAGAGCATTTGAGTACCAAAGGAATTAGCATAACCACATTTGGGTTTTCAACAGTCTATACCATCTAGATGGATATGTGTGTGAGAGAGATCTAGGTGGATGAGTGTTGGTTTGCATTTGGTTATCAAAGGAATTAACATAACCACATTCAATTTTTTAATATTCTATATGATCTAGGTGGATATTGGTGGCCACTTACATGTTCCACTTACTTAGAATGGTTCCACATCTTGGCAATTCTACTACAATTTTTTAGGACTTGAACTTTCGATGCATTTTTGTAATGTACCTAGGGAGAATAATATGGGGTACCTAAGTAGGTACCCAAGGGGATAATATATGTAATGTGACCATAATCATGAAATATTCCCACTTGGTAATTGGTGGGATGCGTTGCATGTATTGTTTTGTAGTAAGCATGGCTTGTGGAATGATTCCTTCCATAAGGAGTATTTCATGGTGTTACCCTACCTTAAGGGTTCTTTATATATCTTGGTGTTATTCTTGTCGTGGATGAATTTTGAGCATTTCTTGAAGTTTAAGGGTTCTATACCATTTGTGATTCAAGGGTAATGATCACTACAATTTTTTGTAGTTGACCCCAGTCACAAAATCTTTGATTGCGTGGCCTCTTAAACACATAGAGCGTGGATTAAGATTTACAACAATCTAAGAAATGGCCTAAACAAAGTATGTATGCAAAATTTGTAACCCTGGGAATTGGCATATCAAGTAGCCTCCTTAGGACTCGCATTACTTTTTCTAAGTCATCTCCTAAGTTACAGTTTTGGATCTTTAGGATTTTGCCTCTCAGGGATTCATACTTTGTGTTAAACAATGGTAGTCTTGGCCTCTTGTAATGTCTTCTTGCAAATGAGTGTAGCTAACACATCTCTCTTTAGAGATAAGCTACCACCATTCTAACTAATTTGTATCATTGCTTTGCAACTTACAATATTTTTCTATTTCATTCATTGGTTTCATTACATTATTGTTCTCTCAACAATATATCTATGTGTTCTCATTTATATTTGTGCCTTTGTTTCGTTCTCTACATTATCTATATCAATGGTAGTGCTAGAAATTCCCCCTCCGGACGAGTGAAACTTCTCCTAAACCAAGATTTTTTTGGCTTAAGACATAAAACAAACAAATGGTGACTAACTTTCTCCTAGACTTATCCCGCATGCATACAATCAAGCAAGAATAGGAAAGAGTAGAAAGGAATACATAACCTACCTCTTTCTGGATGGTTGTCCTAGCTACTCCACCCCTTGAGCTTGATGTCCAATATCGAAATGCTAGAGAAGGCCTGCAATGACAGAGACAAAGACCTTCCTTCCTAGTGCAATGTATTGTTAAGCATAAGAAAAGATATAGCTACATTGAATGCAACAATGTAAACACACATGCCATGAAAGAAACAAATATGGGAGAAATAGGCCAAGTTAGGTATTAATTGGAAAACAAGGAAGCACTTACATCCATGATCTTGATATGGTCACAGGTCCTCCAAGCCTTCCTTCTCCAACCCCTTTAGGATTATAGAACCATATGTTTGATACTCAAAGCTTTCCTTCTCCTCCCTTCCACCCAAAGAATGGATTCAATATATAGGATGTGAGGGCTCAACCACCATGGAGAAAGGTTTGGATCAAAAGAGAATATGATGGATTTGAGAGGATTGACATGCTTAGAATCGTAAGGAGGAAGGGATTCGAAAGATGGATCCAACCACCCAAAATCCCACTCAAATCTTGATCCTAAATCCAAGGAAAAGTGGTGGAACCAATGTCATCGCTCCCCTAAAGTAGAACATAGAGGGATGACATGGGAGATCATCTCTCCCCTAGAAATGGGAACCTGAGGTCATCTCTCCCTACATAAGGATAGGGAGGAGATGATCATCAAAGAGAGGCCTAAATCATGGGTAAAAGGTTGGGTTTTGATCCCCAACTCATGGAATTGACTCCCAAACCTAGTTAAGGACTGGACCAAGGGTTGAATTATCCCTTTTGATGTCCCTAGGGATCATAATAACTACACTTTCATGATGATAAAGCATGACACTAAGGGATGGTACCAAGTGTGGATGATTCCATATCATTAATAAATTAAAGATAGATGAACTAGTCCAGGTTGCATAGTTGAAGAGATATAAAGCTTGGTGCAACACTGAGGCTATGGAAAAGTGAAAAGGATAAGTGGGAAGACCGAGTTATAAAGGATTTTACAAGCCAACAACCATAGGGTTTTAAACATGGGCCCATTGATGTAATTTCAAGGCTTGAAAGAAGAGTCAACAAAGTTTAATGTTAGAATGTACCATAATGAGGAGACATAGTAAGCAAGAGTTATCTCAATCAATGCAAAAATTATTCACATCTTAACCATGTTTCCAAAAGAAGGGTTTCTTATGAAGAACATCATAGCAATCTTAGCACATATGTTGGAGAAGTTTTCACAAGATGGCAAAAATGAAATTCCAAAGGTTTGTCACTCATCAAAGCTACATACAAGTTTGTGTGTTGGATAACACTATCATTTTAGTCTATCTCACACTCACATGTAGGATCTCTAATTCCCCTCTCCATTTCTTAGACACTGGAGTGATATTGTTCGAAAAGAAAAAAAAATAAGCAATAAAACCAATCGCACAAATGAACAATAAACATAGATTTATAGTGGAAAACCTTACCAGGAAAAGCCATTGCCTTAAACATTCTCACCCCTTATGTATTGATTCAAAAATGATCGTAGTTCTCTCTTCTCTTTACAATATTAGTCTCGTGAAATCAAGGTTTTCCTCTGCCCTTGTTGTAGGCTCATTACTCAAGTGTGCCCCCTCATCCCATCACAACATTAGAATATATGTGAGATCTAGATGTCGATCTAAGCTCAACATTAGACTAAATGTGAGCCATTGATTTATCCCAAACATGTAACTTGGACTTCAAAGCCATTTAGCATCAATGTTCCAACAAGCCACCTTGATGTTAAATGGGATTTGATGATACTTAACAATGGGTTACCTTCCAAATTTATGAAGATGGGAGTCATCCTAATACCATCACCTAATACCATCAAGAAGGATGCAGTTCCACAACTCAGTGAGCGTCACTCATCACTGCAAGGGTAGACGTGCCTGTAAAATAATCAATTGCCAATCTTCACCACCACTGTTTCGACCTAATACTTTGGGTGGTGTAAAACTATATTCTGTAATATTTCTACTTTTCACGTCAAGAGTCATAGGTGGATAGGAAGAGTCGTCTTGGAGTCCAAGAGACAGCTTGGAAGATGAAACCAAGCGTCACATCACATCGAATTTATATCTATATCATTTCAATGAAATTGGGAATTCACACTTATCTTTGCCTATCTTTGTGGTATCGGAGCTCGGCCATTGCCTCTCCTGTGCGTGGTGTTCCGTGGGAGACTCTACACAACTCCAACGAACCGAGTTTCATTAGTGGTGTGTTCATCCCCTCTGCTTATCCATCTCCTATGGATTATCTAGTATATGAATTCACCTCCTGCGAGCTTCATTCCCTTTGCGCGTGGCATCTCTAAACACCCTAATCTGTAAATGTATGGGTTTTTTTCGTCTATGTGTTGTGTATTAGTATCCTTTGCGTGGTTTTCTATCGTTGCAGCTTCATGAACAAAGGCCTTGGAGGCGAGGACTCCAACAGTGAAAGAAGAATCGTCACACTGTAGAAAGATTCTGGAAGCGATGTCGAATTTCATGATACTTTTGAGCTACATGAAGGTTGGAAGGCTCCATCCTTCTTCTATGGGTCCTCTTCAAACCCTTGGAGCAAGAATCAAGGTGAATTGAAGAGTATCTCTCTGTTGTGCATTTATGTTACAGAATTATGTGTGGAAGGAAGTTTCCATTGAAATTCACAGGCCACGGCATTTACAAAGGCACGTTTAATTCTTTAACGAGAGAAGGGCGTTCTCGAGATGTTCTACAGAACAACTTCCATCCAGGGTTGAGTAGCACTAATTTATTTATTTAGTGGGGGACAATCAAATTTCCCTAGGCCGCAGGTTCTCCAAGAGAGGATTTTCCACACACATAAAAAGGTTGAAGACCCTTTATACTAAATGGAAACATGGATATAGTTGAGAGGTTTGGGAATTGTCCACAAAACAAGGCAGGTTGAGGCATAGTTTAGCTGACACGGGCGAGTTTGTAGGAACACGCAACTTGCGAATAGTGCAGTGTAATTAGCATTCACAGTGCTCCAAGAGCTTGCGAATATGAAAGGTCGAAACACTACACGAAGTTGAATAAACGTTGGGAGGCTGAATGTTAAAAGATTGCACGAAGTTGAAAAGACATGGAACACTGACAGTTAAAAGCATTGTAGGATTGATTGTTGAAGGAGTGGAGCTCCAGTTTTGAGCAACCGATAGACGAAGAGAACAGACGAAAGGTGCCATTAAACATTAGCAGGACGTCATTGCAAATCTCGAGAGCCTTCACAATGACGACACCAATCTTACCCTTGCAGCTGCTTTGAACGATATTCGGAAATTATATTTGAATCTTGGCTTCTCCATCAAGGTCATTTCATGCTTCATTAGGGCTCTGCTCATCAAACACATAACCGAACAACAACAAACACGCTCTTCTTCTGATCTCAGAGAAGAGGAAAACAACAAGAGAGTAAGTGAAAACTCCAAAGAAGTCACAGGCAGCGAGTCGTATACCTCCTCAGAGGAAGTGGCCTTAGCACCATAGTTAAGCATCATCGAGGAACCCATAGCATTCAATTCCATAGGCCTATTAGAGATTCACATAGGAAAAGCATTCATGTTGGAGACCAACTTAGCTCAAGATTCAACATCAAATTATAACTTGCAAATAGCGAATTTTGTAAGTTTTCTTGTATTTTCGCACTTGTGATAGTCTTTTAGTGAGTGTCAAATTAGAACTAAGTTGAACTGTATCGGGTGCATTCTCAGTAGAAATCGATACCCTTCATTTTCTAAGTTGGATTTTCGATTACCAAGACTTATTGTTAAAGGGTGGAGTTGCAAGAAGACCTTTGAGGCGTCAAAGGGTCTTTGAAATTGCTCGAGCTAGGGAATTATTAGAGTTACTCAACACTCTAATACTCACTGCTATTGGGAATACAAACACAATCAACAAAGCAACTCCCCAATCCATGCTAAGCTGTTTAAATGATTCGCAATCCGAAGTAGAACTTCTTAAGGCTAAATCACAGCTCCAACATGACAAAATACATCGAAGGAATCAACATTATGAACTAGTTCTCGTTCAGAATAACCCTCTTTTTTAATCTGATAATGATTCCTATCGGTTGTCAGCACGTGATCGGCGTGCAGTGAAACAACGTCATGTGCAGAAGAAAAAGATTATCGTGATCATGTTCAATGTAATCTTTCAATGCCCATCATCAGACCATGGGAAGAAATCAAGAACAACAAACATAGAAATTGTATCAGATATGGTAAGGAACTGACCTTTCATATTCCATATTATTCTAGACCAATCCAGCTTCAAAGTTATGGTTTCCTTCGAGAAGATTCATCTCCACCCGTTCCTTTTGACAACATTGCTGACACTGTCATCCAATTGCCCACATGGAGGATCAATATTTTGATCTTGATCCTTGTCATCATTGCGGGAAGTATAATCGTTCTTTAGACAGATGTTCAACCCCAAGGAAACCTACAAGATTAAAGATTCACTATGGGTGGATCATTTCTCGGAAATGGTCATCAACAACCAAGAAGACAGATCAATAGTACAAAACAATCATATCTCGAGTAATGACACATCTTGGAGTAGAAAAAAGTCTCCCTGCATCTAACCGTGTACTTGAAACGGGGGGGTTTCATGGATTGAAAGTCGGGCTTCAAGTTTCAAATCCCTATCAATCAGATACATTGCTCAATAACTATACTTCTACAGTATAGGAACAAGTGAGCTTGAGCCATAGCCAGTAGCTAGAGCCTCGAGCCAAAGCCAGATCCAGAGTCGAAGATGTATCCAGGAGAGACAGACAGAGCCTCGAGCGAGATCTAGAGAAAGAGTTGGAGCTGTAGACAGGTGACACAAATAGAGCCATGTTTCAAAGCATCCAATTGTTTTTGGTCATCCTAATACCATCACTTGGTTTGTGGTAATCCTAAAACCACCACTTGGTTTGTGCTTCTCCAAAAACCACAATTTAGTAGAAGACATCAACGTCTCGAAACCACCTCTTGGTTTGCGGTCATCCTAAACCACCATCTATATTTTGGTTTGCGGCCATCCAAAAACCTCCATTTAGTAAAGGACAACAACTTTTGCTAACCATTGGTTCGTGGTTATCCTAAACCACCATCTACCTAGTTTTTGGTCATTCGAAAACCACCATTTAGTAGAAGACATCAGCTTTTTCTAGCTATTGGTTTGTGCTACATCCAAAACCACCATCTCAGAGAGCACTTGAGTAATGGATTCAGCCATTGGCCGTTGTCCACTTCCAAATCTTGGCTCCCTTTTAGAAAATTTCATGGACTCACAAACACCCCTTAGAAAATTTCTCGGCTCCAGCTTCTTATGGATTCTTCCATAAGGGGAGGATTGATGTCTTAACATGTGGGTGGACCATACTCACATGCTCATACAATACTTCTTTGTTTCTCACAATGCCTTCCGACAAAAAAAATATTATGTGGGATTATAATGCCTTGATGGATCACGATGCCATGCCACAACATGATCTAATGTGGTCTTACGATTACCATATCTCTAGCGCCTACACAATCGATTCGCAATGCGCTACAACATACAAGTTACTTGTGCTACAATATAAATGCCACCTAGGCTACAACAAGAAGGTCATTTTGGATAAGATACTACAAGAAAAACCTCACAGCGAAACCAAGGGATTGCTTCCCCACATTCATGGATGGCATCCCTCGTAAACCCGTCAACATAGACTAGTTCACCTCATCCAAGGAGATTAGATCCAGGCACTTGCTATCGTGGAACTTTCCAAATGGCTAGCAACATTCGCAACAATTGGTTGAGCTAACCCCTGGGATTATTTATATGATCCAAGGAAAACCTCACGAGGAACCCTCGAGCACTTCCTCGCATTTCATCGATGGTACCTTGTGTAAATCTCTTATGTTTATTAAAGTGCCTACTCTCAGTACGGACATTGAGTGACACAAATAACAAAGATAGCCAACTCAATGGATCAACCCAAAGACCTCTTGTATGAAGCTCAATCCACTTAATCAATCGAGGTAGACCACCCAATTAGCTAGCTACAATCAATCAATCAAGCAATATATGTATGTATGTATGTATGTATGTATGCATGCATGTATGTATGCATGTATGTAGTTCAATATTCAAATTCCTAGAATAATAGTTGACTATTTTTAATGTTGTTGTAATGGTCCATTGAAGTGGATATGAAAATGTGTATATATGGTGAATAACTTCCAAAATTCAAATAAAAAATGAAGATTGAGGAGCTAAATCCTCAACCATCTATTCAAGGTATCCAAAGTTTTGTAACAAAAATCTAGGAGGAACTAGAAGAAGAATTCCCTAATTTTGAAAAAATCTTGGCTCATTATGGACAACTAGCTCTCAGAAAGATAGATAGAAAATGTCACATCTCTTCTACGTGATTGGCTAATATTCGTTGATTGGCTAGGGTCTCCCCCTTGGTCTTGATTTGTCTTGATCTAAAGTGAAGAGTGCCTCGGTTATCGTGACACCCAGCTTGCATTGGGAACTGTTGCATTTCTTGGGTCACCTCTTTAGTTGTCCATCTCCTCTACCATCCCGGATGGGATACCTTTAGGGACAACTACAAGTTGTGTGATAACATTTTTGGTGCCGTTGCCGGGGAGGTAGAGGCTTACCTTAGGTGTCTGCAGATTATCCATGCATAACTCATATCTTATCGCATCTGGATTTATCTAGATGGTTATCATTTCAATCCTTAATTAAACATATCCATCTATTTGTCACTCACTCACTCTCCCTGCATATTAACGACATATATCTTGGTAGAAGAGTTTAAAAGTCTACCTGGTGACTCCAAATCGTGACTCCACTGAGGAGCGAGCTCATGATCATCCCTACAACCTTAGAAGTAAATCAAATCTATATCAATTGGAAGGAACCCCACTCACTTATCATAGAAGAGATCCCAAACCTCAATCATCTAACTTCTTTTGGAAAATTGTTAATTCTGATTCTCCAAACCGTTTCTTGGGATCTCCTTCATTTAATTTGGTTCCTCCTTCATCTTCTAATCCTAATCTTAACGTAAGTCCAACAAATCCAATGGTTGGAAATCAATCTAATATTGGAAACAACACTCAAACCAATCCTCCCGTTGCTCGTGCATTTGGAAACAAGGCAAAAGCTTCACCGTTAGATTTTTCCAAAATCCTTGGTGCCCCACATGATATGCCAAACAAATACTTTAAAAATATTCCTAAGTTTAACAGGAATTGTGCAACCTCCATTGAGGACCATATAGAAAATGTTTGAGCTCATATGGAAGCTTATGGGGTTGAAGAAGAATACGTGTTTATGAGGGGTCTTTTTGCATCCTTGGAGGGTGATGCTCGCAAGTGGTTTGACCATTTGCCTACATCATTAATCGTTGGATATGATGTCTTCACTGATAAACTTAAGCATGAGTGGTCAGTCAAGTTGGATGGACGTTTCCTTTTGAACCAACTTTTCGAAATCAAGAAGAAAGAAAACGAGTATGTCCTGAATATAACCTTCGCTTTGATAAGATAGTGGCCAACATCCCAAACAACATTAGGCCTCCTGAGCAAGGTATTTTAATTCATTACCTCAATGCATATGAGGGTCACCTTGGCTACCACTTAAACGATAAATACCCCAACAACTTAAAAGTGGCACAAGACAATGCTAGAAAGGTTGAGGCAAATGTTGCTTTCATGGGGAAGCAAAATTTCTTCGACCTAATTAGTGCCTCTTCTTCGAGATATAAGCCTAAGTCTAAAAAGGGGAAAGAACCTAGTAAAGATCCCAATGATATGATGGAGAGCATGCATGAAATGATGAAGAATTTAACTCTCCTGTCTAGGGATCTAGCTAAGAGCAAAGAGTTGGAAAGGTATAGGCAACCTTATGGCCCAAAGCCTTATTGGAACCAGCCAAAGAAACCTAATGAAGGTGATAGAAGAAACCCTGTGAGACAAACGTCACCTGAAACTCCTGTTATTAATTGGTCTGAAGAGCAAAAGATGGTTTATCCTAAATATCCCACTCATGGTGATGATACTCCTGATTCTCCAAAGAAAATCAACTGGGTTAAGAACTTAGATTTTGACAAGGACTTTGGAAGAATTTTGATTGATCATGAGGAAGAGTCCATAGAAGACCCCAATCCTACCTTTCCCATTAATGCCACTGAACAGTCCAGTAGTAGTGTCCAAGCTCCTCTTAGAACCTATCAACGAAGAAAGGATGGCCAAAAGTCTACCCCTTTCATTGAGAAGAAGAGTAGTGAGCTGCCTATCCGAGTGAGTGAGCCAATTCCTCTTCCTGAGTATGACTTAGATATCAAAATTGAAAGATAATTGGACAAAGTTATGCACAACATTCCACTCACTGAATTAATGAAAATCCCTTCAATAAAGAAGCAAGTGGTAGAGTTTTTCGAGAGTATCCCTGAGACTACCACAAGTATTGGTGAAGATCTATTTCCTCTAAACTCAACACCTAGTGCTATGGTTGAAGAGGAGGAGGATCCTCCCATTAATATCCAAACTGCCTTATATAAGAGGAAGAATGGTGGTCACCAACCCTTTTATCTTACGCTCCATATTGGTGATACCCTTCTCCATAACTATATGTTGGATTCTGGTGCCTCCATGAATGTCATGCCTTTGCAAGTCATGGAAGCCATGGGATTAAAGATAACTAGGCCCTATGGGAACGTGTGTGGAATTGATTCTAGACCAGTTCAAGTCTTTGTCTTGATAAAGAACTTGAGAGTTGACTTGTTTTCATGCCCCGACATATCCATGCTAATGGACATAGTAGTCATAGATCTCCCCCCAGCCTATGGAATGCTTCTTTGTAGGAAGTGGTCTACTGGACTAGGGAGGCATCTTCAGATGGACTTATCATATGCTACTATCCCCAACTCTGATGGGTCATTGGTTAGGGTGTATCGGGAGCCATTTTACGATGGCCATCTCGGAAGTTATGAGGATGGTGTAAGGAACACTTATGGCGAGGTTGAATTATTACCTGAAGGTATATTTCTAGTCATGGATAGTCATAATGAGGATTCTAGTACAGGAAGAGAAGAGATTTGGAGATTTTTTGGAGATGATAGTTCTTCTGAGGAAGAGAGGGAAAAAGCTATTGTTGTTAAAGAGATGAACTTTGATACACTTCTGGGTGAAGTGTCAGAAGAGCTTAGAGCTTTGAACCAACTTAGTGATGTAGGGCCACACATTGATAAACATGAGCCCATCACTGAAACAAACAACTGTGAGACAAATCTAGATCAAATAAGGAGGGGTGATCGTATACCTAGGACGGTTAATGAATGGCTTGCTTTGGTTGACCTTAACATGGAAAGGCGTAGAGAAGGGTTTGATCCCATCATTCCTAGGGAAAACAACAATGAAGGAACACATCCTTCCCATAATGTGGGAAGTAATGGAGAACCAACTGAGTATCATTTTACCGATGTTCCTGATCATTTATCTCTCATATGTCCTTGGAAGAAGGAGTATTGAGGCAAGTTAATGACAACTCCATGATTTGGCAAGAGCATGCTTTGATACATGATGCTCCTGAAGAAGAGTTCTCCTTAAACAACTTAACCATATTTCAGGAAGAACTTATAGCCAACATCACTACCATTGAAGACAATTTGTCTTCGTGGTATCCGTTCCTTGGAAACATCCCTAGTTTTCTCATTCCCCGTGAATTACCCATTAGTGAAGAGAGTATGAACTCTAATGATTCATTTCACACTCCTACCTCTTCACCAACATCTCTAGACATGGGAGCTTAGAATGCTTCTAGCATGGTTCCAAGTCATCCGTCTTTTCCCACTAATCATCTGACAGCTTTAGAGAGTATGATTGTTCCTGTCTCATCTGGAGAAGGTAGTAGTAGAAGTGTTGAAAACCAGAACCTACCATCTCCAATCTATGCGGAGGAAGCGGAGGATGTTGTTAGGGGCTTTTGGACTGCGGGAGAGACTCCAAAGTATATTATTCACCCACAAGTTGATGAACCAAGAGTTGAGACTCCTAGGAGAAGAGTGGTTCAGGAAGTCCTTGTTGGTAGGGTAGCCATTCCTTTAGATGGTGGACCACCCAGGTTTGATGCAATTCCTCCTGATAGGAATTCGAGGATATTCACAGCTCAACCTCAATGAAATTATGATATCCGACCTATTTTCGTTCATGATATTGAAGCCATCCCCGAGTCTGTAAATAACTGTAGGTTTGCAATTGGTGATAGGGTCGTTGTTCCGAATGATTTATTTTGCATACGATCCAGGGGATCTGGTGAATTTTGGGTTGGGCCGCTCACTGGCGAGCGTTGCATTGATGACATGTGTTTCCTCACTACTGGAACTGGCCAGCGTATCATGCTACCTATCAACCAGAGGGAGTTAAGGGATTATCCTCTTGTGAGACTTTGCTTGCATGCTTAGAGTAGGTAGGTTTTCAAATAAGCTCACTTGAGTAGTAGGATTTGTGTGCCTTTCTTATTATGAGTGCTGAGTATTCCGTTTTTCCTTTCTCTTTCTTATGAGTTTTTCTTCTTGTTGATTTGTTGATTGAGTTGAGTCTTGCTCCTTCTTAAGCTTGTCTCACCTCCTGCATGCATTTGAAAGTAGTTAGTCACTTTTTGATTTTTTGTTCTCCTATTGTGCCGAGTGAGTTGAATGTGCCTTCTTGAAAAAGTTTTCTTTCCTCCTGCACAGTAAAATGAATAAAATTTATACGTTATGTTAAATTAGTATTTATTTTATGCATTTTTAATTTTTGTTATAGAATAGATTTCATTTTCAGTCTTATTTTATACTTTTTCCCATAAATGCTTCATGAGGTATTTTAGTGGCTATGAGCGCAGATACAGGTGCAAAATAAAACCTGAAAGCAAGGATGATGAGTTGTTGGATTCAATATTGATGCAGAGCAATTCGAGACCATAGATTCTGAGCTTCTCAAGCGCTCTCTCCCTTAGAGCACTTGTCCCAGCTGGAGCCAGATGTTATCACACCATAGTAGCTGGGCTATTATTCTTGCTTAGCAGATATTTGCACTTTTCAGAGCTTTGCTTTTATGGAGATCAACTATGATGAACTTGTTTATTTGAGATCACTTATGGATCAGAGCAGTATATGTATCAGACATTGATTAGAACTTGTGCCAAGGCTGAGCCTTGAGAGCTTAGATTTGATGACCGATGTGACCCTTTGTTCCATACAGTTTCAGTTCAGTGCTGAGTGTTATTATTGCAGCAATGTTTCAGTTGTTTATGGATGGTTATTATATGATGTGACCTATAGAATTATTATTATTGGCACTGGATTATTATCTTGTTGTTTTAGTCATCTTCATGGCATTGACTTGGTATATAATTCATGATGTGGTAGTACTATTTAAAATAAAATGAAACATCTTGGATGATGTTATAAATATAAAATGGATGTATTACTTGCACACTAGGGTTTTCTGACAATACTCATCAGTTTCATTACCCTCTTGTGAGCATAGATATGGTCCTTATTGACATCTTTGTTTGCTAGCTTAGGCACCACATTCATTTGACTCCATCCATACATGACCTTCCTGATTTGGCTTTCACCCTTGACTTGCCTTCTTGACTTCTTGATGTTGAGGACTTCCCCATTTCTACCTCTGCGTTGGACCGCATCCATGTTTGTTTTGTGTCTCGGCTCTGAGTTGGTGACAAAACTTGCCTTTGGTGAGTTGGATTGTATGCCTAAACCATTCTGGTCGGTTGTCCCGATGTTTGGCACTGTGCATAAGTCCCCCTAGTCGCTTGAGTTGTTGTTGGCTAAAACTGAAAGCACATGTACTACTTATATTGTAAATTATTATAAAGTCCGTGAACTTAAAATTCTAGAATGTCTTTATCAAGACACATGAATAAAGGCTATAGCAATGAATTGCTAAAATACCCCACGAAGGGTATAGAAAAGGTCCAAAAAGCAATGGTTAATCAAAAGTTATATCTATTATTCCTGACCTTGTAAATGTAAATATGCCTCGGATGCAAGCGGCGATTAGTTGTGCTTCTTAGTGCATGTGAAATCCCAGAGGGGTCATATAGGCCAAAAGGCCGTGGAAATGAAATGAATGATCCTAATGAACCTGGATCAACTTGATGTCGACATGATGCCTAATTTGAATAAGCACTCTCTAAACAACTTATCCATTTGTGAGGCACAACCCTTCCCTTTGTTATTTTGTCCAACATAGAGTGTAGCTTCCCCTTTCCCCGTCCAAAGTGTCACTTAGTTGAGTTTGGTCAAGTCATCCTCTTTGCCTAACCTTGTCCTTAGCCTTCATCCTTAGCTAGCAGTTAGGCCATGTCCAATGGGTGAGTATGCCTGTTAAGCATTTTGTGCAAGTAAATTATAAATAATATTGAAATATGTATATGTATTAATTGCCACAGAATGATGTTTATACTTCAATTTAAGCTGTGAGCGTGATTAAAGGAACATGTCTTAGTCTATTGTTATAATCTTGTCTTTGGTTGTATTTTGACCTAGTCAAACATAGTTTGACCATGGTGATTCTTGGGATCCATGATGAGATGGACTGCTTATGCTTACGGATGATGATGTATGGTCCCAAATACACTTATTGATGGTTCCATGTGTTGGACACATGCTTCAGATGATGATTGATGCAGTTGATCAGTTTTATTATTATTTCCAGATCATCATATTTTACATTGTCCGGGTATGGTGGGCCATGCTGATGGCCCCACAGATTATTATGAGTTGTATGGGTACTCATCTCTAGTGGATTTGGGTCTTTTGGATCCATTGAGACACTTATCTTTCAGTTCCGGTCACTTCTGACGATGATAGTTGCAGTTATCCACCTGTTGACCAGTTTGGACATGCTGATCCATCCTATCCAGTAGAGGCTTTGGAGGCCATTCGTTGCCTAGGGAGATGTGTAGGAAGGGTGTGGTCTATACACTTGTTTTTACCATTATACCCCTCTTCCAGACAGCCTGGTGCACTTAGTTTGACAGCGTAGACACCATGGGTTGCAGTTTGGGGGTTTTCAGGACGGTTAAAAAATGGAATAAAAGGGTTACTGAGGAATTCGATTTGGGAAATTGAGGCAAGGTTTTGGCACTTGGTCTTCTTAGAGGTCTTCTAGGGTGAGCCCCACTTATTCCATATCAGTTTGCATCAGTCAGTGGGGTCCAAAGTGGCCACAGGAGGCATTTTACTGCGTGTCTCTCTCAGTTTTGGAGACAGGATTTTGATCATTTGTGTTATTTGGACATGTCATAGTCCTATTATTTTATATTATTGTGCCATGGGGACGAGCTAGTGAAGGATTGATACCTCTTATCCCAACCATGTGTGTTTTGAGTCTTGTCCATGTCATATATGGTGGGACCATGTTACTTAGCCCCCTTTGAGGAATGACGTCACCCTCCGTAGAGACTTTGAGGCATGACATCACCCTCCTTTTGAGTGATCCATGTGATATATTGTTAGGCTCATCTTAGCCACTTATTATTATGTTGTATCTTTTGATCTCAACCATTCATTTCAAAAAGTGGTTTGATGGTTTAGGGTTTTCGTCTTTATTATCATATAAAAGGAGGAGACCCCCCTATTGTAAAAGCACCTTTGGGCTCTGGAAAACTTGGAATGAAAATAGTATTTTGGATATTTGCTTCTTGGCTTTGATTGGGTTACTCTTGTATATGATTTTTCATCTCTTCTTTTAGACATCCTTGCTTGTAACAGGTGAAATAGACTTCTACAAAGGGAGGTCGAATTGCTTTGGAGCTAGAGTGCGTTTTGCTTGATGGAAAGATTGTAGGGGTTGCTCACATCCCCCATTGGCAAGACATCTTCATATTGAGGGAGTTTTTCAATTGTGCTTTGTCCATTGATTGCTTCTTTGACATAACATGCTTAGATCTCATTGATTTGTGGATCAAATCTAACGTTTTGTAGTTTGATTTATAGGTTGCATTGGACATCTCTCCTCCTAGGGCTTGGACGATTTGGGTTGAAGACACTTGGATCAAGCTTGGAATTGTAAATAAGGGCAAGAATCATCCATATGCTAAGAGGCCGGAAGCTTTTGAGGTAAGATCTACAAGGTACGTATCTATTTCGCTTGTTCTCCATCCTATTGGTCACATAAACACTTAAAATCAAAACCCTCATTTTACTCTTTTCTAGATCTACTTGGATCTAGCTTGGATTTGGGTATGAAATTAAGAACCCACCTCTATAGCATCCATGGCGATTCCGATCTATAGTTTGGTGGTGATTGGCCTCCATTTGACACACTTCCCACATCACCTAGCCCTCCTTGAGGGAATTCACACTCCTTGAGGAAGGCTAGTTTGGCTAGTTCCTTGACATGGGTAGGTTAGATACCACTTGATTTGGATAGATACATATTGATATCCTACCCCTAGTGCTTCACATTGTTGATTTTCACTTTGTGGGCCCCATTCCTCATTTTGAGGGTTGAGCCCCACTTGGCTCACTTGGTGATGCATTTTCAATCTTAGATCTATGGTGATCTAGCTCATATTGGGGCATGCCATTTCAAACCCACCTTGATAATAGCCTTAACTACCCCGATCTATATTTTGGTGAAATTTGGACTCCATTTGCCCCCTCAATCTAAGGCATTAGTCTCCCTTGGGTAAATCACATTCCTTGGGCTAGTGTTGTTTTGCTAGATCCCATATGTGGGTGTTGCCTCTCTCATCTTAGATCCATAGATCCATAGATCTACATCATTGCATACCCCTTAGTGCCATCTCACCCCTAACTTCACCTTGTGGGCCCCATTTGGACCATTTTCCACTTTTTAAGGAGTGGGCCCCCCTTGTGTATTTTCATGGTACTAGATCTATCCATTTGAGCTTCATAAGTAGCCCTAGTCATTCATTGGTTGAAACAATTGTCACCTCTTGAGCCTCTTCAACCACACCTAAACTCTTGGGTCCACTTAATCTAACTCACTCATTGGTTTCCGTAACTCAATTTACACATTTCCCTAGGAACCTTTGGGTTAGCTAATCTTCATTGATTGGATAGGGTCTCCCCCTTGGTCTTGATTTGTCTTGATCTAAAGTGAAGAGTGCCTCGGTTATCGTGATACCCAGCTTGCATTGGGAACCGTTGCATTCCTTGGGTCACCTCTTTAGTTGTCCATCTCCTCTACCATCCCGTATGGGATACCTTTAAGGACAACTGCAAGTTGTGTAATAACATTTTTGGCACCATTATCGGGGAGGTAGAGGCTTACCTTAGGTGTCTGCGATTATCCATGCATAACTAATATCTTATCGCATCTTGATTTATCTAGATTGTTATCATTTCAATCCTTAATTAAACATATCCATCTATTTGTCACTCACTCTCTCTCCCTGCATATTAACAACATACATCTTGGTGGAAGTTTTAAAAGTCTACATGGCGACTCCAAATCGTGACTCTGCTGAGGAGCGAGCTCATGATCATCCCTACAACCTTAGATGTAAATCAAATCTAAATTAATTGGAAGGAACCCCACTCACTTATCATAGAAGAGATCCCAAATCTCAATCATCTAACTTCTTTTGGAAAATTGTTAATTCCGATTCTCCAAACCGTTTCTTGGGATATCCTTCGTTTAATTCGGTTCCTCCTTCATCAACTAATCCTAATATTAACGTAAGTCCACCAAATCCAATGGCTGGAAATCAATCTAATCCTGGAAACAACACTCAAACCAATCCTCCCATTTCTCATGCATTTGGAAACAAGGCAAAAGTTTCACCGTTAGATTTTTCCCAAATCCTTGGTGCCCCACATGATATGCCAGACAAATAGTTTGAAAAGATTCCTAAGTTTAACGGGAATTGCGCGACCTCCATTGAGGACCACATAGAAAATGGCTGGGCTCGTATGGAAGCTTATGGGGTTGAAGAAGAAGACGTGTTTATGAGGGGTCTTTTTGCATCCTTGGAGGGTGATGCTCGCAAGTGGTTTGGCCATTTTCCTGCATTATCAATCACTGGATATGATGTCTTCACTGATAAACTTAAGCATGAGTGGTTAGTCAAGTTGGATGGATGTTTCCTTTTGAACCAACTTTCCGAAATCAAGAAGAAAGAGAACGAGTATGTCCATGAATTTAACCTTCGCTTTGATAAGATAGTGACCAACATCCCAAACAACATTAGGCCTCTTGAGCAAGGTATTTTAATTCATTACCTCAATGCATATGAGGATCACCTTTGCTACCGTTTAAGGATAAAGACCCCAACAACTTAAAAGTGGCACAAGACAATGCTAGGAAGCAAAATTTCTTCGACCTAATTAGTGCCTCTTCTTCTAGATCTGAGCCTAAGCTAAAAAGGGGAAAGAACCTAGTAAATATCCCAATGATATGATGGAGAGCATGCATGAAATGATGAAGAGTTTAACTCTCCTGACTAGGGATCTAGGTAAGAGCAAAGAGTTGAAAAGGTATAGGAAACCTTATGGCCCAAAGACTTATTGGAACCAGCAAAAGAAACCTAATGAAGGTGATAGAAGAAACCCTGTGAGCCAAACGTCACCTGAACCTCCTGTTATTAATTGGTCCGAAGAGCAAAAGATGGATGATCCTGAGTATCCCACTCATGGTGATGGTACTCCTGATTCTCCAAAGAACATCAACTAGGTTGAGAACTTATATTTTGACAAGGACTTTCAAATAATTTTGATTGATCATGAGGAAGAGTCCAGAGAAGACCCCAGTCCTATATTTCCCATTTATGCCACTGAACAGTCCAGTAATAGTGGCCAATCTCGTCTCAGAACCTATCAACGAAGAAAGGATGGCTAAAAGCCTACCCCTTTCATTGAGAAGAAGAGTAGTGAGATGCCTAGCCCAGTGGTGAGCCAATTCCTCTTCTTGAGTATGACTTAAATATCAAATTGAAAGAGAATTGGACAAAGTTATGCACAACATTTCAATCACTGAATTAATGAAAATCCCTTCAATAAAGAAGCAACTGGTAGAGTTTTTCGATAGTGTTATCACTCCAAGAAATTACTCCCTAACTGCAGAAGGGTGTAACCTTGGTAACTTAATATTCAATAGTGTGAAGGAAAAAGGATCAAGTCGGATGACGTTGTAAACTCACCTCCATTTAGAAATATATAAATCCACTTGAAAGACCAAGGCTTTCAACTATGCTGCTTAGAAGGTTTTAATCAATTTGTGGAAACATGGAGAAGACACATTATGCTAGCAGAAATATCTATACAATAGAATATGTGAATGGCTAGTAATGATAGGTAAAACACTCTTCATACCAGCAAAAACATATATAAGATTGCATATAATATATGGCCAGACATAACAGGTAAATACTTGCAGCTTTAGCTTATGAATGCACTGAGCATTAAGACAAACACCAGAAGCAATGTATAAAGCTTAATATACCAACGAAGAGATGGGATGACAACCTTCTGTCATTGAATATATATAAACCTGGAAAGAAAGAAGATGAAAACTGAACAAACACAGCGAAAGAAGCTTCTGTGTCAAGCTGAATCCATAGATGTCTGAAATAAAGTATGGCTACAAGCCTCCAAAGTTGAATCACAGTCCTCAGACTGTTTTCTCCCTCCCCTTTTACAATGATTCTTCAATGAGCTTAAATAAGCTTTACAAATCAGTTTCAAGATCCTCAAAAGATGGATATGATAACCTCTTTTCCTATCTCAAATTCGAATTTGTGAGGTGGCTGGAAAATGAAGAAATTTATGGAAATATGCTTCTTAGATATTGACCTATATCTCTCAAATAAAAACAGATTTTGGAAAAATGAGAGAGGTTTTTGAAGAGGAGCTCGTGTTGGTAAAAAACCTCTCTCACTTTCCAGAAAACCTTTCCATCTGATCAGAATCTGTCTCCAAAGAAAGTGACTAAAACAGGAAAAACCATATTTCCAAATCTAGTCATATTCCTACATTTTAGGATGTGATCCCTAGAATGTTTCCAATGATGAAATGAAGTGACACCTGCACCCATAGATGATATTTTATAATATCTTTGAGCAAAAGTCATCATCTTCTCTTAAATACACTTTAGCCAAGTCGAATTTTGACATTTTGACTCAAATCTGTGCATTATTTCCCCAAAAATAGAAAGGCCACTGAGTCTTCTTGCCTTATCATCTACCTCAAAAACTGGAAAGGGATGATGATCTGTATCCCTTTAATTATTATCTTTCATTAAAAACCATCCCCACATGATCTGGAAACACAAATAATCGATATGAGCAAAAAGAAAGGCAATCTGCAATTTTCAGAGCTTTCGGTGGCTAAGGAGCCAAATTGGGCCAGACTACTGAAAAACTGGGGCTCAAAGATGGATTTGGTTCTCCACAACTGTCACACCTGTGTATAAACCGAAAGCGTTTATTGTTCTTTGACATTTTAGGCACAAAAGCCTCCGACCGTTTCTCAAAATGATCCTCCAGTCGCTCAGGATCATCATTTGAAAATGATGACTCGGCATAGTAGAAACACCACATTTATGAAAACGCTGCCTCATCTTACGGGGGACTTTTGACTGCCCTCCCAAGCTCTAAATTCAGATTTGAAAGTACCATTGGAAAGCTAAGGATGTCTAGTTTTCAATCAACTATTTGAGTGTGTAAAACGACCTCTCCACGGCTAAGAAAATTGAGTTTTCCCAAGGCAGTTTATCGTTTGAAAAACTTGCAATTTCAGTGGTTTAGATCGCCTTGAAAATGCGTTTTAGCCACTGAAAGCAAGTGCTTTTGGTGGCTTAGAGGTCCTTCTTACCTTGCGCTTAGCCACCGAAAGCTGTTCTTTGACAGTTTTTATAAGCAAAGCAATTTCTCAAGATTTCTTATCAAATACAACTTCAGAGCTCTTTAAAAAGACTCTTAGAAAATTAAAAAATGTCTGATCTAATGACTTTCCTATTACCTAATGAAAATAAATTTGCCCAATTTATTTGAGGAGATAACAAATAGTATCCTTGAGACTGCCACAAGTATTGATGAAGATCCATCTCCTCTAAACTCACCACCTAGTGCTATGGTTGAAGAGGAGGAGGATCCTCCCATTAACATCCAAACTGCCTTATATGAGAGGAAGAATGGTGGTCACCAACCCTTTTATCTTACGCTCCATATTGGTGATACCCTTCTCCATAACTATATGTTGGATTCTGGTGCCTCCATGAATGTCATGCCTTTGCAAGTCATGGAAGCCATGGGATTAAAAATAACTAGGCCCTATGGGAACTTGTGTGGAATTGATTCTAGACCAATTCAAGTCTTTGGCTTGATAAATAACTTGAGAGTTGACTTGTTTTCATGCCTCAACATATCCATGCTAATGGACATAGTAGTCATAGATCTCCCCCCAGCCTATGGAATGCTTCTTTGTAGGAAGTGGTCTGCTGGACTAGGGGGACATCTTCAGATGGACTTATCATATGCTACTATCCCCGACTCTAATGGGTCATTGGTTAGGGTGTATCGGGATCCATTTTACGATAGTCATCTCGGAAGTTATGAGGATGGTGTAAGAAACACTTATGGCAAGGGTGAATTATTACCTGAAGGTATATTTCTAGTCATGGGTCGTCATAATGAGGATTCTAGTACAGGAAGAGAAGAGATTTGGAGATATTATGGAGATGATAGTTCTTCTGAGGAAGAGAGGGAAAGAGCTATGGTTGTTAGAGAGATGAACTTTGATGCACTTCCGGGTGAAGTGTCGGAAGAGCTTAGAGCTTTGAACCAACTTAGTGATGTAGGGCCACACATTGATCAACCTGAGCCCATCACTAAAACAAACAACTCTGAGACAAATCTATATCAAATAAGAAGGGGTGAGCGTATACCTAAGATGGTTAATCAATGGATTGCTTTGGTTGACCTTAACATGGAAATGCATAGAGAAGGGATTGATCCCATCATTCCTTGGGCAAACAACAATGAAGGAACACATCCTTCCCATAATGTGGGAATTAATGGAGAACCAACTGAGTATCATTTTACCGATGTTCCTGATCATTTATCTCATATGTCCTTGGAAGATGGATATTGAGGCAATTTAATGACAACTCCATGAGTTGGCAAGAGCATGCTTTGATACATGATGCTACTGAAGAAGAGTTATCCTTAAACAACTTAACCATCTTTCAGGAAGAACTTCCAGCCAACAACACTACCATTGAAGACAATTTGTCTTCGCAGTATCCATTCCTTGGAAACATCCCTAGTTTTATCATTCCCTGTGAATTACCCATTAGTGAAGAGAGTATGAACTCTACTGATTCATTTCACACTCCTACGTCTTCACCAACATCTTTAGACACGAGAGCTTAGAATGCTTCTAGCATGGTTCCAAGTCATCTGTCTTTTCCCACTGATCATCTGACAGCTTTAGAGAGTATGATTGCTCCTGTCTCATATGGAGAAGGTAGTAGTAGAAGTGTTGAAAACCATAACCTACCATCTCCAATCTATGCGGAGGAAGCAGAGGATGTTGTTAGAGACTTTTGGACTGTGGGAGAGACTCCAAAGTATATTATTCACGCACAAGTTGATGAACCAAGAGTTGAGACTCCTAGGAGAAGAGTGGTTCAGGAAGTCCTTATTGGTAGGGTAGCCATTCCTTTAGATGGTAGACCTCCCAGGTTTGATGCAATTCCTCCTGATAGGAATTCGAGGATAGTCACACCTCAACCTCAATGCAGTTCTGATATCCAACCTATTTCCGTTCATGTTATTGAAGCTATCCCCGAGTCTGGAAATCACCGTAGGATTGAAATTGGTGATAGGGTCGTTGTTCCGAATGATTTATTTTCCATAGGATCCAGGGGATCTAGTGACTTTTGGGTTGGGCCGCTCACTGTCGAGCGTAGCATTGATGACATATGTTTCCTCACTACTAGGACTGGCCAGCGCATCATGCTCCCTATCAACCAGAGGAAGTTAAGGGATTATCATCCTTGACTCTACCTCTGGTGAGACTTTGCTTGCATGCTTAGAGTAGGTAGGTTTTCAAATAAGCTCACTTGAGTAGTAGGATTTGTGTGCCTTTCTTTTTCTGAGTGCCGAGTATTGTGTTTTTCCTTTCTCTTTCTGATGATTTTTTCTTCTTGTTGAGTTGTTGATTGACTTGAGTCTTGCTCCTTCTTAAGCTTGTCTTATCTCCTGCATGCATTTGAAAGTAGTTAGTAACTTTTTTAGTTTTTGTTGTCCTGTTGTTCCGAGTGAGTTGAATGTGCCTTCTTGAAAAAGTTTTCTTTCCTCCTGCACAGTAAAATGAATAAAATTTTCATGTTATGTTAAATTAGTAGTTCATTTTTGCAATTTTAATTTTTTTTATAGAATCGATTTCATTTTCAGTGTTATTTTATATTTTTCCCAGACATGCTTCATGAGGTATTTTAGTGGCTATGAGCACAGATACAGGTGCAAAATAAAAGATGAAAGCAAGGATGATGAGTTGTTAGATTGAAGATTGATGCAGAGCAGTTCGAGACCATAGATTCTGAGGTTCTCAAGCGCTCTCTCCCTTAGAGCACTTGTCCTAGCTGGAGCCAAATGTTATCACACCATAGTAGTTGGTCTACTATTCTTGCAGAGCAGATATTTGCACTTTTCAAAGCTTTTATTTTATAGAGATCAACTATGATGAGCTTTTTTATTTGAGATCACTTATGGATTAGAGCAGTATATGTATCAGACAGTGATTAGACCTTATGCCAAGGCTGAGCCTTGAGAGCTTAGATTTGATGACCGATGTGACCCTTTGATCCAAACAGTTTCAGTTCAGTGCCCAATGTTATTATTGCAGCAGTGTTTCAGTTGTTTATGGATGATTATTATATGAAACGACATATAGACTTATGATTATTGGCACTGGATTATTATCTTGTTGTTTTAGTCATCTTCATAGCATTGACTTGGTATATGATTCATGATGTGGCGGTACTATTTAAAATAAAATGAAATATCTTGGATGATGCTATAAATATAAAATAGATGTATTACTTGCACACTATGGTTTTCTGGCAATACTCATCGAGCATATATATGGTCTTTCTTGACATCTTTGTTTGCTAGCTTAGGCACCACATTCCTTTGACTCCATCCATCCATGACCTTGTTGATGTATATGTAACTTCGGAATGTATTTCATATATGTATATTATACTCCTATAGAGATGGTATTATTCCTCTATACGGAAGTGTTTGTATTCCTATAGAGATGTTATTATTCCTCCATATGGAAGTGTCGTCATTTATATTGTAAGTGTCGTAACTTATACTTGATGGGTTATTAGACCACCTTGTTGGGGTCGGCCCTGTATAAGTCATGTGGGTCGAAGGGGGGTCGGCCATGTGGGTCAAAGGGTTATTAGACCACCCTATTGGGTGTCGGCCCAGTCAGCATTATGTTATGTGGTTAAGTTAAGGCCGACCTAGTAAAGGTTATTAGGCAAGTCAAGTCAAGTATAAATAGAGTGCGGGAGGCACTCTATTTTATCATTCTATTCACTCTCACACTCTCGGGAGAGTGGCGCCCTTGTGGAGGAGGAGAAGCTGCTGCTAGGAGATGTCTATCTCTTATGCTTGGGTTGTATCATTGCTCTATCTATCTCTGAGGAAGTTATTGGGGTTTTTCACCTTTATGGTTTTCCCCAAGTAAACTCTGTGTCTCTTGTGTGCTTGCATTATTGTGTCCATGATTGATATGTTGTACATGTTGTTCTCTCAGTTAAGATCCTAGATCAGATTGAAATAAATTCTGAAAAACTAACATGGTATCAGAGCTAGCCTGAAATAAGGCATGGTATGGCATGTATGACACTTGTTGCACTTGCGAAGCTAGGGCTTGATATAGAAAAAACCAGTCATTGTAGCACTTTCGCTATAAATAAAATTCGGCAAGGTTTTAGGGTCTGAAAATCGTATAGGGCGAAGCTAAGATCCTCATGTACCTTGTGTCCAAAGGAAAAATTCTAATTCGTTGTACTTTGTGTTTTATGATCTGTACAATCTAGGGTTTCTGCCTCTTCCAGATCTGAGTCATAAACAGGTGACCTAGGAAAAAAGGTCATAACTTGGGCTAGGAAGCACCGAAAGTACACCAAGCCCGCACCGCCAAACACTTCACCTTCCCTCGCACGCTTCTCATACCTGCACGAACAACGACGAAGCTACCGAAATAGGCATCTTCCACCAGAGGTAAGAGGCGGGTACCGCTAGGTTCAATTGCTGCATTTTCCCCTTTCACAGTCAGTTATCCATGAGCCTAACAGTAGGCGATTGCAAGTAAGACTACGTTTCATGTCTGTCCATTAGGGTGAATGCAGAGTTGCCTTCCACCTAAGGTACATTATGTTTTGCTCCACTTAATTCGTTCGTTCCTGTATATTTTCATTACTGATTTTTTCATGCACCTAGCTTATCGTCAACACAATTTGAGCGGGAAGTACTCCCACTGTCTTAGTTTCACCCGAGTGAACCTAGAATGTTGAGAGCCGTGTAGGGTCTCGTAAACCTCCTGTTCTTAGTGGTTGAATTAGCCGCAGCCTATTGTACTTGATGACTATCAAATTCCATTCCATGAATAAAACATCTTATTTGGACATATCCGCATCGTTCCTCCATCATTTCCATTCAGCTTCGTTGTCCCCTTTTATGTTTTTTTTTATATTATTATTATGGAAAATTGTAACATATGTACATTTGTACTGTAAATATTATTTTATGTTTCTTTCACCGACATGTACATAAAAAATATATTTTTAGTCTTCAAAACATTAGCTTTTATGATGCTGCATTTTTTAAGCTAAAGTAGATGCTGCACATTGTTTTTCACAGTCTGTAATTTCATGTAAATAATACAATTTATTGCATTATTTTAAGCAGAACGACCACGTGCAAAAGTTGCACTTCGTTTAATGGAAATTAGTCTTTAATAGAACTAATATTTAAGTATGGTTTCTATTTGTTGAATTGAGTAGAATGAAATATTTTTTTTACGCATCAAAGGATGCTTCATTAATCTACTTAGTCATAAAACAAATTCAAAATATTAATGCATTTCTCTAATCACGACAAAAACGCTAAGTTCCTGCTTTATTCAACATAAATAAGTCCTAGAGAAAAGATCGAGAATTCATTTTATAGGTCATGAATTTAAGAGCGAGTTCCTGGAAAATCTGTTAACCATTAACAAGTTTTCTGGAAAACTCGTTAACAGGTTTTCCATAAATTCGTTAGTCTAAGAGGCTGGATCACCTCTCATCGGGTGGTAGCTACAAAGTTATCAATAAAGACCCAGGAAACAAGATTTTTAATGAGGTGACAAAACATATTAGCTTGCACATCCCTGGATGACACAATAAAGAAACGGACCACACCGAGCAGTGCCATAATGCCGAGAATTTATGGCTCCCCGGTGATTCATGAGGTAGGTGTCCCGCTAAGGCCGATGGTTAATACCACAGGTTCTCCAACCTATCATCTAGAAAAATTCATGGCTCATAAATTTCGCCCCTTGCCCGGCAACACTTCCTCATATGTAAAAGGCTCTTCATCCTCCGTAGAATGGATCAAGAACCAAGAGCTTAGGGAATAATACATTCTGGGTAGTTTTGACATTGTCTCCCTCTACACTAAGATTCCTGTAGATGAAGCCATTGAAATAATAAAAGGCATCATGGATAACGAGACTATAGGCTTGGTGAGGTTATGCCTAAATTCCACACACTTTAGCTATAAAGGAGTCATATATGAGCAAGTAAATGGCACTGCCATGGTCTCACCACTATCCTTGGTGGTCGCAAACATCTACATAGAACACTTCGAATTACGAGCTCTTAACTCTTTCCCTTTAACATCGGAAGAGTGGAAACGATACGTAGATGACGTCTTTGAAAAATGGAGACATGGGAGGGAGAAGCTGAATGAATTTTTGTCCCACCTCAATAGCCTCTCGGAGCAGATCAAGTTCACCATTGAGATAGAAGAAAACAACCAGTTACCTTTGCTAGATGTTCTTCTCACAAAAAATGAGGATGGGAAGCTAGGGCATTGGGTTTATAGGAAAACAACTCATACCGACAGATACCTGCACGCGGATTCACACCACCATCCAAACCAAAAAATAGGAGTCATAAAAACCCTCGCAACCAAGGCCACAAGAATATCATAGGGCATCGGGTTTATAGGAAAACAACTCATACCGACAGATACCTGCACGCGGATTCACACCACCATCCAAACCAAAAAATAGGAGTCATAAAAACCCTCGCAACCAAGGCCACAAGAATATCATATGCCGAACATCCAAAACAAAAGCTGGACCACCTCCAAATGGTTTTTGTGAAAAATAGTTTCACATAAACCATATTAACAAGGCTATCCAACAAACACAAAAAAGGAGACATACCCGTCATACAAGGGACATCCCTAAGATCTATTTGCCTTACATAAAAGGCACCATGGGCCATATTGCCAACATCCTCAAAAATGAAAATATCCCAGTGGCATTCACCCCACCCAACACCATCAGATGGATGGTTGACTTGACAAAGGATCATGTGGACCCAAGACTCCAAGAAGGAGTGTACTCGATACCCTGCTCGTGTGGAAAGATTCATGTCGGAGAAAGTGGAATATCAGTTCAAATTCGTCTAAACGAGCCTGCATCTGACATAATAAACGATAGAGCCTCAAAGTCATCCCTCGCGGAACCCTCACACATATCATCCCACCACATATGCATAGAAAACGCATAATCGATCGTTAAGGAGGAACACTATCTAAAAGGAGGAGTAAGAGAAGCAGTTGGAATTGAGAAACGAGCGAATACACTAATTAGAGACGATGGGTTGAGATTAAGCGGCACATGGAAACTGATTATAAATCAAATTAAAGCACACATAAATTAATGATAAAACGAGTCGACATGCTTATTCATTTCTTATCATTAAATATTTATTCACGCTATGATGCATTAAATTGAACCATCTCAATCAATTGTATTGTGACCCCCCTGAGGATGGACTCACATTAGAAGTCCGAAACATTGGGAAGAAAATGGTTAAAAGGTTTTCCAGAAACTCGCTCATAAATAAGTTCTTTAATTGATTCTTAACCTTTGGATGCATTTAAATTTTTTGGAATGGAGTGAAATTGCATATTTTCTTCCATGCATTGCAAACAACTATCATAATTTATTTACGTGGCAGAATAGTTTTATGAGATGCCTTTCTCCCGAATATGAGCCCATCTGGTTGGCTCGAAACATTGAGTTAAAAAACCGGCTAACGCGGTCTTCCTTCTCTTTTCTAAATGCGTAGAAGTCATGAACAACTTAGTTTTGATCATTCATGCATTCTCATACTAACGACTAAAACTTGCTTTTCTCAGATAATTAATTGCACAACGCATTTTGTAAATATTTTGCATTTATTCATTTTCGTCTTTTAATTGGCCAATTATTTACATCTTCATAATAGATGCATACATGCTTAGATAGGCTGCATTTAGTTTTATTAATGGACTAATACTTTTGTTTTGAAAGGATTTTTGCATTTAATCATGCATACCTTATCATGCTCAATTCATTAATGCCCCTAACGCCGTCGATCAACCTTAATAATCCTATCTATCTGAGGGCCCTAAATGCAACCCGGGCTTCCATCCCCATCCTCCCCTTGAACAACTCTCCAAGGGCGTTTACAGTGTTGTTGCTCGAACCGTGTCATTTTGAGAATCAACCAATGTTGCACAACTCGGACTCGGCAAAGACTCGACTGGCATGCAACTCGTCGACTCGGGACAAACTCGGCGAGACTTGACTGGCATACGACTCGTCGACTCGGGACAAACTCGACAAGACTCGACTGGCATGTGACTTGTCGACTCGAGACAAACTCGACGAGACTTGACAAATAGGAAAAAAACTTAAAATATGGTAAATTTTGGGCACAAAAAAGAGGTTAATGGCATTTCCAATCCATTCAAGTTATAATACTACAATCTATGCAATAATTCATAACATCATCCCATAAACTATGATAATACAACATAACACAATCAATTTTTGTATGCAAAAATTTAAATTAGTCGTGGCAACATCTAAAATAGCTCTCTTTCTCTCTCTCTCTGCATGAAAAGGTTTAGATCATAGCGGATTATTTGGAAAACGGTGCCCTCACACAATTGAGCTTTATGTTTAATTGCCCGACGAACGCACGCTAATGTGTTTAATTTAATGGAAATTGTCTTAGAACTTTCGCTTGTATCTAGACTCCAGCAAAGTTAGAATCAACTTTGATCAAACATTTTGCTCTTCACTTTCTTTGTTTTTTTATCAAGTTTAAGTTTATTTACTGAAATATAGATCATATGTAAGTAACAAATCCAAACTGTTTTTTAATTTTTATAGACCACCTCATCTCTCGGCGACAATCGTCTGCCATATGACGAACAATTTGTCATGATACAAACAGTGAAATTCCATTAGCAATAATTGGATTTTCATGAAAATTTGTCATTTTGTTTGAGTTGACTCGTGCGAGTTCAGGCGAGTTCGACTGAGTCTGTGCCAAGTACACGCAAGTCTTGGCGAGTAGACGAGTCAGTGTCGAGTATGTTGAGTCTGTGTCGAGTATGCAACGGTTACTCGTTTTGAGGTTTGATTGAGGAAGACTCGCGGGTACTCGCGAGTCTTGGTCGAGTCATGCTTCACTGAAATCAACACACACTACCACCAACCTCGAGGTGGGGAAGGGGATACTTGGGACTTGGTATTTTCAAATCACGTGTGCACTCAGAGCATAATACTTTGGTATTTGTTTTATGTGATTTGTATTTGATGGAAAAATGAATTTGAGCAATATTGCACACTTTGCTCATTTTGTTGAAGAGGTTGTTGCAATAGCCTAAGCCGTTGAAGACTGAGATCTATAGGAGGCAGACTCGTGGGTGCATCAAGGGTTAGTTGACGAGCAAGCTGGCGAAGAGCAGCTTGTTCCCGAGTTTGTCTTCTCTTCTGCAAATGAGGTGCAACAGCGGCCAGACCCCCCATTGTACTCATATGTTGACTTCAATAATATAAACCTTGGGGCACCTGACTTGGGTACCTCGTCTCTTGTATTGTGTTGTGAATGTTTACTCATGTTTATGTGAGTGTACACTAAGTATTGGCATGATTGTCGAGTGCTTGTTGTAGATCTAATGTTTGCAGTTTGGCAACGGAGTTATGGGTGGACTCTAGACGAGGAGGCATAGTCTGCTTGTGAGTAGTCGGGACCAGGTCAAGCCCCAACGACAAAAGCAAGGCAATGCCGCACGATCGAGAAGGGGGGGGGTGAATTCCCACATTGCGTTGGTCCACGATTTTGGGCAGCCTTCTCCTTGGAAACACCGAAAGTACCTTGAACATTCCCAACCCCGGTGCGCTTTCATGTCACGAAGTTGAAACAATCAAACATTTGCTCTGGTTTGTCCCTATGCTAAGTCGTTGTGAGAATGGGCCTCAGACCTATTTTAACAGCCCCTCCCCATGTCTATAGCCTAGATATTTTCTCCCCTTGTTAATAAGCTCTCATGGGCAATGCAATTTCATGCAACACGGTAGTTTGGAGATTGAATTTTTGATATGGAATAAACTAAATGAACGATTTCAAAAACGTTCATTTCAAAAGTTTACCTAGGATAATGGAGCTTTAACCTTTGCACACCTTCGCTTGCAAATCCAAGTCCAAACAGGGAAGGTGGACCTGGAGGAAACACATCTCACGTGGCTTCTAGAATACATGGGGGTGGTTCCATGCATAGCGGAATTGGGTTGTGTGTTTTGGGCTACATCCACAAGGGCGAGTACAAGCACTAGCATGTCACTAGCAATACTTTTGAGGTCTATAATACTAACTATGAACTTTTACCGACCAAGCAAGCGTCTTCGAACTTACTTACAGGATATATTGACAATAATAACGAGGATGGATCGAATTTTAGAGAGAGTGTGGTTGTATTTTAGTTTTGGAATAGCAGAGTCGTATCCAACATGGAAAGTGGGGATTGAAGGAATGAAAGGGAGGGGCCTAAGTAGGGAAAATGAAAGCTCGGAAAACATACTTACCTGGGCGGGGTCGATCGATGATCAAGAAGGTCGATGGCCTAGGAAGGCCACCTCCATTGCACTTGGGAGGGGGTTCTACCTAGCATCTCCCATTGAGGAGAGTGCACGTCATAATTTGTGGCAGAGGAGGCTCGCGTTCGCGCGGCCTCCACAACAAACCTAAGTGAAATAACGCAGCAGGCTTCCCGCTCGCGGCCTCCACAGTGAAACCTAAGAGAAATAACACAGCAAGCTTCCCGCACACAAGACTATGGCAGCGAGTCCAGTTAATGACCGACCAGTAGTTAAGAGTGGAGGAGCTACCAAGAAAGGATTAAGATGCGATTCAATTTGCTGAATGCATTCGATCGGAATGGGAATGGGAGGCATTGCTATTCTCTTTTCGCTCTGCTCTGCTGCGTGAGAGAGAGAGAGAGAGAGCCATTGTTGTTATATGCTTTGTTTGCTGTGCTACGTGAGACACAGAGAGCCATTGTTGTTATATGTTTTGTTTGCTGTGCTGCATGAGACAGAGAGAGCCATTGTTGTTATATGCTTTGTTTGTTGTGCTGCGTGAGATAGAGAGAGCCATTGTTGTTATATGCTTTTTTGCTGTGCAAAAGAGCGATTGATTAAATATCATATAAAGTGGCTGAAAATTTGCCCTCTGATTTAAACCGAAGCAATGAAGCAAGATTTGAATTGGATACCGGAAACCTTTCTCTGAACTCGTGTTCATTGAATCCCCTACTCCAGCTAAAGAGATTAGTTTATTAACTGGTCTGCCAGGATATTGAATTCTCTATATACATGTGCAAATCGTATATCTTCAAAGCTCACTTCAACCTACAAGAACTGGTTCATAATATGCTCCAACAATAAGTTATTTAATTTGCATATACGATTTTCCCAAACTATTTTCAACTCCTCCCCAAATAAATGTAATCTTTTACATCACAGTTTATAGTTTTCTTCCATAAAAGCCACATGGCATCAAGTTTTGCTTGTTTAATAGTGCTTGGCCCTACTGCAAACTTTAGCTTAATTTAGTGTTGTGGATTCAGATATAAAATTGCTCCAACCCCACACATCCTTAGGACGCCTCGGCATGCCCCATCAAAGTACCCCCAACCCTATTCAAAATCAATTTCAGGTTCCTTTAATTGTTTGACTGGATTTTCCTTGGAAGAAGACCAGTTTTTATTGCAACCACTCCCAACAATCTGGGTCATTTGTGGTGGAGTAAAATCGAAACCTTGGAAGATCGTTTTATTTCTAAATTCTTGATAATCAAATTAGCCATATCACATAGCAAGACACGGCCATAAAAACTTTAACTGACTTACCGACAATCTATGAATAAAAACAATCTAATAGAGTCCTCTGCTCCCACTTATTTCTCTCCCCGGTAACCTATAAAAGCTCTGACCATACAACTCTATCCGAAGGATTGGAAACAAATAAGGTGATTCACAATTTGGACAAGATACACCTTCCTAGGTCGAGCTTTATTATCTTTTGGAAATTATTCGGAGTTAGGATTTTATTTTCTAAAGCTTACCAAAGAAAAGAAAAATGCTTTCAAATGACAATATAACTTCCAAACTATGGACCACCACTAAGATCTTTCTCCCACAAAGCCTTCTTCTACTGATGCCTTGTAACCCAACCTTGCAATTCATTCTCATGCCCCCTAATTTTTTGACCACTTCAACAAATCTTCTTGATTTGAGAGCTTTATAGCGCTGGACAATAGGCTTCCCACATAATGGTTCCACTCTTCAGCATTCCCCCTACAAACTCAAATGTTCTACCTTCTTCTAGCCCCGAGACCACACATTCCTAATATCCTATGATATGTTGCAGCTTCCAAGGACATAATTCCTAAAAGGTGGAGATCTCTTAACAACTCCTTAGACAGTCTAAAGTTTCCTTTCCATCCAATCTAAGGGTCTTCCCCTTCGTCATTCTATTCCCTAATCCAATCTTCCATGCTAATCATTTCCTTACCGAGGGAAAGCCTTTCACTGAAGCTTTTCAAGCTATGGATCCACCACTTGCATTCTTCCTTTATTGTTTGTACCACTCTGTGATAGACTATTTTCTCAAGTATCTGAATTCCATGACCTTGCCCCGTAGTCTATAGACAAATTTCCATAAACATTTTGCAGCAAGAGCTAAACTAAATAAATGCATATATTTTTAGGCCCCAGCCTCCCCACGTCTTACTAGTTTGCCACTTTAGTTACTTCTTTTTTCCCTCTTTCCAGTCGACAAAAAGCTGAAGCATTTTTTCCTGATTTTAGTTTGAATGCCTCGGGGACATGGAAGATGGCCATCTAGTAGATATGAATGCTTTTTATAATACCACCTTGAACAAGACAAATCTGCCTCCTCTAGGTAACCATGGTTTACACAATAGACAAACCCTAGCTTCAATTTTGTATACAACCACATCCGGTCTTCAAACCTACAGTTGTTAGGCTTTATGTTAAAACCTAGGTGCTTTAAAGGCCGAGAAAGGTATGCTTTTCGCCTTCCATCTCTCTCCCTTTTCTACTACCCCTCTCTCCCTTATCGCACATGTTAATGCATGTGGTATATATCATTTTCATTTTTTTCAAAACAGACCATTATATATTTTCTTATTCTCTAATAATACTTCAATTTTAAACGACCAATCTCATAAATATTCTTCTCCTTTTCGCTCACTCTCTTTACATGAGCCTCCTCATAACACCCAATGATTTCTCACTTACGTATCCCATGTGGTGAAAAGAAATAATGAAACACTCGGAACATAGTGGGCAATGAAGGACATATGCACTATCATTGAAAGTTCATCCAGGCCTATGTCCAAATATATGACAAATTGGGATGAGTCGACTATATGAGGTCCAAAATTACTCATGTTTTTCAGAAGAAGCTAAAAGTTGAGAAATATAAGAAACTTTTCAAATATTGAACACAAGGGCAAACCTTGATGCAATGCGTGTAGGCGAGTTCCATATTACTAGTCTTAGATACGAAGCGATAATGCTTTTTCCCACCACCATGGAGAGTGCCATTAAATATGCGAGACAAACACAAAGAAAACAATTCTCAATTAAGATGTGCCGAACCTCGTCTACACAAACAGGGCACGGGTTTTCACGTTCACGCATATGCTTCTATTGCCGCTAATGTGACCCATGCTACCGTTCGAACCCTCTCGGCCATTCTAGCAACTTTGGGCAACTTGGTGCAAATTTGGGTTTTTCACTTTTGGTGTCATTTGTAGGCATCCAACATTATTTTTGGCCCCAAAAATTTTTGTGTATAAAGTACCCACCCCCTTCACCTGGCTTTTCTCATCGAGAACTTTTGTATGAGCTTTGGACCTGATTCTAACTTCATGCGCAATAGTTACGGCCTTGACAAGTTGACCATTGGTTTTTCACCTCAATGTCACTGACTCTTGGCCTTGCATGCCTCATCTCTTCCCCTTCTTGCCTTTTCATTTCTGGAGTTCATCTTAAACAAAGAAAAAATATTCTCACCTTTTGCAGAGAGTTTGCACATGAGAGTACCTGAGCATCTCTTCTTAGAGATTGCCACCACCATGCAATCGGCCATTTGATGACTTGCAATCTTCTACAATGTGTGTGTGTGTGTGTGTGTTTCATTCTATTTACTTATTTCTACAACCGTGCTTAGTTAATTTTTGATATACACATTAACCTCCACGGATTAGTGTGTGTCAACCCATATTCTCACCTCATTCTAGATCAACGGTGTTAGAGCCTTGTGTTGCCCAATGCATGCCCCTCTAAAGAGGGCAAGGTAGAAGTAGCTAGTAACAACAAAGGTGGGATCGATGAGAGCAAAGATCAACATAAGAAGAATTGACATAGTTTTGTTTGACAAGTAAAAGGCCAACCAAAAGTGAGCAAATGCCACCTAAATCAACGAAAGTTAGTTCAAGCAGCATAAGATTGATAGGATTAAAGTCTATGAAAGCTAAGAAGATAAACGATAATGATAAAGCATTAAAGGAAGTATAAATATCAAAGACAGTAGTCATTCCAGTAATAAATGAGGTAAAAAGCAATAAAATAATATTAAGAAGAAATTCACAAAAGTTCACCATGTCCCCAAGAAACCCCAAACCATCTAGATCGAGAAAAATCCGTCAATATTCTAGTACGGATCAATAAAAGTGGTAGTGATATTGAAGAGATGGGAACTGTGACGGAGAGAGAAGGTGGTAAAGTAATAGGATCATGCATCCTAGAAAGTCGAGCACAAAACTAGATTCCATATCATTAATAAATTAAAGATAGATGAACTAGGCCGGGTTGCATAGTTGAAGAGATATAAAGCTTGGTGCAACACTAAGGCTATGGAAAAGTTAAAAGGATAAGTGGGAAGACCGAGTAATACAATATTTTACAAGTCAACAACCATAGGGTTTTAAACATGGTCCTGTTGATGTAATTTCAAGGCTTGAAAGAAGAGTCAACAAAGTTTAATGTTAGAATGTACCGTAATGAGGAGACATAGTGAGCAAGAGTTATCTCAATCAATGCAACAATTATTCACACCTTAACCATGTTTCCAAAAGAAGGGTTTCTTATGAAGAACATCATAGCAATCTTAGCACATATGTTGGATAAGTTTTCACAAGATGGCAAAAATGAAATTCCAAAGGTTTGTCACTCATCAAAGCTACATACAAGTTTGTGTGTTGGATAACACTATCATTTTAGTCTATCTCACACTCACATGTAGGATCTCTAATTCCCCTTTCCATTTCTTGGACACCTGGGTGATATTGTTCGAAAAAGAAATAAATAAGCGATAAAACCAATTGCACAAATGAACAATAAACATAGATTTACAGTGGAAAACCTTAACAGGAAAAGCCATTGCCTTAAACATTCTCACCCCTTATGTATTGCTTCAAAAATGATCATAGTTCTCTCCTCTTTACAACAGTAGTCTCGTGACATCAAGGTTTTCCTCTCCCCTTGTTGTAGGCTCATTACTCAAGTGTTCCCCCCTCATCCAATCACAACATTAGAATATATGTGAGATCCAGATGTCGATCTAAACTCAACATTAGACTAAATGTGAGCCATTGATTTATCCCAAACATGTAACTTGGACTTCAAAGCCATTTAGCATCAATGTTCCAACTAGCCACCTTGATGTTAAATGGGATTTGATGATACTTAACAATGGGTTACCTGCCAAATTTATGAAGATGGGAGTCCTTATATTCTAAGAGTAAATATGCCATAGAGTCACCTTCTTTCATCAAGAAGGATGCAGTTCCACAACTCAGTGGGCGTCACTGGGCGTCACTCATCACCGCAAGGGTAGACGTGCCTGTAAAATAATCAATTTCCAATCTTCACCAACACTGTTTGGAACCTAATACTTTGGGTGGTGTAAAACTATATTCCGTAATATTTCTACTTTTCACGTCAAGAGTCATAGGTGGATACGAGGTGGATAGGAAGAGTCGTCTTCCAAGAGACAACTTGGAAGATGAAACCAAGCTCACATCACATCGAATTTATATGTGTATCATTTCAATGAAATTGGGCATTCACACTTATCTTTGCCTATCTTCTTGGTATCGGAGCTCGGCCATTGCCTCTCCTGTGCGTGGTGTTCCGTGGGAGACTCTACACACCTCCCGCAAACCGAGTTTCATTAGCGTTGTGTTCATCCCCTATGCATATCCATCTCCTACGGATTATATAGTATATGAATTCACCTCCTGCGAGCTTCATTCCCTTTGCGCGTGGCATCTCTAAACACCCTAATCCGTAAAATGTATGGGTTTTTTCCCTCTGTGTGTCGTGTCTTATTATCCTTTGCGTGGTTTTGTATCGTTGCAGCTTCATGAACAAAGGCCTTGAAGGCGAGAACTCCAGTAGTGAAGGAAGAATCGTCACACTGTAGAAAGATTCTGGAAGCGATGTCAAATTGCCTGATACTTTTGAGCTACATGAAGGTTGGAAGGCTCCATCCTTCTTCTATGGGTCCTCTTCAAACCATTGTAGCAAGCGTCAAGGCGAATTGAAGAGTAGCTCTCTGGAGTGCATTTATGTTACAGAATTATAGGTGGAAGGAATTTTCCATTGAAATTCACAGGCCACGGCATTTACAAAGGCGCGTTTAATTCTTTAACGAGATAAGGGCGTTCTCGAGACGTTCTACAGATCAACTTTCATCCAGGGTTGGGTAGCACTAGTTTATTTATTTAGCGGGGGACAATCAAATTTCCCTAGGCCGCAGGATCTCCAAGAGAGGATTTTCCACACACATAAAAAGGTTGAAGACCCTTTATACTAAATGGAAACAGGGATATAGTTGAGAGGTTTGGGAATTGTCCACAAAACAAGGCAGCCTGAGGCACAGTTTAGCTGACACGGGAGAGTTTCTAGGAACACGCCACTTGCGAATAGCGCAGTGTAATTAGCATTCACAGTGCTCCAAGAGCTTGCGAATATGAAAGGTGGAAACACTACACGGAGTTGAATAAACGTTGGGAGGTTGAATGTTAAAAGATTGCACGAAGTTGAAAAGACATGGAACATTGACAGTTAAAAGCATTGTAGGATTTATTGTTGAAGGAATGGATCTCCAGAGTTGAGAAACCGATAGACGAAGAGAACAAACGAAAGGTACCATTAAACATTAGGAGGACGTCTTTGCAAAGCTTGAGAGCCTTCACAATGACAACATCAATCTTACCCTTGCAGCTGCTTTGAATGATATTGGGAAATTATATTTGAATCTTGGCTTCTCCATCAAGGTCGTTTCATGCTTCATTAGGGATTTTCTCATCAAACACATAACCGAACAACAACAACCACGCTCTTCTTTTGATCTCAGAGAAGAGGAAAACAACAAGAGAGTAAGTGAAAACTCCAAAGAAGTCACAGGCAGCGAGCCGTATACCTCCTCAGAGGAAGTGGCCTTAGCACCATAGTTAAGCATCATCGAGGAACCCATAGCATTCAAGTCCATAGGCCTATTATAGATTTACATAGGTAAAGCATTCATGTTGGAGACCAACTTAGCTCAAGATTCAACATCAAATTATAACTTGCAAATAGTGAATTTTGTAAGTTTACTTGTATTTTCGTACTTGCAATAGTCTTTTAGTGAGTGTCAAATTAGAACTAAGTTGAACTGTATCGGGTGCATTCTTAGTAGAAATCGACACCCTTCATTTTTTGAGTTGGATTTTCGATTACTGAGACTTATTGTTAAAGGGTGGAGTTGCAAGAAGACCTTTGAGGCGTTAGACGGTCTTTCAAATTGCTCGAGATAAGGAATTATTAGAGTTACTCAACACTCTAATACTCACTGCTATTGGGAATACAAACACAAACAACAAAGCAACTCCCCAATCCATGCTAACCTGTTTACAGGATTCCCAATCCAAAGTAGAACTTTTCAAGGCTAAATCACAGCTACAACATGACAAAATACATCGAAGGAATCAACATTATGAATTGGTTCTCGTTTAGAATAACCCTCTTTTTTTAATCTGATAATGATTCCTATCGGTTGTCAACACGTGATCGACGTGCAATGAAACAACGTCATGTGCAAAAGACAAAGCTTATCGTGATCATGTTCAATGTAATCTTTCAATGCCCATCATCAGACCATGGGAAGAAATCAAGAACATCAAACATAGAAATTGTATGAGATATGGTAAGGAACTGACCTTTCATATTCCATATTATTCTAGACCAATCCAGCTTCAAAGTTATGGATTCCTTCGAGAAGATTCATCTCCACCCGTTCCTTTCGACAACATTGCCAACACTGTCATCCAATTGACCACATGGAGGATCAATGTTTTGATCTCGATCCTTGTCATCATTGTGGGAAGTATAATCATTCTTTAGACAGATGTTCAACCCCAAGGAAACCTACAATATTAAAGATTCACTATGGGTGGATCATTTCTTGGCGATGGTCATCAACAACCAAGAAGATGGATCAATAGTACAAAATAATCCTATCTCGAGTAATGACACATCTTGGAGTTGAAAGTCTCCCTGCATCTAACCTTGTACTTGAAACGGGGGGATATCATGGATTGAAAGTCAAGATTCAAGTTTCGAATCCCTATCAATCAGATACATTGCTCAATAACTAGACTTATACACTACGAGAACAAGCGTTCTTGAGCCATATCCAGTAGCTAGAGCCTCGAGCCAGAGCCAGATCCATAATCGAAGATGTATCCAGGAGAGACAGACAAGGCCTCAAGCGAGATCCAGAACAAGAGTTGGAGCTGTAGATAGAAGACATAGATAGAGCCATGTTTCACAACATCCAATTTTTTGGGGTCATCCTAATACCATCACCTGGTTTGTTGTAGTCCCAAAACCCCCACTTGGTTTGTGATCCTCCAAAAACCACAATTTAGTAGAAGACATCAGCGTCTCGAAACCACCTCTTGGTTTGCGGTCATCACAAACCACCATCTAGATTTTGGTTTGCGGCCATCCAAAAACCTCCATTTAGTAGAAGACAACAACTTTTGCTAACCACTGGTTCGTGGTTATCCTAAACCACCATCTACCGGGTTTTTGGTCATCCGAAAACCACCATTTAGTAGAAGACATCAACTTTTTCTAGCTATTGGTTTGCACCCATCCCAAAATCACCATCTCAGAGAGCACTTGAGTAATGGATTCAGCCATTGGACATTGTCCACTTCCAAATCTCGGCTCCCTTTTAGAAAATTTCTTGGACTCACAAACACCCCTTCGGATTAAGGGGGGAATGTTGGAAACCTGATCCTTTGGGTGATGTCAAAGAATAGTATCTATTATTATTACTATTCACGTCAAGAGTCATGGGTGAATAGGAAGAGTCATCTTGGAGTCCAAGAGACGGCTTCGAAGATGTTCAACCAAGCGTCACATCACATTGTATTTATATGTTGTGCCATTTTAATGAAATTGGGCATTCATGCTAATATGTACTTATCTCCATTTTGAGTGTTCCAACAACCAAGAAAGTAACGATTCCAAAAATCTTGGTCAACTCTCCTCAACATGAAAGTGGGAGTGCCAAAATAAGAAACAAGGGAACTCCTTTCACCACTAGGATGGGAGTGCCTAGCTATAGACATGGTCACAACCAACTTCTTGCATCTTTCAATGCAAGCGGAGGATTCATTCCATGAAGCATGATCATAGTCACATCCAGCTTTTTATGGATTCTTCCATAAGGGGAGGATCGATGTCTTAACATGTGGGTGGACCATACTCACATGCTCATACAATCCTTCTTTGTTTCTCACAATGCCTTTCAACAAAAAAAATATTATGTGGGATTATAATGCCTCGATGGATCACGATGCCATGCCACAACCTGATCTAATGTGGTCTTATGATTACCATACCTCTAGCGCTTACACAATCGATTTGCAATGGGATACAACATACAAGTTACTTGTGCTACAATATAAATGCCACCTAGGCTACAACAAGAAGGTCATTTTGGCTAAGATACTACAAGAAAAACCTCACACTGAAACCAAGGGATTGCTTCCCCACATTCATGGATGGCATCCCTCGTAAACCCGTCAACATAGACTAGTTCACCTCATCCAAGGAGATTCGATCCAGGTACCTGCTATCGTGGAACTTGCCAAATGGCTAGCAGAATTCGCAACAACTGGCTGAGCTAACCCCTGGGATTCTTTATATGATCCAAGGAAAACCTCACGAGGAACCCTCGAGCACTTCCTCGCATTTCATGGATGGTACCTTGTGTAAATATCTCATGGTTATTACAGTGCCTACTCTCAGTTCGGACATTGAGTGACACAAACAACAAAGATATCCAACTCAATGGATCATCCCAAAGACCTCTTGTATGAAGCTCAATCCAATCAATCAATCGAGATAGACCACCCAATTAGCTTGCTACATTCAATCAATCAAGCAATATATGTATGTATGTATGTATGCATGTATTTAGTTCAATATTCAAATTCCTAGAATAATAGTTGACTATTTTTAATTTTGGTGTAATGGTCCATTGAAGTGGATATGAAAATGTGTAGCTATGGTGAATAACTTCCAAAATTCAAATCAAAAGAAGATTGAGGATCTAAATCCTTAACCATCTATTCAAGGTGTCCAAAGTTTTGTAACAAAAATCTAGGAGGAACTAGAAGAAGAATTCCCTAATTTAGAAAAAATCTTGGCTTATTATGGACAACTAGCTATCATAAAGATAGATAGAAAAGAAAAGTATAGAGATTTCAACACTTGCAAAACACCACAAGCATTTTGGCAATCTGCCAAAGAATATTAGAAATAAAGACATTTTCGAAAGCAAAGGCATCTAGGAAAGCTATCCCTATAAATCCTGCAAACATGTAGACATTGATGAAGCAATTAAGGAATTGCTCAAGTACAAACCCATCTACACCTTTACTTCAAACTTTTATCCTCCATCCTTCACGGTCAATAAACACAATGTAATGAAGAGATGAATAAACACAATGTAATGAAGAGAGGAAATAAACAAATTGTAATTAGGTATATACCATTAAATGCAATGCACTCAAATTCAAGTATCATATGCACCACAAAGATACATTATGAACCCATTTGATCGATATCGGGATTTATAACAAGTTTGATGACAAAAGTTGGCTTTACCATATCAAGACAACACTAGAAGACGTCCAAAAAACAACATTCATGGCCTCTCAAAGTTAGTATGAATGGTTAGTCATGCCAATTGTACTTTGCAGTAGAGGAAAGGATATGATGTGGAAGATGGAAGTTGGTTAGTGAGGAAGGATGGTTCAAAGTTAGTTGAGATTGTTGTTTGGGAATTAGATATGCCACATTAGTTTTGTACTTGGTTCCTACCTTGTTTGGAATACTTGTCTGGTTAATTTACGACAATCTTGGTGCTAAAATTCAATTCATATTGAATTAATGCAACTTAATAAAGACTCTTGAATAGTGTGCTTATTCAATTTATTGTCTTGCATGTTGGGTTGTGAACATACATGAACTATGCATTAGAGATAGTGACTATTATTATTAATACGTGCACAAGCTATGCGCCCGCTAGCTGCGCATACATACCTTGCACGTGTGCACTAGGATTGTTTTTAAAAATAGACTACTTATTAATTAATATTATTAATGATTTGATTCATGATGGACTCTCTAAATCTGCTCTTGGGGAAGCTGAAGGTTTTCTTTATTGGGAAGAATATATTGAAGATTGTCTCACCTAGAAAGACTCTGTTTTTTTTTCAAGGAGATAGTTTGTCTTCTGCTATATGCTGGCAATATTATGTGCACTTTTTTGTATATTTGGATCTTTGGACAGTATAATGCATAGGGATCACTGCTTATTGATCTTTCATCAGATCTGTTGATAGTCATTTTGCTACAAGGATGTATGGCAACATGATATGATAGTAGGTTGATATGATGCTTTATGATTGACTCTTTCTTTTTGGAAGATGTAAAAAAACTGGAAGTTTATGTACTCTTTGATTCTCCATGAATAACAAGAGACATGTTTTTTATGGTTGAAAAATAAATTCAATTGTATGGCTATAAGTTACCTTTCATTTAGGATTTAATTTATGTTTTATTATAGAATAAAGTTACATTGTATTTAGGATTTGATTAGGTCCATTCATTAGAATATTGAATCCATACATCTTACATTTTACACCTAACTTAGTTGTGGGTAGCATTTCAAGAAAGAATATATTATTTTATTATTATGGGACTGTTATCAGACCATAGTAGTTGGGCTACTATTCTTGCTAAGCAGATATCTGCACTTTTCAGAGCTTTTCTTTTACAGAGATCAACTATGATGAGATTGTTTATTTGGGATCACTTATGGATCAGAGCAGTATATGTATCACACATTGATAAGACCTTGTGCCAAGGATGAGCCTTGAGAGCTTAGATTTGATGACCGATGTGACCATTTGTTCCATACAATTTTAGTTCAGTGCTCAGTTGTATTATTGCAGGAATGTTTCAATTGTTTATGGATGATTATTATGATATGATGTGACCTATTGACTTTTGATTATTGGCACTGGATTATTATCTTTTTGTTTTAGTCATCTTCATAGCATTGAATTGGTATATGATTCATGATGTGGCAGTACTATTTAAAATAAAATGAAATATCTTGGATGATGTTATAAATACAAAATGGATGTATTACTTGCACACTAAGGTTTTCTGACAATACTCATTGGTTCCATTACCCTCCTGTGAGCATAGATATGGTCTTTCTTGACATATTTGTCTACTAGCTTAGGCACCGCATTCATTTGACTCCATCCATCCATGACCTTACCGATTTGGCTTTCACCCTTGAGTTGCCTTCTTGACTTCTTGATATTGACGACTTCCCCATTTCTACCTCTATGTTGGACCGCATAAATGTTTGTTTTGTGTCTCGGCTTTGAGTTGGTGACATAACTTGCCTTTGGTAAGTTGAATTGTATTCCTAAATCATTCTGGTCGGTTGTCCCGATGTTTGGCACTGTGTAGAAGTCCCCCTAGTCGCTTGAGTTGTTGTTGGCTAAAACTGAAAGCACATGTACTACTTATATTGGAAATTATTATAAATCCTGTGAACTTAAAATTATAGAATGTGTTTATCAACACATGTGAATAAAGGCTATAGAAATGAACTGCTAAAATACCCCATGAAGGGTATAGAAAAGGTCCAAAAAGCAATGGTTAATAAAAAATTATATCTATTATTGCTGACCTTGTAAATGTAAATATGCCCCGGATGCAAGTTGTGATTAATTGTGCTTCTTAGCGCATGTGAAATCCCAGAGGAGTCATATAGGCCAAAAGGCCATGGAAATGAAATGAATGATCCTAATGAACCTGGATCAACTTGATGTAGACATGATGCCTAAGTTGAATAAGCACTCTCTAAACAACTTATCCATTTGTGAGGCACAACCCTTCCCTTTGTTATTTTTTCCATCACAGAGTGTAGCTCCCCCTTTCCCCGTCCAAAGTGTCACTTAGTTGAGTTTGGTCAAGTCATCCCCTTTGCCTAGCCTTGTCCTTAGCCTTCATCCTTAGCTAGCAGTTAAGCCATGTCCATTGGGTGAGTTTGTCTTTAAATCTTTTGTGCAAGTAAAATATAAATAACATTGAAATATATATATGTATTAATTGCCATTGAATGATGTTTATACTTTAAGTTAAGTTGTGAATGTGATTAAGGGAATATGTCTTAGTCTATTGTTATAATCTTGCCTTTGGTTGTATTTTGACCTAGTCAAACATAGTTTGACCATGGTCATTCTTGGGATCCGTGATGAGATGGACCACTTACGCTTATGGATGATGATTTATGGTCCCACATACACTTATTGATGGTTCCATGTGTTGGTCACATGCTTCAGATGATGATTGATGCAGTTGATCAGTTTTATTGTTATTTCCAGATCATCATATTTTACACTGTCCGGGTATGGTGGGCCATGCTGATGACCCAACAGTTTATAATGAGGTGTATGAGTACTCATATCTAGTGGATTTGGGTCTTCTGGATCCATTGAGACACTTATCTTTCAGTTCCAGGCACTTCTGACGATGATAGTTTCATTTATCCACCTGTTGATCAGTTTGGGCATGTTGATCCAGCCAGTCCAGCAGAGGATTTGGAGGCCAATCATTTCCTAGGGCGCTGTGTATGAAGGGGGTGGTCCAACCACTTTTTTTTACCATTATACCCCACTTTCAGACAGCCTGGTGCACTCAGTTTGACATCGCAGGCACCCTGAGTGTCAGTTTGAGCACTTTCATGGTTTCCAGGATGGTTAAAAAATGGAATAAAAGGGTCACTGAGGAATTCGATTTGGGAAATTTAGGCTGGAAGTTGGTCTTCTAAGAGGTATTCCAGGGTGAACCCCCCTTCTTCCAGATCAGTTGGAATCAGTCAGTGGGGTCCACAGTGGCCACAGGAGGCCTTTTTACTCCATGTCTCTCTTGGTTTTGGAGACAGGATTTTGATCATTTGTGTTATTTGGACATGTTATAGTCCTATTATTTTATATTATTGTGCCACGGGGATGATCTACTGAAGGATTGATACCTCCTAGCCCCACCATGTGTCTTTTAAGTCTTGTCCATGTCATATATGGTGGGCCCATGTTACTTAGCCCCCTTTGAGGCATGATGTCACCCTCCTTAGAGAATTTTGAGGCATGGCATCACCCTCCTTTTGAGTGATCCATGTGATATATTGTTAGGCTCATCTTAGCCATTGATTATTATGTTGTATCTTTTGATCTCAACCACTCATTTCAAAAAATGGTTTTGTGGTTTAGGGTTTTGGTCTTTATTATCCTATAAAAGGAGGAGACCCCCCTATTGTAAAAGCACCTTTGGAGCTCTTGAATATTGGAATAGAATACTTCTTTGTGGATCTACTTCTCTTGCCTTGATGGATTCTTTTGCAAGTTGAATATACAGTATCTTCTTTATGTATCATTGTGGATCTTGGGCTACAAGTTGTTTTTTTGCAGGGAGGTTGAATTGGTGAGGAGGAGGACGATTTGAAGGAGGCTATTGTTGGGGGGACCCACATATATTCTCTTGGGATGAGATTTGTGATAGGGAGTATCATTATTGTATCTTTGTGACATAGTTGATGCTTTCTCTTACATCTCTTCATCATTTCCATAATTTACTTACTTGGCTTGTTTCTAACTTGATCTTGTCTTGTAGGAGGAGGACGATTTGGCCATCTTTGGAGGAGGACGTTTTGGATTGGAGCACTAGATATCACTCTTGAATATACACATAGGGGAATGCTATCAATTTTCAAAGTGGCCGCAAGCATTTGAGGTATGTTCTACAAGGTATGTACTTAGATCCATTCATTCTTCTTCATTGGTCACAAATCCCTTAAAATCAAAACCCTCATTTTCACTTTTTTTTTAGATCTACTTGGTTCTAAATTGGGTTTGGGTATGAAATTAACAACCCACCTCTATAGCATCCACGACAATTCAGATCTATGGTTTGGTGGTGATTGGCCTCCATTTGACCCATTTCCCAAGGCACCTAGCCCTCCTTAAGGCAATTCACATTCCTTGAGGAGAGCTAGTTTGGCTAGTTCCGTGGTGTGAGTAGGTGAGATCCCACTTGATTTGGATAGATCTACCTTGATAACCTACCCCTAGTGCTTCACCTTGTGGGCCCCATTCCTCATTTTGAGGGAGTGAGACCCACTTAGGTCACTTGGTGATGCATTTTAAATCTCATATCTATGGAGATATAGCATGCATTTAGACTTGAAAACTTAAACCCACCTTGCTTTTCACCTTAACTACCCTGATCTACATTTTGGTGGAATTTGGACTCCATTTGCCCCTCCATCTTAAGGCACGAGTCTCCCTTGGGTAAATCGAACTCCTTGGGCTAGTGGTCTTTTGCTAGATCCCACATGTGGGTGATGCCTGTCCTATATTGAAATCATAGATCCATCTATTGCATACCCCTTTGGGCCATTTTCATCCCTAACTTGACCTTGTGGGACCCATTTTAACCATTTCCATATTTTAAGGAAGTGGGTCCCACTTGTGCAAATCTCATAGTCCTAGATCTTTTAGATCTATCTCAATTTCATAAGTGGCCTTAGTCATTCATTGGTTGGAACATTTGTCTCCCATTAAGTCTCTTCCAACCATTGTAATACCCCCATTTTGACCCTCAGGATATTTTGGGCTATAATGTAAATATTGTATGCATATTATGTATGATTCCTAGCGTGGAGCTCAAGGCCAAGGACCCGCTAGTGAACGCTCGACCTTGAAGAGGCAAGTATTTGATATTATGCTACCCATGTGCTAGTGAGCCATGGGAATTGTAAATATGCATTATAAATGCCCACAACTAGCTATGCAATGTAACAAGAGATGGGGGCATGATGTTTACAAGGAATTGGGAGGGAAATATTCAAACCCTTGAGCCAATCAAGTCAAGCCAAGTGTCAATGAGAGAACCCATCAACCCTCAACTACCCATGTTAACTTTTGTGCCCAATCATTCATTTTTCTCCAAGAGTTGGTTGAGGTAGTTAATTCCTTGGGAATGGAGAGGTATGGCTGTCCAAATTCAGGTATGGGAAAGCCACCCTTCATAGAAATTTGTGTCTGGCTTCCTTGGCAAGGAAGGAACCATGAAATTGCTCCCCAAGCCATTCTTCACCCATCAGCTTTGCTCTCTTATGAGTTGGGAGCTTCCTGGGCGTTTTCCTCCATGGTTTTGTCATGTTTTCCTTCATTTTCTAGTTGGGAAGGGCGCTTTTGTTTTGGTTAACAGTGGGGAAGAGAATAAATAGATTTGGGGGTTTTATAGAGGCCGTTTTGTTCCACTAAAAGCTCATACATCTGTGGGAAAAATCGGTTTTCTTCCCTCTTCCCACAATCCATTTTTGGGTGTGCCACGATTTGGGGAAAACCCATGGACCCTAATTTGTAAATCCATTGTTGAAAATGTGTATCCATGCCCAGTTTTTGAGTTTGTTGTGTGTAAGAGAATGTTGGGGTTGAGATCGGTAGCCATTGCTTTGGCTGTGCTGAGCTTGAGAGTCCCATTTTCCTTATAGATATCATGCCCAACTCGGGGGTGGTCTCTGAGTGCTGAAAGAATATAGGCTGGGCAGATACCTATGGTTGGGTGGAACGTTGCATCGACATAGCTAGTTGCTTGGGACAACACATCAAGATGAGTATTCTCTTTCTGTGTTTACTTCTGCAAATGTTTTTAAATTGGTCATGTTTATCCATATGCTGGAAATTGCATAATATATGTGTGTGTACATATTACTTTTGTTGTGTTAAATTGAATGGCATCTGCACACATTTGTTTTTAATTCCGTGAATTTGATGAATGGGATGAGTTTATGTAAATGCCCCAGAATTTGGTATCATGTTCCCTTCCTCGAATTGGGTCCGCGGGAGGGGACGTGACAACCATACTTCAACCCTTGGGTCCACTTAACTTTTATAGATCTAAACTCACTCATTGGTTTCTGTAACTCAACTTACATGCTTCCCTAAGAACCTTTGGGTTAGCTAGTCTTCATTGATTGGCTAGGGTCTCCCCCTTGATCTAAAGTGAAGAGTGCTTGGGTTATCTTGACACCCAACTTGCATTGGGAACCGTGGAATTTCTTGGGTCACCTCTTTAGTTGTCCATCTCCTCCACCATCCCGGATGGGATACCTTTAGGGACAACTACAAGTTGTGTTATAACATTATTGGCCCCGTTTTCGGGGAGGTAGAGGCTTACCTCAGGTGTCTGCGAGTATCCATGCATAATTCATATCTTATCGCATCCGGATTAATCTAGATGGTTATCATTTCCATCCTTAATTTAAACATAGCCATCTATTTGACACTCATCTCTCACCACTATTTTAACGACATATATTTTGGTAGAAGAGATTTAAAATATGCCTGGCGACTCCACATAAGCGACTCCACCAGTGATCGATCCTATCATTTTCTAGAACCCATGGGGTGCATCATTTTGTATTTAGGTTTTTGTTTTTTTTTAATAATTTCCATCCATGGCTGCTTCCGAGCGGCCTAGAACTTTTGGTCAATTAAAAGTCTTTGACTTCTCAAAATATTTTGGGTATCCTCATCATATTCCTCATCAAGCCCGCGAAAGGTTGCTTAAATTCGATGGAAGTTATGAAATCTCTGCTAAAATGCACCTTGAAATATTTAGGGAAATTTATAACGAATTATCTGTAACCCATGAGGATGTATATATGAAACTAAATGCCCCATCTTTCCAAGGAAGAGCTGAGCTTTGGTTCTTAAATTTAAAGGCCAATAGCATTTTCAGATATGACATGCTTGAAAATAAATTCTTAGAAGAATGGGGAAGTGAATACGTTGACATAAATTCTTCAAATCACATCCAAGATAAAAATATTCCCCTTTCCGATCCTATTGTTGAATCAATTAATAATCAATACCTCAATATATCCAGGACTGTAAAGATAAAATACAAGGATCTTAGCCTTTCAAGCTAAACAAAAAAATGTAAGGTATCATTCCGATCTATGACAAGTATAACATGGCAAAGAAAATAAGATAAAGCTCTATATTTTTATAGCAAGTCTAAATCAGGCGAGTCAAAGTAAGTCAGGCCTAGCAATTAGGGTATGTCTAATAAGGTCATTTTTCTAAGGTCTCATTCTGGTACATCCATAGTGCCAGGGTAAGAGGTAGGTCGTCACCTTAGCTGAAGTGTCTGCATGGGCAATTTTGAATTCTCTTGATCTCTATGCTTTATCTTTTATTTCTTTATCTCTTACTGCATGGTCAATATGTGCTAACTTTAATTATCCATCACATTACATTATACTAAGAAGAATTATCGGATGCTGTGATCATATTATATTATTCTGGACCAAATGATCATATGCTAAAGTAATTCACTTTAGAGGTGATCAATCTCTAAAGGAGACTTAATAGAAATATGGCGATTATGTTTAATAATATATCACACAACATTAAATGATTTTAACAAGTAAAGCATGAACTTTATACGGAAGGTCCACCTCTATACGGGAGGTCCATCTCATGGATACCTTTATACGAAAGGTCCACATGATAATCATGACTTGATACACACAAGTCCGGAGCCTTGTCCAACAAGACTTTACGACATCATTACTTTGATCAATTACCTCTATACGGGAGGAATAACCTTTACACAGAAGGCAATCAAAGTGATCACCTTTATACAGGAGGATCAATCTTGACTACACAATATTGGTTTGGAGAATGTCTCATGATGTTGTATATTTAACACTCCCTCTCAGCGAGGGAGGCATTCTATGCCATACCAAGCTTGTCTCCGAAGTACTTGAAATCCGTCACTGACTGAGGCTTTGTTAACACATCTGCAATCTGCTCATAAATAGAAATGTATTGAAGTTTCACTGTACCTTTCTGGACCATGTATCGGACGAAGTGATACTTCATTTCAATGTGCTTCGACTTGTCATGAAACATTGGGTTTTCAGAAAGTTTTATGCAACTATGATTGTCACACCTAATAACTGTAGGCTCACGATTTTCACTGTACAACCCTGTAAGTAGATTTCTGAGCCACACTGCTTCTCAGTAGGAAACACTAGTAGCTATGTATTATGCTTCGGTAGTGCTCTAGGCTACGGATCCCTTCTTCCTGTTGGACCAAGATATCATAGTTGATCCTAGGCTATAACAGTATCTGGATGTGCTCTTACGGTCCAAAATGATTCCTCCCCAGCCTGAGTCTGTATAACCAAGTAATATGACTCCTCCATTGGAGGCATATATGAGTCCATATGAAATTGCACCTCGAAGGTACCTAAGCACATGCTTAGCAGCTGTCCACTGTCTGTGTCTTGGATTAGACATAAATTGACTCAAAATTTTCACAGCATAACATATATCAGGCCTCGAATGTATCAAGTACATTAGTGAGCCTATAAGCTGTTTATACAAAGTGGGATCTACTGGATCTGGTCCAGATATTGACTCATGAAGTTTCCTCAAATTGGAAACCATCAGTGTAGTCATATATTTGCAATCTATCATGCTAAACCTGCACAATATATCCACACTGTACTTCCCTTGAGATAGAAAAATTTCATCTTTTCTTTGCCAGAGCTCAAGGCCAAGAAAGTAGTGCATTAGACCTAAGTCTTTCATCTCGAACTCTAAGGTGAGATCCCTCTTGCACCAAGCAATCAAATGTTCCTCTCTAGTGAGAAAGAAATCATCAACATACAAAACCAATATCAACAGTTGGTTCTTCACTACTGTGAAGTACACATTTGGATCAGCTTCACTCTTACAGAAACCTAGTTTCTGAAGGTAGCTATCAATTCTAGAGTACCAAGCCATGGGGGCTTGCTTAAGCCCATATAGAGCTTTCTTTAGCTTGAAAACATGGGACTCCTTCTCATGCACCACAAATCCTTCAGGTTGTTGAATATAAACCTCTTCCTCAACCTCACCATTGAGAAAGGTTGTCTTCACATCCATCTGGTGAAGTTTCCATCCTAGAACAAATGCAAGTGCAATCATTGCTCAGATTGTGGTGTACCTTGCCACAGGGGAAAAGGTCTCATCATAATTGATGCCTTCTTTATGAGAGAAACCTATGGCAATGAATCTAGCTTTATACTTCTCAATGCTACCATCCACAACATGCTTTATCTTGGAAATCCATTTGGAAGTCACAATGGACTTCTCATCAGGTTTGGGAACAACCTCCCAAACATCATTCTTCATTATAGAGTTGTATTCTTCTGTCATTGCATATTTCCAAACTTGCTTCTTTGTAGCTTCTTCATATGATGATGGTTCTGAATCACTGCTGTGACTCATCAGTGCAACATCCCCTGAATATCTGTCAGGTTGCTTGTGCTCTCGGGATGAGCCCACTGGTGCTCCATGTTTCTCTGCATTTTGTAAGATGTCTCAGCACCAAGCATATCTTCTTTTAGCAGGAGGTTCATCAGGTGACCTCTCAACCAGTTCTACTGTTTCTTCAGGAGCCAGCGAATCTGAGGCATCTTCTGGTTTCTCCCTCTCTAACTCTGAAGGGGTAGAATCAGACTTGGGATCCTCCATATGTGAATCGCATTGAACCTCTTTCGATATTTTGAAAGCAACTTCCTCATGGAAGGTAACATCTCGACTGAATTCAATGTGTCTCTCACCATATACCTATATTCGGTATGCTTTGGATGGCTCGCTATAACCCATAAAGGTGCCTTTCTTTCTAGGAGGCTCCATCTTTGTTCTCTTTTCTTTCGGTACATGAATGTATACTGGGATCCCGAAGATCCTCAAGTGTGAGATGTCTGGATTCTCAACGGTAAACACTTCTTCTGGTGTCTTCTCATCTAGAATGGCATGCAGGATTCTATTATGGACGTACACAGTTGTATGGGTGGCTTCTGCCCATAATGAGGTAGACATATCTTGATCATGCATCATGGCTTTTGCAGCCTCACATATGGTTCTATTATTTCTTTCAACAACCCCATTTTGCTGAGGGTTGTATGGTACTGTTAACCGTTTATATATTCCTGCATCACTACATATCTCATTAAATGCATGTGAATCAAATTCACCTCCATTATCAGACCTTAATGCACGGATGTGATTTTCTTTCTGATTTTCAACTAGGGCTTTAAACTCTTTAAATTTAGGCTAAGAGTTTCACTTTTAGCCTTCATGAAATAAATCCATGACTTCTTAGAAAAATCATCTATGAACAATACATAATACAAGAATCCACTCAGGGAGGGGGATGACATGGGACCACATACATAAGAATGTATTAAATCTAAAATCCCTTTAGATCTAGTAGAACTGCTAGAAAATATTTTCTTAACATTCTTCCCAAGTGCACAACCCCGACATACACTATCATACTCAAAATCAAATATGGGAATACCTTTTACCATCTTTTGAAGTCTTGGTAGCACTTTGTAGTGTAGGTGTCCAAGTCTTCGGTTCCATAGCTCTCATGGACTGATAGTGTGGTGAATCATAGCTTGAATGTACTTCTCGGGTACCTTGTAGAGTCCTCCCTCTCGAACTCCAATCACAACAGCAAATTCTAGGCTTTTATTCTTTGGCCATAAAAGTGCTTTGTTATCCATGAAGATAAGCCAAAAGCCTTTTTCTTCAAGAACCAAAACTGAGAGGATGTTCTTCTTCAAGCCCATAACATATAGAATGTACTCCACATGTAGAGTATCACCGATGCTTAGTTGGAATGAGGTGGATCCAACTCCTTGGATTGAATAAGTTGAGTTGTCCCCCAACTCTACCATGCATGTGAATTATTTCTCTTTTAGATCGGTGATGGTACTCTTGTAACCAGTCATATGTTTGGATGCACCACTGCCAATCAAACATGTGTCTACATTTGTGATGACGGATCCAGAAAGCCATGAGACAAGATAATACTCCCTTCTTGTCTCCTTTTCTTCGGATGCATTATTTTGAGTGATTTCATCTTCTATGGCGGTAGAGGCATGAAACTTTCCTTTCTTCTTTGCTCTACAATCTATTGAGAAATGACCTTTCTTGTTGCAATTGAAGCATCTAGATTTTGACTTGTCAAATCCTTTGTTGCACTCCTTCTTTGAATGAGAGAAATTATTTTGAAAGAAGGGTTTCTTTCCTTTCTTCATTCTTGTCGTGAGGGAAATATTTTCTTCTTTGATGCACACTGACTTGCTCTGGATTCGCCCCTCCTCCTGGAGGAAGTCATTCCACAACCTTTCGAAGTTAGGTTGTATCTCTTGGCCATTTACCACAGCCAAGAATGTCTCCCACGAGGATGGGAGACCATCAATAGTGGTTTGGAGAAGATCATATTCATCCACCACTACTCCAATACTAGCAAGCTGATCTCTTACCCGAGAGATCTTGGAGAATAAGGAGGCCACTGTCTCATCCATCTACATCTTTAAGTTTTGAAGATTTTCTTCAATGCCCTCTTTTGACTCGGGGCCTTCTTCTCATATAGATTAGTCAATGTATCATAACATTCTTTCGCGGTCTTCAACGGTGTGATCACGAGCATCAAGTTATCTTTTACCGAATCATAGATGATTCGTTTAGCCTTATCTTGATTCTTCTTGAAGTTGATACGCCCTGCATTAGATGTAGGCTCCTCCACCACAATGGATACATAGCCATCCAAGTCATGTTCCTCTAGGATGTTGAAAATCCTATCCTTCCAAGTTTTGAAGTTTGAGGTTCCCTCAAGACGATCTTCCTCGTTGTACAGAGATTGATGCCGTAGTCTTCAAATCTTGTGCTCAACTTCTCAGGATCTACACAGGCTCTAGCTGGCATACAAAACTGAGCTCCTCCACGTCCCGAGCTTTGATACCATGTTGAAATTTGGTTGAGATTTGATCTTTAATTCTTTTAGATGCAGAGACTTGAAGCATGAGACAATTAAATCCATGAAATTCATACAACCATAACACAAGATATACCCTGGGGAAAATACTTAAAATTATGAGAACAAAAACCCCCGAAATTCTTCTCAGTATAATATAATGGATAACAGAGAATGCTTTCTTTTACAACATAGCAGATTTCTTTCGGAAGATAATATATCACCAAAATTCTTGGTGAAGATACGAAAGCAATAGAGAAGAGAGATCAATCGGATGTGTGCCCAGCTCCACAATAACAAGCACAAACAATACCCTGCACAAAGAGAAGCGCCTTGCCTTCAATGGAGAAGAGAATTCGCTTCACACTGGATTCAACAATCCCGTATAACATATTTATACATTCTTCTCTTTTATTTTTAACTTCTAACTTGAGGATAAACTCGCCCTCAAACTGGATGCATTAATATTGCATGGAGTGGTGCGCCCCACTTCTCATGCAGTGCTTCATCTCATTGAGCTGTCACTTAGGATGAACTCACCTCTTAACTGAAAGCTTTCCCACTTAATTAGGTGGCTAACTTAAGTGTCGACATGCAAGTGTCACAAATCACGTGTCATCTTTTAGTTTAACATAAGTGTCGTCATGCAATAACACTTAGTTAACTAGATATTCTCTTTAACTGAAGTGTCATCTTTTAGTTTAACTAAAGTGTAAATACTTTAGTTAACTAGTCCCTTTTATTTAACACTTAGTTAATTGAAATAATGCTGATTGATTTAATTGAAGTGACCACCGTGATTTCTTTAGTTAACTGAGACATATCTTTAACTGATGCTTTAACTGAAGCATTGATACTTAACTGAATATTTATAACTGAAACTTTAATAATTCAAGTTCTCTTTAATTAGCTGAAGTGTCTACATGGGAAATTTCGAATTCTCTTGATCTCTATGCTTTATCTTTTATTTCTTTATCTCTTACCGCATGGTCAATATGTGCTAACTTTAATTATCCATCACATTACATTATACTAAGAATAATTATCGGATGCTGTGATCATATTATATTATTCCAGACCAAATGATCATATGCTAAAGCAATTCAGTTTAGAGGTGATCAATCTATAAAGGAGACTTAATAGCAATCTGGTGATCATGTTTAATAATATATCACACAAGATTAAATGCTTTTAACAAGTAAAGCATGACCTTTATACGGAAGGTCCACCTCTATACGGGAGGTCCATCTCATGGATACCTTTATACGGAAGGTCCACATGATAATCATGACTTGATACACACAAGGCTGGAGCCTTTTCCAACAAGACTTTACAACATCATTA